>JAUMJJ010000546.1:0-55975 GCA_033556795.1 Tapera naevia | reverse complement strand
GGTGTGGGGACACCGGGGGGCAGAGAGGGGTGGGGGACACAGGGGGGGGCACAGAGGTGGGAGGGTCAGAGGGGGTGCGGGGGACACCGAGGGGCAGAGAGGGGTGGGGGACACAAGGGGAGGGGGGGGGCACAGAGGTGGGGGGTCAGAAGGAGTGTGGGGGACATGGGGGGCAGAGAGGGGTGGGGGACACGGGGGGGCACAGAGGTGGGGGGGGTCACAGGGGGTGTGGGGGACACAGTGGGGCAGAGAGGGGTGGGGGACACAGGGGGGGGGAAGGCACTGAAATGGGGGGGGTCAGAGGAGATGTGGGGACACCGGGGGGCAGAGAGGGGTGGGGGACACAAGGGGAGGGGGGGCACAGAGGTGGGGGGTCAGAAGGGGTGTGGGGGACACGGGGGGGCAGAGAGGGGTGGGGGACACAGGGGGGCACAGAGGTGGGGGGGGGTCACAGGGGGTGTGGGGGACACAGTGGGGCAGAGAGGGGTGGGGGACACAGGGGGTGGGGGGGCACAGAGGTGGGGGGTCGGGGGGATGTGGGGGACACGGGGGGGCAGAGAGGGGTGGGAGACACGGGGGGTGGGGGGGCAATGAAGTGGGGGGGTCACAGGGGGTGTGGGGACACCGGGGGGCAGAGAGGGGGGGGGACACAAGGGGAGGGGGGCACAGAGGTGGGGGGTCAGAAGGGGTGTGGGGGACACGGGGGGGCAGAGAGGGGTGGGGGACACAGGGGGGCACAGAGGTGGGGGGGTCACAGGGGGTGTGGGGACACCGGGGAGCAGAGGGGGGGGGACACAAGGGGAGGGGGGGCACAGAGGGGGGGGGGTCACGGGGGTGTGGGGGTCACAGTGGGGCAGAGAGGGGTGGGGGACACAGGGTGTGGGGGGGTCATGGGGTGGGATCGTTGGGGGGGTACAGAGGAACAATGAGGGAGCTGGGGGGGGTGGGGGGCACCACAAGGGGCACAGGGGGGTTGGGGGACATGGGGGTGAGGGGTTTCCCCCCCCCCTCACCTCTCCGGGCGCCCCCTCGTTCTCGTGGCGCGCGGACGCCTCCAGGATGGCCATGGTGGAGAGTGGGATGTGCGCTTGCTGGGGGGGCACAAGGGTCACGGGAGGGGTTTGGGGGGGTCCTGTGCACCCCCAAATCCCTGCCCAGGGGGTTCTTTTGTTTTGGGGGGCGGGGGGGGGGTTGTCACCTGGTGGGGGGTGAGCGAGCGGACGTGGGCGAGCAGCGGCTCCCGAAGTTCCGGACACTTCTCGAAGACGGCGGCGAGTTGGGGGGGGGGCAGCTGTAGAACCACCTGGAAGGATTGCGGCTTCGTGCGCTGGCAGCACTTGATGAACCCCTCCCACACCTTGGGGTACTTCCACACCTGGAGGGGAGGGACAGACGGACAGCGTCGGGACAGATTGCACAGCCAGAGAGCCGTAAGCGGCCAGGAAAGCCTTAGGGACAGAGGGACACACGGACAGCTGGGGAAGGGAGGGACAGGGACACAGGGACAGGGAGAGCCGGGTGGATGGACAGACAGGGGGACACACAGGCAGACAGATGGACAGCTGGATAGAGAGACAGATGGACAGCTGGGCAGACAGACAGACATGGACAGACAGACAGATGGACAGCTGGATAGACAGCTGGGCAGACAGACAGATGGACAGCTGAACAGACAGATAGATGGGCAGCTGGATAGACAGACAGCTGGACAGACAGCTGGACAGCTGGATATATACAGACAGATGGACAGCTGAACAGACAGAAAGATAGACAGATGGAGATATGGACAGAAAGATGGACAGCTGGACAGAGAGAGAGAAAGATGGACAGCTGGACAGACAGACAGCCAGCTAGAGAGTAGGATGGACAGCTGGACAGACAGAAAGATGGAAGGACAGCTGGAGAGACAGACAGCTGGAGAGACAGAAAGATGGACAGCTGGACAGACAGACAGCTAGACAGAAGGATGGACAGCTGGAGAGACAGACAGGCAGCTAGACAGAAGGATGGACAGCTGGACGGACAGAAAAATCGACAGATGGACAGGAAGATGGACAGCTGAACAGAAAGACAGCGGGACAGCCAGACGGACAGCCATCCATCCAGGTAGATGGACAGATGGACAGCTGGACAGACAGGAAGATGGACAGCTGGATAGACAGACAGACAGCCGGACAGCCAGCCGGACAGATGGACAGGAAGATGGACAGCTGGACAGAGAGAGAAAGATGGACAGATGGACAGACAGACAGATGGAAGGACAGCTGGAGAGACAGACAGCAGGACAGTTGGAGAGACAGCCAGCCAGGCGGGTGGACAGCTGGACAGGAAGATGGACAGCTGGATAGACAGCCAGCCAGACGGACAGCCAGCCAGACAGATGGACAGGAAGATGGACAGATGGACATAGAGAGAGAGAAAGATAGACAGCTGGACAGACAGACAGATGGAAGGACAGCTGGAGAGACAGACAGCGGGACAGTTGGAGAGACAGCCAGCCAGGTGGGTGGACAGCTGGACATCTGGACAGGAAGATGGACAGCTGGATAAACAGATGGACAGCTGGATAGACAGACAGCCAGCTGGACAGCCAGACAGACAGATGGATAGGAAGATGGACAGATGGACAGAGAGAGAGAGAAAGATGGACAGCTGGACAGACAGACAGATGGAAGGACAGCTGGAGAGACAGACAGCAGGACAGTTGGAGAGACAGCCAGCCAGGCGGGTGGACATCTGGACAGGAAGATGGACAGCTGGATAGACAGCCAGCCAGACGGACAGCCAGCCAGACAGATGGACAGGAAGATGGACAGATGGACAGAGAGAAAGAGATGGACAGCTGGAGAGACAGACAGATGGAAGGACAGCTGGAGAGACAGACAGCAGGACAGTTGGAGAGACAGCCAGCCAGGCGGGTGGACAGCTGGACATCTGGACAGGAAGATGGACAGCTGGATAGACAGATGGACAGCTGGATAGACAGACAGCCAGATGGACAGCCAGCCGGACAGATGGACAGGAAGATGGACAGCTGGACAGAGAGAGAGAGAAAGATGGATGGACAGCTGGACAGACAGACAGATGGAAGGACAGTTGGAGAGACAGACAGCAGGACAGTTGGAGAGACAGCCAGCCAGGCGGGTGGACAGCTGGACAGGAAGATGGACAGCTGGATAGACAGCCAGCCAGATGGACAGCCAGCTGGACAGATGGACAGGAAGATGGACAGCTGGACAGAGAGAGAGAGAAAGATGGACAGCTGGACAGACAGACAGATGGAAGGACAGCTGGAGAGACAGACAGCCAGGCGGGTGGACAGCTGGACAGCTGGACAGGAAGATGAACAGCTGGACAGGAAGCTGGACAGCTGGATAGCCATCCGTCTGTCCGTCCGTCCGTCCGCACCTGCTTCATGATGAGGCGGGAGAGGATGTTCATGGCGAAGCCGCCGAGGCGCGGGTACATGGAGAGCGCCTGGATCACCGTGCGCATCAGCAGCAGCGGCAGCGGGCTCTGCTCCACCAGCTGCTGCAGCACCACGGCCAGCACCTCCGACGTGTACACGTTGCGCTCCGCGAAGCACAGGTTGGTGGCTGCGGGGGACAGGGGCGTCACCGCCCGCCGATCACCACCCCCACCACCCCCCCCACCCCGGGACACCCCCACGCCCAGGGAGGGAGGGGGTCAAAGGTGCCCCCCCGCAACCTGAGCATCCACACGTCACCCCGACACCTCCCGCCCACCACGTCCCCCGGAGCACCCCTGGGTCACTCTGTCACCGCCACACTCAGAGCACCCCCCCCAGTGTCACCCCAACACATCCCACCCACCATGTCCCCCGGAGCACCCCTGGGTCACTCTGTCACCCCCATACTCGGAGCACCCCCCTGGCATCACCCCAACATATCCCACCCACCATGTTCCCCGGAGCACCCCTGGGTCACTCTGTCACCCCCACACTCGGAGCACCCCCTGGCATCACCCCAACATATCCCACCCACCATGTTCCCCGGAGCACCCCTGGGTCACTCTGTCACCGCCACACTCGGAGCACCCCGGTGTCACCCTGACACCTTCCACCCACCACGTCCCCCAGAGCACTCCTGGGTCACTCTGTCACCCCCACACTTGGAGCACCCCGGTGTCACCCCGACACCTCCAACCCACCATGTCCCCCGGAGCGCCCCTGGGTCACTCTGTCACCCCCACACTCGGAGCACCCCCCCCGGTGTCACCCCAACACATCCCATCCACCACGTCCCCGCGTCACCTGGAGCACCCCTGGGTCACTCTGTCACCCCCACACTTGGAGCACCCTGGTGTCACCCCAACACCTCCTGCCCACCATGTCCCCATGTCTTCCGGAGCACCCCTGGGTCACTCTGTCACCCCTGCACTCAGAGCACCCCCCCCGGTGTCACCTCGACACCTCCCGCCCACCACATCCCCTGGAGCACCCCTGGGTCACTCTGTCACCCTCACACTTGGAGCACCCTGGTGTCACCCCCACACCTCCTGCCCACCACGTCCCCACATCACCTGGAGCACCCCTGGGTCACTCTGTCACCCCCACACTTGGAGCACCCTGGTGTCACCCCCACACCTCCCGCCCACCGCGTCCCCGCGTCGCCTGGAGCACCCCTGGGTCACTGTCACCCCTGCACTTGGAGCACCCCCCCCCCCCCGGTGTCACCCCAACACATCCCACCCACCATGTTCCCCGGAGCACCCCTGGGTCACTCTGTCACCCCCACACTTGGAGCACCCTGGTGTCACCCCGACACCTCCTGCCCACCGTGTCCCCATGTCTCCCGGAGCACCCTTGGGTCACTCTGTCACCCCCATATTCGGAGCCCCCCCACCTCCAGCAGCCATTGTGTCCCCATGTGTCCCCTCCACCCAGCAGCCATTGTGTCCCCATTTCCCCCCATGTCCCCCCCCAGAAGCCACTGTGTCCCCCTCTGTCCCCCCCACCCAGCAGCCGTTGTCTCCCCTTGGCAGCCATTGTGTCCCTTTGTGTCCCCTCGTACCCCCATGTGTCCCCCCATCCCAGCAGCCCTTGTGTCCCTGCGCCCCCCGCCGTGTCCCCAAGTGCCCCCTCTGTCCCCACGTCCCACGCCCACCCTTGATGATGGACTTCATGTCACACTTGGCCGAGTCAATGTTGTGCAGCGCGATGAGCAGCTCCCCTGGGTTCAGTGGGGACACGGCCGAGGTGCCCTCACCTGCGTGGGGACACCAAGGCTCAGGGGGGGACATGTCCACCTCACAGGGGGCCCAGAGGTCACCCTGTGTCCCTCCCAGGGAGGTGTCACCACCCGCGGCCCAGGTTCCAAGCCCAGGTGGGCCCACGTCCCCACAACATCATTGGGACTGTCCCCAGGGATGTCCCACGGTGTCCCACCACCAGAAGGTCCCACATCCCACCCCAGGCACTGGGATTGTCCCCAGGGATGTCCCATGGTGTCCCACCACCAGAAGGTCCCACGTCCCACCCCAGGCACTGGGACTGTCCCCAGGGATGTCCCATGGTGTCCCACCACCAGAAGGTCCCACATCCCACCCCAGGCAATGGGATTGACCCCAAGGGTGGCTGTGGTGTCCCACCATGAGGAGGTCCCATGTCCCAGCCACGATGGCACCAGATGGTCCCACGTCCCAGCCAGAATGGCTCCACGTCCCACCCCAGGCACTGGGATTGTCCCCAGGGATGTCCCACGGTGTCCCACTATCAGGGGGTCCCACATCCCACCTCAGGCACTGGGATTGTCCCCAGGGATGTCCCATGGTGTCCCACCACCAGAAGGTCCCACATCCCACCCCAGGCACTGGGATTGTCCCCAGGGATGTCCCATGGTGTCCCACCACCAGAAGGTCCCACGTCCCACCCCAGGCACTGGGATTGTCCCCAGGGATGCCCCATGGTGTCCCACCACCAGAAGGTCCCACGTCCCACCCCAGGCAATGGGATTGACCCCAAGGGTGGCTGTGGTGTCCCACCATGGGGAGGTCCCATGTCCCAGCCACGATGGCACCAGATGGTCTCATGTCCCAGCCAGGATGGCTCCACGTCCCACCCCAGGCACTGGGATTGTCCCCAGGGATGTCCCATGGTGTCCCACCACCAGAAGGTCCCACGTCCCACCC
Organism: Tapera naevia; assembly: GCA_033556795.1. NCBI lineage: Eukaryota > Metazoa > Chordata > Aves > Cuculiformes > Neomorphidae > Tapera > Tapera naevia. The sequence goes on along the minus strand of JAUMJJ010000546.1, from coordinate 49,825 downwards.
CAGGCACTGGGATTGTCCCCAGGGATGTCCCATGGTGTCCCACCACCAGAAGGTCCCACATCCCACCCCAGGCACTGGGATTGTCCCCAGGGATGTCCCATGGTGTCCCACCACCAGAAGGTCCCACGTCCCACCCCAGGCACTGGGATTGTCCCCAGGGATGTCCCATGGTGTCCCACCACCAGAAGGTCCCACGTCCCACCCCAGGCAATGGGATTGACCCCAAGGGTGGCTGTGGTGTCCCACCATGGGGAGGTCCCATGTCCCAGCCACGATGGCACCAGATGGTCTCATGTCCCAGCCAGGATGGCTCCACGTCCCACCCCAGGCACTGGGATTGTCCCCAGGGATGTCCCATGGTGTCCCACCACCAGAAGGTCCCACATCCCACCCCAGGCACTGGGATTGTCCCCAGGGATGTCCCATGGTGTCCCACCACCAGAAGGTCCCACGTCCCACCCCAGGCACTGGGATTGTCCCCAGGGATGTCCCATGGTGTCCCACCACCAGAAGGTCCCACATCCCACCCCAGGCAATGGGATTGACCCCAAGGGTGGCTGTGGTGTCCCACCATGGGGAGGTCCCATGTCCCAGCCACGATGGCACCAGATGGTCCCACGTCCCAGCCAGAATGGCTCCACGTCCCACCCCAGGCACTGGGATTGTCCCCAGGGATGTCCCACGGTGTCCCACTATCAGGGGGTCCCACATCCCACCTCAGGCACTGGGATTGTCCCCAGGGATGTCCCATGGTGTCCCACCACCAGAAGGTCCCACATCCCACCCCAGGCACTGGGATTGTCCCCAGGGATGCCCCATGGTGTCCCACCACCAGAAGGTCCCACATCCCACCCCAGGCACTGGGATTGTCCCCAGGGATGCCCCACGGTGTCCCACCACCAGAAGGTCCCACGTCCCACCCAGGACGGCCCCGTGACGCCAGGCACTGGCATCGTCCCTGGGGAGGTTCCAGGCCCCACGTCCCCCGTGCTGTCCCCATCCCCTACCGTGCTGTGTCCCCAGCAGGCGGTTGAAGACCTCCTTGACCACGATGGGGTTGAGTTTGATGAGCTTGGGCAGCGCCTGGATCACCTCTTTCTGCACCCAAAACATCAGCGCTCGGTGGGGGGGGACAAGGGGAGGGGACACAAGGGGAGGGGACACAAGGGGAGGGGACATAGAGGGGCCAGGAACAGAGGGGCTGGGGATGGAGGGGATGCAGGTGGGACAGGGAGGGAGGGGACATGGAAGGGACAGGAATGGGGGCAAAGAGGGAGACAGAGGGGACGCGGAGGGGATGTTCCAACCTTCTCCAGCCCGTTGAGGACAGGGATGAGGAACCTCACATCCGGCAGCCGCTTGTGGTAGAGCTCACGGACCCTCTTCACCAGCTCAGGCGAGGGGGGCACTGGGGGACAGGGTGGGACATCACCACAGGGCTCGTCCCTTCGCCCTCCCGTCCCCTCGTTGTCCCCCGTTGTCCCCACCTTTGTCCGTCAGGCTGTGCAGGCAGCGCGTCACCAGCGTCTCGGCGCCCTTGGGACAGTTCTCCACCAGCAGCAGGAGCTCGGGGGAGTTCATCCCCATCCCACGGATCTACGGCAAAGCCACCAGGGGTGTCCCCACGCCCAACCCCTCGGGGACTCCCAGCCTGTGTCCCCAACCACCCCCAGGTGCTCACCGGCTGCTCAATGACGCGCAGGACCGTGCGCTTGATGTCGGCGATGGCCTCGGTGTAGACGGACGCCAACTCATGGATGAGCTTGTGGTTGTGGGGCAGCAGGGCCAGGTAGAGGTAGAGGCACTGCTTGATGGTCTCCTCCGTCCACGGCGCGGCCACCTCTGCGTCACACACGGTGTCACCACCCCCCTCCCTGTCTCCTACCCCTTGCAGTGGGTGCCACCCCCCTCCCCAAACCTCACCGGTGTCCTTGTCGGCGCCGAAGAGGACGGAGGGCGGGTTGGGGTGCACCAGGAGCTGCAGGTAGTTGAGGGCAAACTTCTCCACGTAGTCCCGCAGCTGGTCCTTCTCGTACATCCTCTTGATGAAGAGCAGGGCTTGCTGGCGGACCTGCAGGGCGGTCAGTGTCACCAGTGTGGGGACACTTTGGGGACAGGGATGTCCCCAGGGTTGCAGCCGCCCCTCGCCACGCCCAGACCTTGTCCTTCTCGTGGGAGCTGAGGTCCAGCAGGACGTGGAGGTACTGGAACTGCCGTGCTGGGCACCTGAAGATGAGGTCCCGCAGGGTGGACATGCCCAAGTAGGTTCGACTCTAGGGGGACAGCGGCAGGGGACGTTGGAAGTGGTCCCTGGTGTCCCCAACCCCTCACGGCCCCAGCCCTGGTGGGTGCCCACCTCGTCCTCGCAGTACTTGCGGATGACCTCCAGCGCGCCCTCCGTGATGAGCGGCGCCTCCAGCACCACCTTGGTGAAAATCCTGCCCAGAAAGGGACATCACCGGGGTGAGGATGTCACCAGGAAAGGGACATCAGCTGGGTGGCGATGCCAGCGGGGCGGGGACAGGCCTGGGGACCATCTGGAGGGATGTTCAGGGCCTGAGAGCAACTGTGGCTCCCACCACCCTGTCCCCTCGTGGCACAATCCCTGGTGGCACCAGCCCATCCCTTGGTGGCAGCATCCTGTCCCCTGGTGGCACCATCGCTGGTGGCACCATCCCATCCATGGTGGCACCATCCCATACCCTCATGGCACCATCTCTGGTGGCCCCATCCCATCCCTGGTGGCCCCATCCCATCCCCTGGTGGCCTCATCGCTGGTGGCACCATCCCTTCCCCTCATGGCCTCATCCCTGGTGGCCCCATCCCATCCCCTCATGGACCCATCCCTGGTGGCCCCATCCCTGGTGGCCCCATCCCATCCTCTCATGGCCCCATCCCTGATGGCCCCATCCCTGGTAGCACAATCCCATCCCTGGTGGCCCCATCCCATCCCTGGTGGCCCCATCCCATCTCTGGTGGCCCCATCCCATCCTCTCATGGCCCCATCCCTGGTGGCCCCATCCCATCCCTGGTGGCCCCATCCCATCCACTCATGGCCTCATCCCTGGTGGCCCCATCCCTGGTGGCACCATCCCATCCCCTCATGGCCCCATCCCTGGTGGCCCCATCCCATCCCTGGTGGCCCCATCCCATCCCCTGATGGCCCCATCCCATCCACTCATGGCCTCATCCCTGGTGGCCCCATCCCATCCCTGATGGCCCCATCCCATCCCCTGGTGGCCCCATCCCTGGTGGCCCCATCCCTGGTGGTCCCATCCCTGGTGGCCCCATCTCATCCCTGGTGGCCCCATCCCATCCCCTTATGGCCTTATCCCTGGTAGCACAATCCCATCCCTGGTGGCCCCATCCCATCCCCTCATGGCCCCATCCCGTGGTGTCCCTATCCCCGTTGGCCCCATCCCTGGTGTCCCCATCCCCTCATGGCCCCATCCTGTGGTGGCCCCATCCCCGTTGGCCCCATCCCATCCCTGGTGGCCCCATGCCTGGTGGCCCCATCCCATCCCCTTATGGCCTTATCCCTGGTAGCACAATCCCATCCCCCTTGGCCCCATCCCCTCATGGCCCCATCCCGTGGTTTCCCCATCCTTGGTGTCCCCATCCCCGGTGTCTCCATCCCCATTGGCCCCATCCCCGTTGGCCCCATCCCCGTTGGCCCCATCCCGTGGTGTCCCCATCCCCGTTGTCCCCATCCCCGGTGTCCCCACCCCTGGTGTCCCCATCCCCGTTGTCTCCACCCCCGTTGTCCCCATCCCCGTTGGCCCCATCCCGTGGTGTCCCCATCCCCGTTGTCCCCATCCCCGGTGTCCCCATCCCCGTTGGCCCCATCCCTGCTGGCCCCATCCCTGGTGTCCCCATTCCGTTGGCCCAATCCCCGTTGGCCCCATCCCCATTGGCCCCATTCCCGTTGTCCCCACCCCTGGTGTCCCCATCCCCGTTGGCCCCATCCCTGGTGTCCCCACCCCCGTTGTCCCCATCCCCGGTGTCCCCACCCCTGTTGGCCCCATCCCATTGTCCCCACCCCCGTTGTCCCCATCCCCGTTGTCCCCATCCCCATTGGCCCCATCCCCGTTGTCCCCACCCCCATTGTCCCCATCCCCATTGTCCCCATCCCCGGTGTCCCCACCCCCGTTGTCCCCAGTTGGCCCCATCCCCGTTGTCCCCACCCCTGGTGTCCCCACCCCTGGTGTCCCCATCCCCATTGGCCCCATCCCCGTTGTCCCCACCCCCGTTGTCCCCATCCCGTGGTGTCCCCATCCCCGTTGTCCCCATCCCCAGTGTCCCCACCCCCGTTGTCCCCACCCCCGTTGTCCCCATCCCTGGTGTACCCATCCCCGTTGGCCCCATCCCTGCTGGCCCGATCCCTGGTGTCCCCATTCCGTTGGCCCCATCCCCGTTGTCCCCATCCCCATTGTCCCCACCCCCGTTGTCCCCATCCCATTGTCCCCACCCCCATTGTCCCCACCCCCATTGTCCCCATCCCATTGTCCCCATCCCCGTTGTCCCCACCCCCATTGTCCCCATCCCCGTTGTCCCCATCCCCATTGGCCCCATCCCCGTTGTCCCCACCCCCATTGTCCCCACCCCCGTTGTCCCCATCCCATTGTCCCCACCCCCATTGTCCCCACCCCCATTGTCCCCATCCCATTGTCCCCATCCCCATTGTCCCCACCCCCGTTGTCCCCACCCCCATTGTCCCCACCCCCATTGTCCCCACCCCCGTTGTCCCCACCCCCATTGTCCCCACCCCCATTGTCCCCACCCCTGGTGGCCCCATCCGGTCTCCCCGTACCCATCCTTCTGGTCGGGTTTCTCCTGGAGGCCGCCGAGGAGCCCGATGAGGCACTCGTCGTAGCGCTCGAGGCTGCCTCCGGGGAAGCGCCTCAGGTAGAGGCTGTACTCCTGGAAGAGCCACGCGAAGGCCAGGTCGAGGCGCGCCCGCACGTCCTCCAGGATGAAGGCCAACACCTCGCTCCTGATGGGCACCTCGTACCGCGTCAGCAGCCGGGCCAGGATCTTCACACGGTCCTGTGGGAGGGGTGGTGGTGGTGGTGGGGGGGAAAGTGGTCAAGGTGGGGTGCCCTGGGTGGCTGGGGGGTGTCACCTGACCAACCTGATCTGCCTGACCAACCTGATCTCCTTTTACGACCATGTGACTCGCCTGGTGGATGAGAGGAAGGCTGTGGATGTGGGATACCTGGACTTCAGCAAGGCCTTGGACACTGTCCCCACAGCAGACTCCTAGGGAAGCTGGCAGCTCGTGGCCTAGATGGGAGCACTTTGTGCTGGGTTAGGAATTGGCTGGATGGAGCCCAGAGAGTGGTGGGCAATGGGGTCTCATCCAGTTGGTCACCAGTGGTGTCCCCAGGGACCGGTGTTGGGTCCTGTCCTGTTTAATATCTTTATTGACGATTTGGATGAGGGGATTGAGTCCATCATCAGCAAATTTGCAGATGATACCAAGCTGGGAGGAAGGGTTGATCTGTTAGAGGGTAGGATGGCCCTACAGAGGGACCTGGACAGATTGGAGAGCTGGGCTGATTCCAATGGGATGATGTTTAATAAGTCCAAATGTCGGGTACTTCATTTTGGACACAACAATCCCATGCAGAGCTACAGACTGGGGACAGAGTGGCTGGAGAGGAGTCAGGCAGAAAGGGACCTGGGAGTGCTGGTGGCCAGGAAGCTCCCCATGAGCCAGCAGTGTGCCCAGGTGGCCAAGAAGGCCAATGGCATCCTGGTGGGCATCAGGAATAGTGTGGGGAGCAGGAGCAGAGGAGTTATCGTCCCCCTGTACTCGGCACTGGTCAGGCCTCACCTTGAATATTGTGTCCAGTTCTGGGCCCCCCAGTTTGGGAAGGATGTTAGGATACTGGAGATGGTCCAGAGGAGGGCAACGAAGATGGGGAAGGGGCTGGAGCACAAGCCCTGTGAGGAGAGACTGAGGGAGCTGGGGCTGTTTAGTCTGGAGAAGAGGAGGCTCAGGGGAGACCTCATTGCTCTCTACAACTCCCTAAAAGGAGGTTGTAGTGGGGCAGGGGTTGGTCTCTTCTCTCAGGTGACCGGTGGCAGAACCAGAGGGCTTGGACTCAAGCTTGGTCAGGGAAAGTTTAGACTTGATATGAGGAAAAAATTCTTCACTGAAAGGGTGATTGGCCATTGGAATGGGCTGCCCAGGGAGGGGGTGGAGTCACCAACCCTGGAGGGGTTTAAAGGGAGACTGGATGAGGCACTGAGTGCCATGGTTTAGATGATGGTTGGTGTTGGTGTTGGTGTTGGGTTATAGGTTGGACTGGATGATCTCAGAGGTCCTTTCCAACCTTATGATACTGTGATACTGTGATACTGTGATACCTGGAGGGTGGGGTGGGTGCTGGGTGTACCTGGGCGGCGCCGCTGCAGGCGAGGGCGCGCTCGGCGTGGAGGATGCGCCTGACGGCGCTCAGCTTCATCTCGGCCACCTGCGCCTCGCCCAGGGGCTTCACCGCGTCGGCCAGGCGGAAAACCTTCTTGCGGCCACCGGCGCCCGCCAGCCTGGGTGAGGGGTCCTGTTAGCACCCGTGGGTGCTCCCCGTGAGGGAGGGTCCTGTCAGAACCACCCTGGGTGCTCCCCACGAGGGAGGGTCCCATCAGCACCCGTGGGTGCTCCCCATGCAGGAGGGTCCCATCAGCACCCATGGGTGCTCGCACGTGGGATAGTCCTGTCAGAACCCCCCTGGGTGCTCCCCATGAGGGAGGGTCCCATCAACACCCGTGGGTGCTCCCCACATGGGAGGGTCCTGTCAGAATCCCTCTGGGTGCTCCCCACGAGGGAGGGTCTCATCAACACCCATGGGTGCTCCCCGTGAGGGAGGGTCCTGTCAGAACCGGCCTGGGTGCTCCCCACGAGGGAGGGTCCCATCAGCACCCATGGGTGCTCCCCATGCAGGAGGGTCCTGTCAGAATCCCTCTGGGTGCTCCCCACGAGGGAGGGTCCCATCAGCACCCATGGGTGCTCCCCAAGAGGGAGGGTCCTGTCAGAACCCCCCTGGGTGCTCCCCACAAGATAGGGTCCCATCAGCACCCATGGGTGCTCGTAAGTGGGATAGTCCTGTCAGAACCCCCCTGGGTGCTCCCCACAACATAGGGTCCCATCAGCACCCGTGGGTGCTCCCCATGCAGGAGGGTCCCATCAGCACCCATGGGTGCTCGCACGTGGGATAGTCCTGTCAGAACCCCCCTGGGTGCTCCCCACGCAGGAGGGTCCCATCAGCACCTATGTGTGCTCCCCAAGAGGGAGGGTCCTGTCAGAACCCCCCTGGGTGCTCCCCACAAGATAGGGTCCCATCAGCCCCCATGGGTGCTCCCCACATGAGAGGGTCCTGTCAGAACCCCCCTGGGTGCTCCCCACATGGGAGGGTCCCATCAGCACCCAGGGGTGCTCCCCAAGCGGGAGGGTCCTGTCAGAACCCCCCTGGTTGCTCCACACGAGGGAGGGTCCCGTCAGCACCCATGGGTGCTCCCCAAGAGGGAGGGTCCTGTCAGAACCCCCCTGGGTGCTCCCCACAAGATAGGGCCCCATCAGCACCCATGGGTGCTCCCCATGCGGGAGGGTCCCCTCAGCATCTGAAGGTGCTCCCCAAGTGTGAGGGTCCCATCAGCACCCAGGGGTGCTCCCCAAGTGGGAGGGTCCCATCAGCAGCTGAAGGTGCTCCCCACGAGGGAGGGTCCCATCAGCACCCATGGGTGCTCCCCACGAGGGAGGGTCCTGTCAGAACCCCTCTGGGTGCTCCCCATGCAGGAGGGCCCCATCAGCATCTGTGGGTGCTCCACACATCGGAGGGTCCCATCAGCACCCAGGGGTGCTCCCCACGCAGGATGGTCCTGTCAGAACCCCTATGGGTGCTCCCCACACAGGAGGGTCTCGTCAGCCCCCATGGGTGCTCCACTCATGAGAGGGTCCCGTCAGAATCCCTCTGGGTGCTCCCCACGTAGGAGTGTCCCATCATCACCCATGGGTGCTCCCACGCGGGATGGTCCCATCAGTCCCTGTGGTTGCTCCCCACACGGGAGGGTCCCATCAGCACCCAGGGGTGCTCCCCACGCAGGATGGTCCTGTCAGAACCCCCCTGGGTGCTCCCCAAGTGGGAGGGTCCCATCACCACCCATGGGTGCTCCCCATGCAGGATGGTCCTGTCAGAACCCCCCTGGGTGCTCCCCACGTAGGAGTGTCCCATCAGCACCCAGGGGTGCTCCCCACGCAGGATGGTCCTGTCAGAACCCTCCTGGGTGCTCCCCACATGGGAGGGTCCCATCAGCACCCATGGGTGCTCCCCACACAGGATGGTCCTGTCAGAACCCCCCTGGGTGCTCCCCACGCAGGAGGGTCCCATCACCACCCATGGGTGCTCCCACGCAGGAGGGTCCCATCATCACCCATGGGTGCTCCCCATGCAGGGTGGTCCTGTCAGAACCCCCCTCGGTGCTCCCCACGTAGGAGGGTCCCACCATCACCCATGGGTGCTCCCCACGAGGGAGGGTCCCATCAGCACCCGTGGGTGCTCCCCGTGAGGGAGGGTCCTGTCAGAACCCCCCTGGGTGCTCCCCACAAGATAGGGTCCCATCAGCACCCATGGGTGCTCGCACGTGGGATAGTCCTGTCAGAACCCCCCTGGGTGCTCCCCATGAGGGAGGGTCCCATCAACACCCGTGGGTGCTCCCCACATGGGAGGGTCCTGTCAGAATCCCTCTGGGTGCTCCCCACGAGGGAGGATCTCATCAACACCCATGGGTGCTCCCCGTGAGGGAGGGTCCTGTCAGAACCGGCCTGGGTGCTCCCCACGAGGGAGGGTCCCATCAGCACCCATGGGTGCTCCCCATGCAGGAGGGTCCTGTCAGAATCCCTCTGGGTGCTCCCCACAAGATAGGGTCCCATCAGCACCCATGGGTGCTCGCACGTGGGATAGTCCTGTCAGAACCCCCCTGGGTGCTCCCCACGAGGGAGGGTCCCATCAGCACCCGTGGGTGCTCCCCGTGAGGGAGGGTCCTGTCAGAACCCCCCTGGGTGCTCCCCACGAGGGAGGGTCCCATCAGCACCCGTGGGTGCTCCCGACATGAGAGGGTCCTGTCAGAACCCCCCTGGGTGCTCCCCACATGGGAGGGTCCCATCAGCACCCAGGGGTGCTCCCCAAGCGGGAGGGTCCTGTCAGTACTCCCCAGGGGTGCTCCCCAAGTGGGAGAGTCCCATCAGCACCCAGGGGTGCTCCACACATGGGAGGGTCCCGTCAGCACCCGTGGGTGCACCCCACGAGGGAGGGTCCCATCAGCACCCGTGGGTGCTCCCCACACAGGAGGGTCTCGGCAGCACCCATGCATGCTCCCCACATGGGAGGGTCCTGTCAGAATCCCTCTGGGTGCTCCCCACGAGGGAGGGTCCCATCAACACCCATGGGTGCTCCCCACATGAGAGGGTCCTGTCAGAACCCCCCTGGGTGCTCCCCACAAGATAGGGTCCCATCAACACCCGTTGGTGCTCCCCACATGAGAGGGTCCTGTCAGAATCCCTCTGGGTGCTCCCCATGCAGGAGGGTCCCCTCAGCATCTGAAGGTGCTCCCCAAGTGTGAGGGTCCCATCAGCATCTGAAGGTGCTCCCCACGAGGGAGGGTCCCATCAGCACCCATGGGTGCTCCCCACGAGGGAGGGTCCTGTCAGAACCCCTCTGGGTGCTCCCCATGCAGGAGGGCCCCATCAGCATCTGTGGGTGCTCCACACATGGGAGGGTCCCATCAGCACCCAGGGGTGCTCCCCACGCAGGATGGTCCTGTCAGAACCCCTATGGGTGCTCCCCACACAGGAGGGTCTCGTCAGCCCCCATGGGTGCTCCACTCATGAGAGGGTCCCGTCAGAATCCCTCTGGGTGCTCCCCACGTAGGAGGGTCCCATCATCACCCATGGGTGCTCCCCATGCAGGATGGTCCTGTCAGAACCCCCCTGGGTGCTCCCCAAGTGGGAGGGTCCCATCAACACCCGTGGGTGCTCCCCACATGAGAGGGTCCTGTCAGAACCCCCCTGGGTGCTCCCCATGAGGGAGGGTCCCATCAACACCCGTGGGTGCTCCCCACATGAGAGGGTCCTGTCAGAACCCCCCTGGGTGCTCCCCACGAGGGAGGGTCCCATCAGCACCCATAGATGGTCCCCACATGGGAGGGTCCCGTCAGCACCCGTGGGTGCTCCCCAAGAGGGAGGGTCCCATCAGCATCTGAAGGTGCTCCCCAAATGGGAGTGTCCCCTCAGCACCCGTGGGTGCTCCCCACACAGGAGGGTCTCGGCAGCACCCATGCATGCTCCCCACATGGGAGTGTCCTGTCAGAATCCCTCTGGGTGCTCCCCACACGGGAGGGTCCCATCAGCACCCATGGGTGCTCGCACGTGGGATAGTCCTGTCAGAACCCCCCTGGGTGCTGCCCACGAGGGAGGGTCCCATCAGCCCTTGTGGGTGCTCCCCACGCAGGAGGGTCCCATCAGCACCTATGTGTGCTCCCCAAGAGGGAGGGTCCTGTCAGAACCCCCCTGGGTGCTCCCCACAAGATAGGGTCCCATCAGCACCCGTGGGTGCTCCCCAAGTGGGAGGGTCCCATCAGCATCTGAAGGTGCTCCCCAAGTGGGAGGGTCCCATCATCACCCATGGGTGCTCCCCATGCAGGGTGGTCCTGTCAGAACCCCCCTCGGTGCTCCCCACGTAGGAGGGTCCCACCATCACCCATGGGTGCTCCCCACGCAGGAGTGTCCCCCCATCACCCATGGGTGCTCCCCACGTAGGAGTGTCCCCCCATCACCCATGGGTGCTCCCACACGCTGCGTGGCCGGGGGGGGGGTGGTGGGCAGTGGTGGGTCTCACCGGGGTTGCGTGGCCGGGATGATGGGCTCCGGGCGCCGCTTGGCCTGGGGGGTCTCCTCCTCCAGCAGGGTGGCAGCCGAGCCCTGGGCACCCAACACCGAGATGGCCTGGCCCTGGGCGAGCGCCGAGAGGCGCCTCTTGATCACCACGCTCTCAGGCTTGGCCGCCTTCTCCTCCTTGGGCTCCTCCTTCAGGTGCTTCGTCTGCTCCACACCTGGAACGGGACACGGACCCTGAGTCCTCGGGACCAGGAGCCCCCCCGGGATCGTTGGGCTGGAGAAGACCTTTTGAGGTTGGGTCCAAGCTGACCCGGCCACTGCTGAAACCGTCCCCGAGCACCTCCTCTGCCCGGCTTTTAAAGACCTCCAGGGATGGAGACCCCACCACCTTCCCCCTCCCCTGGGCACCTTCTGCCAGGGCTTGATGACCCTTTCCATGAAGAGAAGTTTCCATTATCTGGGCTCAACCTCTCCTGGTGTAACCTGAGGCCGTCTCCTCTCACCCCATCCCCTGTGCCTTGGGAGCAGAGCCCAGCACCCACCTCCCCACAGCCTCCTTTCGGGCACTTGTAGACAGCGAGGAGGTCTCCCCTCAGCCTCCTCTTCTCAAGGTTAAACAACCCCAGGTCCCTCAGCTGCTCCTCATAACCCTTGTTCTCCAGAACCTTCCCCTGCTCCTCTCGGGACGTACTCCAGCCCCTCAAGGTCCTTCTTGGAGTGAAGGACCCAAAACTGAGCTCAGGATTCAAGGTGCAGCCTCACCCACGCCGAGTCCAGGGACACCACCACCTCCCTGCTCCTGCTGGCTCAGATGCCATCGGCCCTCTTGGCCACTTGGCCACTGCTGGGCTGGTGTTCAGCCCCTGCCAACCAACACCCCCAGGGCCTTCTCCCCCAGGGGTCTCTCCAGGTGCTCCTCCCAAAGCCTGGAGCTCCCTGGGGTTGTTGTGTCCCAAGTGCAGGACCCGGCCCTTGGCCTGGTTGACACCTCCCACTGGACCAGGATGCTCAAAGCCCTGCTCGTGGCATCACACAATGGTTTGGGTTGGAAGGGAGCTCAGTGATGGCCCATCCAGTCCAACCCTCCTTCCATGGTCAGGGACACCATGAGTTTGGGTTGCACCAAGCCTCACCCATGGTTTGGGCTGGAAGGGACATCAAAGCCCACCCAGTCCCACCCCCTGCCATGGGCAGGGACTCCTCCCACCAGATCAGGGGGCTCCAAGCCCCATCCAACCAGGCCTTGGACACCTCCAGGGATGGGGCAGCCACAGCTTCCCTGGGCAACCTGGGAACCCACCCTCACAGCAAAACGTTTCTCCCCAAGGTCTCACCTCAATCTCCCCTCCTTCAGCTCAGAACTGCTCCCCTCACCCTGTCCCTGCTCTCCCTGACCAAGAACCCCACCCCAGCTTCCTTGGAGCACCTTTCAGTCCTGGGAGGCTGCTCTGATCACCCAAGCTGGAAGGGACCCAAAAGGATGATGGAGTCCAACTCTTCTCCCTACACAGGACACTCCCAACACCCACTCCGTGGGACTGAGGGCTTTGTCCAACTGTTTCTGGAATGCTGGCAGAGTGGGTGCTGGGACTGCTTCCCTGGGGAGCTGCTCCAGGGCTCCACCACCCTCTGGGGGAAGAACCTCTTCTTATATCCAGTCTAACTCCTGCCCTTCCCTCTGGTCCCATCACAGGTCACCAGAGAGAAGAGCTCAGCACCCATTTCCCCTCCCTCCCTTGTGAGAAGCTCTGAGATCCCCTCTCAGTCTCCTCCAGGCTGAACAGACCAAGTGACCTCAGAAGTTCCTCACATGACCTCCCCCAGACCCTTCTCCAGCCTCGTGGCCTCCTCTGGACACTCTCCAGTAGTTTGATGTCCCTTTTACCCTGTGGTCCCCAAAACTGCCCCCAATGCTCGAGGTTGGGGCCTCCCCAGTGCGGAGCAGAACGGGACCATCCCCTCCCTCTCCGGGCTGGTGATGCCCTGCTGGATGCCCCCCCCCAAGGACACGGTTGCCCTCCTGGCTGCCAGGACATTCTGTTGGCTCAGAGTCACCTGGTTGTCCACCAGCACCCCCAGGTCCCTCTCCACAGGGCTGCTCTGCAGCCTCTCAGCCCCCAGGCTGTCCCTGCATCCAGGGCTGCCGTGTCCTGGGTCCCTGTAGGTGCCAGGCTCATCCCTGCTGCCCTTCTTGAGGCCTGGCACAACACACCCTGCCATCCAGCCACCTGGTACCTCTCCAGATTCCCAAAAGCATTCAAAAACCATTGAGGGAGGTCTCGCCAGGACATCAGCAGCTCTTTAAGTACCCTTGGATGAACCCCACCAGGCCCCACCAGCCAGTGGGGATCCAGCTGGAACATCACATCCTGCCCAGTTCCAGGGGTGACTGTTCTGCTGTCACAATCCTCCAGCTGGAGGCTCTCGGGGGGGCCCAAACCCGATGTCATCACTGAAAACCCACGCAAAAAAAGGCACTGAAAGTCTCTGCTCTGTCTAAGGTGCTGTTCACGAGGTGCCCGTGCTCACCTTTTACTATTAATTGAGATCAAAAAGCCCTCTTTGCTGTCCCTCACCCTGCTGGCTCCCTGAGCTCCGGCCCTCGGCGGCGCACAGCATCCCTGTATCCTCCCACCTCACCTGTCCTTGCTTCCACTGCCCCTACAGCACCTTCTTCGGCCTCACTTGGAGCAGAAGAGCCCTCCTCAGCCAGGTCTGCTCCTGCCTCACCTGCTTGACTTGGGCATTTTGGGATTCCTGTGCCCTGTGGAGGTGGTGCCACCAGCACTGATCACAGAATCATCTGAGATCATCAAGTCCAACCGTGTCCTTAAGACATTCATCCTTCTGCCTTTTAAACCCCTCCAGGGATGGGGACTCCACCCCCTCCCTGGGCAGCTCTGCCAGGGCCTGAGAACCCTTTCAGTGAAGAAACTTCTCCTGAGGTCTAATCAGAGCCTCCCCTGGTGCAACTTGAGGCCATTTCCTCTCATCCCATCACAGTATCACAGTATCATAAGGTTGGAAAGGACCTCTGAGATCATCAAGTCCAACCTATAACCCAACACCAACACCAACATCAACACCAACCATCATCTAAACCATGGCACTCAGTGCCTCATCCAGTCTCCCTTTAAACACCTCCAGGGTCGGTGACTCCACCCCCTCCCTGGGCAGCCCATTCCAATGGCCAATCACCCTTTCAGTGAAGAATTTTTTCCTCACATCAAGTCTAAACTTTCCCTGATGAAGCTTGAGTCCATGCCCTCTGGTTCTGCCACCGGTCACCTGAGAGAAGAGACCAACCCCTGCCCGACTACAACCTCCTTTTAGGTAGTTGTAGAGAGCAATGAGGTCTCCCCTGAGCCTCCTCTTCTCCAGACTAAACAGCCCCAATTCCCTCAGTCTCTCCTCGTAGGGCTTGTGCTCCAGCCCCTTCCCCATCTTCGTTGCCCTCCTCTGGACACTCTCCAGCATCCTGACATCTTTCCCAAACTGGGGGGCCCAGAACTGGACACAGTATTCAAGGTGAGGCCTGACCAGTGCCGAGTACAGGGGGACGATAACTCCTCTGGTCCTGCTCCCCACACTATTCCTGATGCAGGCCAGGATGCCATTGGCCTTCTTGGCCCCCTGGGCACACTGCTGGCTCATGGGGAGCTTCCTGTCCACCAGCACTCCCAGGTCCCTTTCTGCCTGACTCCTCTCCAGCCACTCTGTCCCCAGTCTGTAGCTCTGCATGGGATTGTTGTGTCCAAAATGAAGCACCCAACATTTGGACTCATTAAACACCATCCCATTGGAATCAGCCCAGCTCTCCAATCTGTCCAGGTCCCTCTGTAGGGCCATCCTACCCTCTAACAGATCAACCCTTCCTCCCAGCTTGGTATCATCTGCAAATTTGCTGCTGATGGACTCAATCCCCTCATCCAAATCGTCAATAAAGATATTAAACAGGACAGGACCCAACACTGATCCCTGGGGACACCACTGGTGACCAACTGGATGAGACCCCATTGCCCACCACTCTCTGGGCTCCATCCAGCCAATTCCTAACCCAGCACAAAGTGCTCCCATCTAGGCCAGGGGCTGCCAGCTTCCCTAGGAGTCTGCTGTGGGGACAGTGTCAAAGGCCTTGCTGAAGTCCAGGTATCCCACATCCACAGCCTTCCTCTCATCCACCAGGTGAGTCACATGATCGTAAAAGGAGATCAGGTTGGTCAGGCAGGACCTACCCCTCCTAAATCCATGCTGGCTGGGCCTCATTTCTTGACCGTTCTGCATCACCCAACACTTGTGAGGAGACCAACAGCCACCTCACCACAGCCCCTCTCAGGCACTACGAGGTCTCCCCTCAGCCTCCTCCTCTCCAAACCAACCCCCCCAGGTCCCTCAGCCTCTCCTCTCAGCCCTTCTTCTCCAGCCCCTTCCCCAGCCTCCTTCCCTTCTCCGGACGTGCTCCACCCCCTCAACGTCCTCCTTGTCCTGAGGGGGCCAAACTGACCCCAGCACTCGAGGTGTGGCCCCCCCCCACCCCCCCAGGGGCACAACCCCTGCCCTGCTCCTGCTGCCCACGCTGCGTCTGGCACAGCCCAAGATGCCATCGGCCCTCTTGGCCCCTGCTGGGCTGGTGTTCAGCCCCTGCCAACCAACACCCCCAGGGCCTTCTCCCCCAGGGGTCTCTCCAGGAGCTCTGCCCCAGGCCTGGAGCTCCCTGGGGTTGTTGTGTCCCAAGGGCAGGAGAGGCCACTTGGTCTCGTTGACCCTCAACCCGTTGGGTTCATCCCATGGATCCAGCCTGGCCAGAGCCCTCTGCAGAGCCTTGGCCCACAGATCCAACCTGGCCAGAGCCCTCTGCAGAGCCTTGGCCCACGGATCCAGCCTGGCCAGAGCCCTCTGCAGAGCCTTGGCCCAGGGATCCAGCCTGGCCAGAGCCCTCTGCAGAGCCTTGGCCCAGGGATCCAGCCTGGCCAGAGCCCTCTGCAGAGCCTTGGCCCAGGGATCCAGCCTGGCCAGAGCCCTCTGCAGAGCCTTGGCCCACGGATCCAGCCTGGCCAGAGCCCTCTGCAGAGCCTTGGCCCAGGGATCCAGCCTGGCCAGAGCCCTCTGCAGAGCCTTGGCCCAGGGATCCAGCCTGGCCAGAGCCCTCTGCAGAGCCTTGGCCCACGGATCCAGCCTGGCCAGAGTCCTCTGCAGAGCCTTGGCCCAGGGATCCAGCCTGGCCAGAGCCCTCTGCAGAGCCTTGGCCCACAGATCCAGCCTGGCCAGAGCCCTCTGCAGAGCCTTGGCCCAGGGATCCAGCCTGGCCAGAGCCCTCTGCAGCCCCTTCCAGCTCCTTCACCTCCACCCAGCTCGGTGCCATCTCCAGACCTGCTCTGGGTGCCCTCGATCCCTTCCCCCAGCTCATTGATGAAGATATTGATCAGGACTGGCCCCAGCACTGAACCCTGGGAGCACCACTCCTGACTGGTTTCCAACTGGATTTGTCTCCATCCCCCACCACCCTCTGGGCCCTCAATCCAGGCAGTTTTCCACCCAGCAGAGGGTGTTCCTGTCCAGGCCAAGGGCACCGGTTTCTCAAGCAGAACACCTTGAGAAACGGTGTCCAAAGCTTTAGCAGAATCCAAGTTCACCCCATCCACAGCCTTTCCCTCATCCACTGAACAGGTCACCCTCTCAGAGAAAGAGATCAGTTGGTCCCCAGCACCATCAAAATCCTTTCCCTTGCTCAGCAGTTCCCTGAGCAACCTGAGCTCTGGGCTGAGGCCTTGCTGACAGCTCTCCTCCTGCTCTAAGGTCTCCCCGGGGTCTTCTCCAGGCAGAGGGAAGGGGGGGACCCAGGAGATGCAGAGAAAGGGGGGAAACTTGAGGAGGGAGGTTTAGTAGGGAGACAGGAACGGTTGGACTCGATCTCAGAGGAAAGGGAGACCCAGAGGAGCTGGGGGGGGACCCAAAGGGAGGAGGGGGGGACCCAGGGGATGTAGAAGAAAGGCTGGGGGTGGGGGTGCAGGGGACATGGGGAGGAAAGAGGGGACCCAGGAGATGTGTGAAGGAAGTGGGGAGGACACAAGGGACACGGAGCAAGGGGGACCCTTGTGGAGGAAGGAGGGGACCCAGGGGAGGTGTGGAGAAAGGGGTGGACACAAGGGACACAGGGGGACACAAGGGCCATGGGGGACACAGGGGCCACGGGGGACACAAGGGCCATGGGGGACACAAGGGACACAGGGGGACACAAGGGTCACTGGGGGACACAAGGGACACAGGGGGGCACAGGGCCATGGGGGACACAAGGGACATGGGGGGACACAAGGGCCATGGGGGGACACAAGGGTCACTGGGGGACACAAGGGACACAGGGGGGACACAAGGGCCATGGGGGGGACACAGAGCCAAGGGGGGACACAAGGCCATATAGGGGGACACAAGGGTCACTGGGGGACACAAGGGCCATAGGCGGGGGACACAAGGGCCATGGGGGGACACAAGGGTCACTGGGGGGACACAAGGGCCACAGGGGGGACACAAGGGACACGGGGGGACACAAGGGACATGGGGGGACACAAGGGTCACTGGGGGGACACAAGGGACACGGGGGGACACAAGGGACATGGGGGGACACAAGGCCATAGGGGGACACAAGGGTCACTGGGGGACACAAGGGCCATAGGCGGGGGACACAAGGGACACGGGGGGACACAAGGGCCATGGGGGGAGACAAGAGCTGGGGGGGACACACAAGGGCCATGGCGGACACAAGGGCCATGGCGGACACAAGGGTCACTGGGGGGACACAAGGCCACGGGGGACACTTAAGGGCCACGGGGGACACAAGAGCCATGGGGGACACAAGGGACACTGGGGGGACAATGGGCCGTGGGGGACACAGGGGCCACGGGGGGGGACACAAGGCCCACGGGGAGACACAAGGGCCACAGAGGGACACAAGGACCACGGGGGGACACAAGGACCACGGGGGGGGGGGAACAAGGGCCATAGAGGGGACACAGGGCCACGGGGGGACACAAGGGCCACGGAGGAAAGGGGGACGCAGAGGAAGGGGGGACCCAGGGGACCCAGAGGAAGGGGGGACCCAGAGGAAGGGGGGTCCCAGGGGATGCAGAGGAAGGGGGGACCCAGGGGACCCAGAGGAAGGGGGGTCCCAGGGGATGCAGAGGAAGGGGGGACCCAGGGGACCCAGAGGAAGGGGGGTTCCAGGGGACCCAGAGGAAGGGGGGACCCAGAGGAAGGGGGGTCCCAGGGGACGCAGAGGAAGGGGGGTCCCAGGGGATGCAGAGGAAGGGGGGACCCAGGGGACCCAGAGGAAGGGGGGACCCAGGGGACGCAGAGGAAGGGGGGTTCCAGGGGACCCAGAGGAAGGGGGGACCCAGGGGACCCAGAGGAAGGGGGGTTCCAGGGGACCCAGAGGAAGGGGGGTCCCAGGGGACCCAAAGGAAGGGGGGACCCAGGGGACGCAGAGGAAGGGGGGTCCCAGGGAACCCAGAGGAAGGGGGGACCCAGGGGACGCAGAGGAAGGGGGGTCCCAGGGGACCCAGAGGAAGGGGGGTTCCAGGGGATGCAGAGGAAGGGGGGACCCAGGGGACGCAGAGGAAGGGGGGTCTCAGGGGACCCAGAGGAAGGGGGGACCCAGGGGACCCAGAGGAAGGGGGGACCCAGGGGATGCAGAGGAAGGGGGGTCCCAGGGGACCCAGAGGAAGGGGGGTTCCAGGGGACCCAGAGGAAGGGGGGACCCAGGGGACGCAGAGGAAGGGGGGTTCCAGGGGACGCAGAGGAAGGGGGGTCCCAGGGGACCCAGAGGAAGGGGGGTCCCAGGGGATGCAGAGGAAGGGGGGACCCAGGGGATGCAGAGGAAGGGGGGACCCAGGGGACCCAAAGGAAGGGGGGACCCAGGGGATGCAGAGGAAGGGGGGACCCAGGGGATGCAGAGGAAGGGGGGTCCCAGGGGACCCAAAGGAAGGGGGGACCCAGGGGACACAGAGGAAGGGGGGACCCAGAGGAAGGGGGGTTCCAGGGGACCCAGAGGAAGGGGGGTCCCAGGGGACGCAGAGGAAGGGGGGTTCCAGGGGACCCAGAGGAAGGGGGGACCCAGGGGACGCAGAGGAAGGGGGGACCCAGGGGACCCAGAGGAAGGGGGTTCCAGGGGACCCAGAGGAAGGGGGGTCCCAGGGGATGCAGAGGAAGGGGGGACCCAGGGGACCCAGAGGAAGGGGGGTCCCAGGGGATGCAGAGGAAGGGGGGTCCCAGGGGATGCAGAGGAAGGGGGGTCCCAGGGGACCCAGAGGAAGGGGGGTCCCAGGCCCCGCTCACCCGGGCCCAGCCCCGCCGCCGTCATCTGGGTGGCCATGAGGCGCGCGAGGTGCTTGATCTGGGCGTCGGTGCCGGCCGACTCCACGGGCGTGTAGGTGGCCTGGAAGGAGGCGGGCATGGCCTCGGGCAGGTACACCATGCTGATGAGCACCTGGAGAGGGGACACGGCTCAGGGACCCCGCAGGGTCACACCCACCGCGCCGCGCCGCGCCGCGCCGGCCGTGGCTGAGCCCCCGCCCAGAGCGCATCACCCTCCCCTCAACGTGGCGGCCGTGGTGGCCACAGCCAAAGCACCCTGGCAACAGTGGCCGTGGGAGCCATGGCCAGATCCCTCCTCACCGTGGTAGCCGTGGCCAAAGCCCCTCTTGCTGTGGTGGTGGTGGTGGCCATGGCCAAACCACCCCTCGTTGCGGTGGCCATGGTGGTCGTGGTGGCCATAGCTAAGCTTGGCCATGGCTGAGCCCACCTTGCCATGGTGGTGCTGCTGGCCAAACCACCCCTTGTGGTGGCCATGGTGGTCGTGGTGGCCATAGCTAAGCTTGGCCATGGCTGAGCCCACCTTGATGTGATGGTGGTGCCCATGGCCAAACCACCCCTCGTTGTGGTGGCCATGGTGGTCGTGGTGGCCATAGCTAAGCTTGACCATGGCTGAGCCCACCTTGCCATGGTGGTGCTGCTGGCCAAACCACCCCTTGTGGTGGCCATGATGGTCATGGTGGCCATAGCTAAGCTTGGCCATGGCTGAGCCCACCTTGCCATGGTGGTGTTGGTGGCCAAACCACCCCTTGTTGTGGTGGCCATGGTGGTCGTGGTGGCCACAGCTAAGCTTGGCCATGGCTGAGCCCACCTTGATGTGATGGTGGTGCCCATGGCCAAACCACCCCTCGTTGTGGTGGCCATGGTGGTCGTGGTGGCCATAGCTAAGCTTGGCCATGGCTGAGCCCACCTTGCCATGGTGGTGTTGGTGGCCAAACCACCCCTTGTGGTGGCCATGGTGGTCATGGTGGCCACAGCTAAGCTTGGCCATGGCTGAGCCCACCTTGATGTGATGGTGGTGCCCATGGCCAAACCACCCCTTGTTGTGGTGGCCATGGTGGTCGTGGTGGCCATAGCTAAGCTTGGCCATGGCTGAGCCCACCTTGCCATGGTGGTGTTGGTGGCCAAACCACCCCTTGTTGTGGTGGCCATGGTGGTCGTGGTGGCCATAGCTAAGGTTGGCCATGGCTGAGCCCACCTTGCCATGGTGGTGCTGCTGGCCAAACCACCCCTTGTGGTGGCCATGGTGGTCGTGGTGGCCATAGCTAAGGTTGGCCATGGCTGAGCCCACCTTGCCATGGTGGTGCTGCTGGCCAAACCACCCCTTGTGGTGGCCATGGTGGTCGTGGTGGCCATAGCTAAGGTTGGCCATGGCTGAGCCCACCTTGACGTGGTGATGGCCACGGTGGCCACGGCCAAACCACCCCTCATTGTGGTGGCCATGGTGGCCACAGCAGTCACGACCAAACACCCCCTCACTCTGGTGGCCATGGTGGCCACAGAAGTCATGGCCAAACACCCTCTCACTGTGGTGGCCATGGTGGCCACAGAAGTCATGGCCAAACACCCTCTCACTGTGGTGGCCATGGTGGCCACAGAGGTCACGACCAAACACCCTCTCACTGCGGTGGCCATGGTGGCCACAGAGGTCATGGCCAAACACCCCCTCACTCTGGTGGCCATGGTGGCCACAGAGGTCATGGCCAAACATCCCCTCACTCTGGTGGCCATGGTGGCCACAGAGGTCATGGCCAAACATCCCCTCACTGTGGTGGCCATGGTGGCCACAGAAGTCATGGCCAAACACCCCCTCACTCTGGTGGCCATGGTGGCCACAGAGGTCATGACCAAACATCCCCTCACTGTGGTGGCCATGGTGGCCACAGCAGTCATGGCCAAACATCCCCTCACTCTGGTGGCCATGGTGGCCACAGAAGTCATGGCCAAACACCCTCTCACTGCGGTGGCCATGGTGGCCACAGAAGTCATGGCCAAACATCCCCTCACTCTGGTGGCCATGGTGGCCACAGAAGTCATGGCCAAACATCCCCTCACTGTGGTGGCCATGGTGGCCACAGAGGTCATGGCCAAACACCCTCTCACTGTGGTGGCCATGGTGGCCACAGAGGTCACGACCAAACACCCTCTCACTGCGGTGGCCATGGTGGCCACAGAGGTCATGGCCAAACACCCCCTCACTCTGGTGGCCATGGTGGCCACAGAGGTCATGACCAAACATCCCCTCACTGTGGTGGCCATGGTGGCCACAGCAGTCATGGCCAAACATCCCCTCACTCTGGTGGCCATGGTGGCCACAGAAGTCATGGCCAAACACCCTCTCACTGCGGTGGCCATGGTGGCCACAGAAGTCATGGCCAAACACCCCCTCACTCTGGTGGCCATGGTGGCCACAGCAGTCACGACCAAACACCCCCTCACTCTGGTGGCCATGGTGGCCACAGAGGTCATGGCCAAACACCTCCTCACTGTGGTGGCCATGGTAGCCATGGCCAAGCTCCCCCAAAGCACCCAATCTCCCCTCGCCGTAGTGGCCATGGTGGCCATGGCCAAACCCCCCCTTGCCCTGGTGGCTATGGTGGCCATGGTTGAGCCCCCTACAAAGCCCATGACCACCCCTGGCCATGGTGGCCATGGTGATGATGGCTGAGCCCCTCCTCGCCGTGGTGGCCACTGACCAGGTTGGCGACGTTGTCCGGGGTCAGCAATGGCTGCAGGAACTTGGCCGTGATGTCGGTGTCCGAGGGGCCACCGGCCGGGCCACCGGCCTTGGCCACCACCGACGTCGCCTCCAGGTCCTTGTCCTCGTCATCCTCGCCCAGCGGAGCCTCTGAGGGGACACGTGGGGGTCAGGGTGCCCCCCAGGGGCCACCGCTTGCCCATTGGCCACTGCCCACGGGGAGCTTGGGAAGGGTGGTTGTGCCATGGACGGACGAGCCCCAGGGGGGACTTGGAGCAACTGGGTGGCACTGGGAGGACCTGGGGAGGGCTTAATGCCACCAGTGTGACCAGCAGGGGACTGGGAGGACCCCGGGAGGGAATGGCAGGACCTGGCAGGGTGGTGATGCCACCAACTGTCCCCAGAGGGGACTGGGAGAGCCTGGGGGGGAATGGCAGGACCTGGCAGGGTGGTGATGCCACCAACTGTCCCCAGGAGGGACTGGGAGGACCCCAGTAGGGAATGGCAGCACCTGGCAGGGTGGTGATGCCACCAACTGTCCCCAGAAGGGACTGGGAGAGCCCTGGGGGGGAATGGCAGCACCTGGCAGGGTGGTGATGCCACCAACTGTCCCCAGAGAGGACTGGGAGGACCCCAGTAGGGAATGGCAGCACCTGGCAGGGTGGTGATGCCACCAACTGTCCCCAGAAGGGACTGGGAGAGCCTGGGGGGGAATGGCAGGACCTGGCAGGGTGGTGATGCCACCAACTGTCCCCAGGAGGGACTGGGAGAGCCTGGGGGGGAATGGCAGGACCTGGCAGGGTGGTGATGCCACCAACTGTCCCCAGAGGGGACTGGGAGAGCCTGGGGGGGAATGGCAGGACCTGGCAGGGTGGTGATGCCACCAACTGTCCCCAGGAGGGACTGGGAGAGCCTGGGGGGGAATGGCAGCACCTGGCAGGGTGGTGATGCCACCAACTGTCCCCAGAGGGGACTGGGAGAGCCTGGGGGGAAATGGCAGCACCTGGCAGGGTGGTGATGCCACCAACTGTCCCCAGAGGGGACTGGGAGAGCCTGGGGGGGAATGGCAGCACCTGGCAGGGTGGTGATGCCACCAACTGTCCCCAGAGGGGACTGGGAGAGCCTGGGGGGGAATGGCAGCACCTGGCAGGGTGGTGATGCCACCAACTGTCCCCAGAAGGGACTGGGAAGACCCCAGGAGGGAATGGCAGGACCTGGCAGGGTGGTGATGCCACCAACTGTCCCCAGGAGGGACTGGGAGGGGAATGGCAGCACCTGGCAGGGTGGTGATGCCACCAACTGTCCCCAGGAGGGACTGGGAGAGCCTGGGGGGGGGAATGGCAGGACCTGGCAGGGTGGTGATGCCACCAACTGTCCCCAGAAGGGACTGGGAGAGCCTGGGGGGGAATGGCAGGACCTGGCAGGGTGGTGATGCCACCAACTGTCCCCAGGAGGGACTGGGAGAGCCTGGGGGGGAATGGCAGCACCTGGCAGGGTGGTGATGCCACCAACTGTCCCCAGAGGGGACTGGGAGAGCCTGGGGGCGGAATGGCAGCACCTGGCAGGGTGGTGATGCCACCAACTGTCCCCAGAGGGGACTGGGAGAGCCTGGGGGGGGAATGGCAGCACCTGGCAGGGTGGTGATGCCACCAACTGTCCCCAGAGGGGACTGGGAGGACCCCTGGAGGGAATGGCAGGACCTGGCAGGGTGGTGATGCCACCAACTGTCCCCAGAGGGGACTGGGAGAGCCCTGGGGGGGAATGGCAGCACCTGGCAGGGTGGTGATGCCACCAACTGTCCCCAGGAGGGACTGGGAGAGCCTGGGGGGGAATGGCAGCACCTGGCAGGGTGGTGATGCCACCAACTGTCCCCAGGAGGGACTGGGAGAGCCCTGGGGGGGGAATGGCAGCACCTGGCAGGGTGGTGATGCCACCAACTGTCCCCAGAAGGGACTGGGAGAGCCTGGGGGGGAATGGCAGGACCTGGCAGGGTTGTGATGCCACCAACTGTCCCCAGAAGGGACTGGGAGGACCCCAGTAGGGAATGGCAGGACCTGGCAGGGTTGTGATGCCACCAACTGTCCCCAGAGGGGACTGGGAGAGCCTGGGGGGGAATGGCAGCACCTGGCAGGGTGGTGATGCCACCAACTGTCCCCAGAGGGGACTGGGAGAGCCTGGGGGGGAATGGCAGCACCTGGCAGGGTGGTGATGCCACCAACTGTCCCCAGAAGGGACTGGGAGAGCCCTGGGGGGGAATGGCAGCACCTGGCAGGGTGGTGATGCCACCAACTGTCCCCAGAAGGGACTGGGAGAGCCTGGGGGGGAATGGCAGCACCTGGCAGGGTGGTGATGCCACCAACTGTCCCCAGAGGGGACTGGGAGAGCCTGGGGGGGAATGGCAGCACCTGGCAGGGTGGGTGATGCCACCAACTGTCCCAGAAGGGACTGGGAGACCCCAGTAGGGAATGGCAGCACCTGGCAGGGTGGTGATGCCACCAACTGTCCCCAGAGGGGACTGGGAGAGCCTGGGGGGGAATGGCAGCACCTGGCAGGGTGGTGATGCCACCAACTGTCCCCAGGAGGGACTGGGAGAGCCCTGGGGGGAATGGCAGGACCTGGCAGGGTGGTGATGCCACCAACTGTCCCCAGGAGGGACTGGGAGAGCCCTGGGGGGGAATGGCAGCACCTGGCAGGGTGGTGATGCCACCAACTGTCCCCCAGAAGGGACTGGGAGAGCCTGGGGGGAATGGCAGCACCTGGCAGGGTGGTGATGCCACCAACTGTCCCCAGAGGGACTGGGAGAGCCCTGGGGGGGAATGACAGGACCTGGCAGGGTGGTGATGCCACCAACTGTCCCCAGAAGGGACTGGGAGAGCCTTGGGGGGGAATGGCAGGACCTGGCAGGGTGGTGATGCCACCAACTGTCCCCAGAGGGGACTGGGAGAGCCTGGGGGGGGAATGGCAGCACCTGGCAGGGTGGTGATGCCACCAACTGTCCCCAGAGGGGACTGGGAGAGCCTGGGGGGGAATGGCAGCACCTGGCAGGGTGGTGATGCCACCAACTCTCCCCAGAAGGGACTGGGAGGACCCCAGTAGGGAATGGCAGGACCTGGCAGGGTGGTGATGCCACCAACTGTCCCCAGGAGGGACTGGGAGAGCCCTGGGGGGGAATGGCAGCACCTGGCAGGGTGGTGATGCCACCAACTGTCCCCAGGAGGGACTGGGAGAGCCTGGGGGGGAATGGCAGCACCTGGCAGGGTGGTGATGCCACCAACTGTCCCCAGAGGGGACTGGGAGAGCCTGGGGGGAATGGCAGCACCTGGCAGGGTGGTGATGCCACCAACTGTCCCCAGGAGGGACTGGGAGAGCCTGGGGGGGGGCATTTAATGCCACCACGCAGCGCCAAGGACTGGGAGACACTGGGATGACCTCTGTGGGCACCGGGTGGCACCGGGTGGCACCGGGAAGGTCCTGGTGGTGGCTCTCACCGATCTTCATCTTCTTGAGGGCAGCGTCGGGGTCGTCGCGCGGGCGCTTGCGGGAGTCGCGGGCGCTGGGCAGGCAGCGGGCGATCTCGGCGGGCGCCGTGCCCAGGTCCACCAGCAGCGTGGTGATCTGCGCCTGGAAGTCGCTCGAGGCCGGGTGGCGCAGGACGCTCAGCAGGTGCAGCTTCAGGTTCTTGCGCACGCTGCTCACCTGAGACTTGGCCAGCGTGGGTGGCAAGTTGGCTACCGAGAGGAGGGGAGGAAGGGCGTTGGGGACCGGGAGCAGGATGTGGCCCCAGGAGAGAAGAAAGCAGCCCGGGGAGCTCAGGGCATCCAGGACATCCCAGGGAGCAGGATGCGGCCACCCGGAGCAGGATGCGGCCATGGGCATCGCATGGACCCCACTTGGCCAGCATGGGTGGCAAGTTGGCTACCGAGAGGCCGGGGGGAAGGACGTTGGGGACCGGGAGCAGGATGAGGCCAAGGGGACCTCAGGGGAGCAGGATGAGGCCATGGGGACCTCAGGGATCCAGGACTCCACAGGTGAGCAGGATGCGGCCATGGGGATCTCTCGGACCCCACTTGGCCAGCGTGGGTGGCAAGTTTGCTACTAGAGGGTGGGGGGAACGGCGCTGAGGACCGGGAGCAGGATGAGGCCCCAGGAGAGTAGAAAGCAGCCCCAGGGAGCTCAGGGATCCAGGATTCCCCTGGAAAGCAGGATTTGGCCCCTGGGAACAGGATTTGGCCCCAGGGAGCTCAGGGATCCAGGATTCCCCTGGAGAGCAGGATTTGGCCCCTGGGAGCTCAGGGATCCAGGATTCCCCTGGAAAGCAGGATTTACCCCTGGGAACAGGATTTGGCCCCAGGAGCTCAGGGATCCAGGATTCCCCTGGAAAGCAGGATTTGGCCCCTGGGAACAGGATTTGGCCCCAGGGAGCTCAGGGATCCAGGATTCCCCTGGAAAGCAGGATTTGGCCCCTGAGAGCAGGATTTGGCCCCAGGGAGCTCAGGGGTGCTCAGCAGGTGCAGACTGAGGTTCTTGTGCACGCAGTTCAACTGCGACTTGGCCAGCGTGGGGGGAAGGTTGGCTACAAAGAGGGGGGGCAGAGCTGGGGACCAAGAGCAGGATGCGGCCAAGGGGACCTCAGTGACCTCAGGGGAGCAGGATGAGGCCACGGGGATCTCAGGGATCCAGGACTCCACAGGTGAGCAGGATGCGGCCACCCGGAGCAGGATGCGGCCATGGGGATCTCACGGACCCCACTCGGCCAGTGTGGGTGGCAAGTTGGCTACCGAGAGGCAGGGGGGAAGGGCGTTGGGGACCGGAGCAGGATGTGGCCCCAGGAGAGAAGAAAGCAGCCCCGGGGAGCTCAGGGACCCAGGACTTCCCAGGGAGCAGGATGCGGCCACCTGGAGCAGGATGCGGCCATGGGGATCTCACGGACCCCACTTGGCCAGCGTGGGTGGCAAGTTGGCTACCGAGAGGCCGGGGGGAAGGACGTTGGGGACCGGGAGCAGGATGTGGCCCCAGGAGAGTAAAAGGCAGCCCCGGGGAGCTCAGGGCATCCAGGACATCCCAGGGAGCAGGATTTGGCCCCAGGGAGCTCAGGGATCCAGGATTCCCCTGGAAAGCAGGATTTGGCCCCTGGGAGCTCAGGGATCCAGGATTCCCCTGGAAAGCAGGATTTGGCCCCTGCGAGCTCAGGGATCCAGGATTCCCCTGGAAAGCAGGATTTGGCCCCTGGGAACAGGATTTGGCCACGGGGACCTCGGGGATCCAGGACTGCCCAGGGAGAAGGATTTTGCCCCAGCAAAGCAGGATTTGACCCCTGGGAGCAGGATGTGGCCCCAGCAAAGCAGGATTTGACCCCAGTGGAGCAGGACTTGGCCCCAGGAGGCAGGATTTGGCCATGGGGACCTCAGGGATCCAGGACTGCCCAGGGAGCAGGATTTGGCCCCAGTGGAGCAGGATTTGGCCCCTGGGGACCTCGGGGATCCAGGACTGCCCAAGGAGCAGGATTTGGCCCCAGTGGAGCAGGACTCGGCCCCAGGAGGCAGAATTTGGCCACAGTGGAGCAGGATTTGGCCACGGGGACCTCGGGGATCCAGGACTGCCCAGGGAGCAGGATTTGGCCCCTGCAGAGCAGGACATGGCCCCAGGGAGCAGGATTTGGCCACAGTGGAGCAGGATTTGGCCGCAGTGGAGCAGGATTCGGCCACGGGGACCTCGGGGATCCAGGACTGCCCAGGGAGCAGGAGTTGGCCATGGGGACCTCGGGGATCCAGGACTGCCCAAGGAGCAGGATTTGGCCCCATCGGAGCAGGATTTGGCCGCAGCACAGCAGGATTTGGCCATGGGGACCTCGGGGATCCAGTACTGCCCAGGGAGCAGGATTTGGCCCCTGCAGAGCAGGACATGGCCCCAGGGAGCAGGATTTGGCCACAGCGGAGCAGGACATGGCCCCAGGGAGCAGGATTTGGCCACGGGGACCTCGGGGATCCAGGACTGCCCAAGGAGCAGGATTTGGCCCCATCAGAGCAGGATTTGGCCGCAGCACAGCAGGATCTGGCCACGGGGACCTAGGGGATCCAGGACCATCCAGGGCACAGGATGCCACCAGGACCCTCCACCCCTACACATCTGGGTCTGGGCGGGCCCCAGGGGTGCTGAGCTCCCGGGGAAGGGTGCTGAGCTCACCGTGCAGCGTCTCGTAGGCCTGGATGACCTCGGCCATGAACATGGGGCGCTGGCGGGCGATGGTGGCCAGGGAGCCCAGCGCCGCCGTCAGGTTGATGCTGGAGATGGCCGGGTGCACCATGAACTTGAGGAGCTGCTCCAGCGCCGCGCGGCCCTCCTGCCACAGCACACCTGGGGAAGGGGGTTCAGCACCAAATGGCCTCATCCTGCTCCTCACGGGCCCTATCCTGCACCCAGCGACCCCCCACATCCCACACCCAGCACCCCATGGGACCCACCCAGCACCCAGTGCCCTCCTGCCACAGCACGCCTAGGGGCTGCAGGGTGCTCAGCAGGGCTCAGCACCTCTTGGCCCCCATCCTGCACCACCATGGACCCCATCTGGCACCCAGTGACCCCTAAACTCTCCGCTCAGCACCCCTGTTGCACACCCCATGGCCCTCAACCAGTGCTCAGTGTCCCCCACCCAGCACCATGTCAGGGAGTGCCAGGGCATAGGGGCGCTCAGCAGGGCTCAGCACCCCATGGATCCCATCCTGTACCCCATGATCCCCCATCTCGTACTCGATGTAGGGGTCCCCCCCCCCCCACCCCTTTATTTGATGTCAGGGTGGGGTGCCCCCCCCCACTGTATTTGATGTAGGGGTGCCCCCCCCACCCCACACCCCCCCATGCCCCCCCCCTCACTGTATTTGATGTTGGGGTGCTGCCCCCCATCCCCACGCTCCCCCGTGCCCCCCCTCACTGTATCTGATGTCGGGGTGCCCCCCCCCCACTCCCCCATGCCCCCCCCCACTGGATTTGATGTCGGGGTGCCCCCCCTTACTGTATTTGATGTAGGGGTGCCCCCCCCACTGGATTTGATGTCGGGGTGCCTCCCCCCACTGTATTTGATGTAGGGGTGCTCCCCCCACACTGGATTTGATGTAGGGGTGCCCCCCACACACACTCCACCCATGCCCCCCCCCCACTGTATTTGATGTAGGGGTGCCCCCCCCACCCCACGCTCCCCCTGTGACCCCCCACCTCACTGGATTGATGTAGGGGTGCCCCCCCCTGCCCCATGACCCCCGGTGCCCCCCTCCTCACTGTATTTGATGTCAGGGTGCCCCCCCACCCCAAGCTCCCCCCATGCCCCCCCCCCACTGGATTTGATGTAGGGGTACCCCCCCCTCACTGGATTTGATGTCGGGGTGCCCCCCTTACTGTATTTGATGTAGGGGTGCCCCCCCACACTGGATTTGATGTAGGGGTGCCACCTCCTCACTGTATTTGATGTAGGGGTGCCCCCCCTGCCCCATGACCCCCGGTGCCCCCCCCACTGTATTTGATGTCGGGGTGCCCCCCCCCCACTGTATTTGATGTAGGGGTGCCCCCCCCTGTATTTGATGTTGGGGTGCCCCCCCTTACTGTATTTGATGTTGGGGTGCCCCCCCTGTATTTGATGTAGGGGTGCCCCCCCCTCACTGTATTTGATGTCGGGGTGCCCCCCCTTACTGTATTTGATGTAGGGGTGCCCCCCCCTGTATTTGACATCGGGGTGCCCCCCCCCCGTATTTGACGTCGGGGTGCCCCCCCCCCTGTATTTGACGTCGGGGTGCCCCCCTCTCACTGTATTTGACGTAGGGGTGCCCCCCCCCGTATTTGACGTAGGGGTGCCCCCCCCCCATATTGGACGTCGGGGTGCCCCCCCCATATTTGATGTCGGGGTGCCCCCCCCTTACTGTATTTGATGTAGGGGTGCCCCCCCCTGCCCCATGACCCCCGGTGCCCCCCCTCACTGGATTTGATGTCAGGGTGCCCCCCCCCGTATTTGATGTCGGGGTGCCCCCCCCTTACTGTATTTGATGTAGGGGTGCCCCCCCCTGCCCCATGACCCCCGGTGCCCCCCCCTCACTGGATTTGACGTCGGGGTGCCCCCCCCTTACTGTATTTGATGTAGGGGTGCTGCCCCATGACCCCCGGTGCCCCCCCCTCACTGGATTTGATGTCCGGGTGCCCCCCTCTTACTGTATTTGACGTCGGGGTGCCCCCCCCTCACTGTATTTGATGTAGGGGTGCCCCCCCCTGTATTTGATGTAGGGGTGCCCCCCCCCATATTTGACGTCGGGGTGCCCCCCCCTCACTGTATTTGATGTCGGGGTGCCCCCCCCTTACTGTATTTGATGTAGGGGTGCCCCCCCCGCCCCATGACCCCCGGTGCCCCCCCCTCACTGTATTTGATGTCAGGGTGCCCCCCGCCCGTATTTGATGTCGGGGTGCCCCCCCCTTACTGTATTTGATGTAGGGGTGCCCCCCCCTGCCCCATGACCCCCGGTGCCCCCCCCTCACTGTATTTGATGTCAGGGTGCCCCCCCCCATATTTGACGTCGGGGTGCCCCCCCCCACTGTATTTGATGTAGGGGTGCCCCCCCTGCCCCATGACCCCCGGTGCCCCCCCCTCACTGTATTTGATGTCAGGGTGCCCCCCCCTGTATTTGATGTCGGGGTGCCCCCCCCTTACTGTATTTGATGTCGGGGTGCCCCCCCCTCACTGGATTTGATGTCGGGGTGCCCCCCCCCGTATTTGACGTCGGGGTGCCCCCCCTCACTGTATTTGATGTAGGGGTGCCCCCCCGCCCCATGACCCCCGGTGCCCCCCCCTCACTGGATTTGACGTTGGGGTGCCCCCCCCTTACTGTATTTGATGTAGGGGTGCCCCCCCCTGCCCCATGACCCCCGGTGCCCCCCCCTCACTGTATTTGATGTCAGGGTGCCCCCCCCTGTATTTGATGTCGGGGTGCCCCGTGCCCCCCCCTTACTGTATTTGATGTCGGGGTGCCCCCCCCTCACTGGATTTGATGTCGGGGTGCCCCCCCCCGTATTTGACGTCGGGGTGCCCCCCCCTTACTGTATTTGATGTAGGGGTGCCCCCCCCCCTGTATTTGACGTCGGGGTGCCCCCCCCTCACTGTATTTGATGTAGGGGTGCCCCCCCCTGCCCATGACCCCCGGTGCCCCCCCCTCACTGTATTTGACGTCGGGGTGCCCCCCCCTTACTGTATTTGATGTAGGGGTGGTCACGGGGGATGCGCTCCAGGCTGATGTCGTTCTCGTGGCGCTTGGGGACGTCGGAGTCGGGCACGCGGGGCGAGAGGGTGATGATGAGCCCCTCCACGAATTTGATGGCGTGGGTGAGGGGATGCCGTCGTTGTCCGAGTCCAGGAGGTGGATGATGTCACTGGCCATGGCTGACACCATCTCCCAGCAGGCCTCCTGCAGCTCGCTCATTGCCTTCGACTTCACCATCCACTGCGGGCAACGAGAGGTTAAATCCTGCCAACTGACCCCTGGCACCCAAGGGTACCCCTCTGGTGCCCATAGGTGACCCCAGTTCTATGGGTGCCCCCATCCTACCTCGCTCGTTACCACTGCAGGCAACGAGAGGTCAAACCCAGCCAGATACCCCCAGCACCCCAGGGTGCTCCCCCAGTGCCGATGGGTGTCTGCCCGGTGCCCAAAGTCACCCCAGCACCTATGGGTGTCCCCCAGGACCCTCCCAGCCCCAAGGACCACCCCCCACCTACAGGACCACCCGGTGCAGCTGGGTTGTGCTCAGGATGGCTTTGGCCACCACAGTGGTGTTCCATGGGTGGGTGGTCCTGTAGTGCCCATGGGTGCCCTCCCAGCCCCTATGGATGCCCCCCCAGCCCCTATGGGTGCCCCCCCAGCCCAAGGACCACCCCTCACCTACAGGGCCACCCGGTGCAGCTATGTCGTGCTCAGGATGGCTTTGGCCACCACAGTGGTGTTCCATGGGTGGGTGGTCCTGTAGTGCCCATGGGTGCCCTCCCAGCCCCTATGGATGCCCCCCCAGCCCCTATGGGTGCCCCCCAGCCCAAGGACCACCCCCCTCCTACAGGGTCACCCGGTGCAGCTATGTCGTGCTCAGGATGGCTTTGGCCACCACAGTGGTGTTCCATGGGTGGGTGGGTCCCGTAGTGCCGATGGGTGCCCTCCCAGCCCCTATGGATGCCCCCCCAGCCCCTATGGGTGCCCCACAGCCCCAAGGACCACCCCCCACCTACAGGGCCACCCGGTGCAGCTGGGTCATGCTCAGGATGGCTTTGGCCACCACAGTGGTGTTCCATGAGTGGGTGGTCCTGTAGTGCCCATGGGTGCCCTCCCAGCCCCTATGGGTGTCCCCCCAGCCCCTTATGGGTGCCCCCCCAGCCCCAAGGACCACCCCTCACCTACAGGACCACCCAGTGCAGCTGGGTTGTGCTCAGGATGGCTTTGGCCACCACAGCGGTGTTCCATGGGTGGGTGGTCCTGTAGTGCCCATGGGTGCCCTCCCAGCCCCTATGGGTACCCTCCCAGCCCTTATGGGTGCCCTCCCAGACCCTATGGGTGCCCCCCCAGCCCCAATGGGTGCCCTTCCAGCCCCAAGGACCAGCCCTGACCTGCAGGACCACCCCCACCTGCCGGGCCACCCGGTGCAGCTATGTTGTGCTCAGGATGGCTTTGGCCACCACAGTGGTGTTCCATGGGTGGGTGGTCCTCTCTGGTGCCCATGGGTGCCCTCCCAGCCCCTACGGATGCCCCCCCAGTCCCTATGGGTGCCCCCCCAGCCCAAGGACCACCCCCCTCCTACAGGGCCACCCGGTGCAGCTGGGTCATGCTCAGGATGGCTTTGGCCACCACAGTGGTGTTCCATGAGTGGGTGGTCCTGTAGTGCCCATGGGTGCCCTCCCAGCCCCTACAGATGCCCCCCCCAGTCCCTATGGGTGCCCCCCAGCTCCAAGGACCACCCCCCACCTACAGGACCACCTGGTGCAGCTGGGTCATGGTCAGGATGGCTTTGGCCACCACAGTGGTGTTCCATGAGTGGGTGGTCCCGTAGTGCCCATGGGTGCCCTCCCAGCCCCTATAGATGCCCCCCAGCCCCTATGGGTGCCCTCCCAGCCCCTATGGGTGCCCCCCCAGCCCCTATGGGTGCCCCCAGCTCCAAGGACCACCCCTCACCTACAGGACCACCCGGTGCAGCTGGGTCATGGTCAGGATGGCTTTGGCCACCACAGTGGTGTTCCATGGGTGGGTGGTCCCGTAGTGCCCATGGGTGCCCTCCCAGCCCCTATGGGTGCCCCCCAGCCCCTTATGGGTGCCCCCCCAGCCCAAGGACCACCCCCCACCTACAGGGCCACCCAGTGCAGCTGGGTTGTGCTCAGGATGGCTTTGGCCACCACAGTGGTGTTCCATGGGTGGGTGGTCCCGTAGTGCCCATGGGTGCCCTCCCAGCCCCTATGGGTGCCCCCCCCAGACCCTATGGGTGCCCCCCCAGCCCCAATGGGTGCCCTTCCAGCCCCAAGGACCAGCCCTGACCTGCAGGACCACCCCCACCTGCAGGGCCACCCGGTGCAGCTATGTCGTGCTCAGGATGGCTTTGGCCACCACAGTGGTGTTCCATGGGTGGGTGGTCCTCTCTGGTGCCCATGGGTGCCCTCCCAGCCCCTATGGGTGCCCTCCCAGCCCTTATGGGTGCCCCCCCAGCCCCAAGGACCACCCCTCACCTACAGGACCACCCGGTGCAGCTGGGTTGTGCTCAGGATGGCTTTGGCCACCACAGTGGTGTTCCATGGGTGGGTGGTCCTCTCTGGTGCCCATGGGTGCCCTCCCAGCCCTTATGGGTGCCCTCCCAGCCCCTATGGGTGCCCCCCCAGCCCCAAGGACCACCCCCCACCTACAGGACCACCCGGTGCAGCTGGGTCATGGTCAGGATGGCTTTGGCCACCACAGTGGTGTTCCATGGGTGGGTGGTCCCGTAGTGCCCATGGGTGCCCTCCCAGCCCCTATGGGTGCCCTCCCAGCCCCAATGGGTGCCCTCCCAGCCCCAATGGGTGCCCCCCAGCTCCAAGGACCACCCCCCACCTGCAGGGCCACCCGGTGCAGCTGGGTCATGGTCAGGATGGCTTTCTTGACCACGTTGACGTTCTCGTCCTTCAGCAGCATGTTGAGGTTGGCGATCAGCTTGAGCAGCAGCTCGATATCCCGTTTGCTGGGGGGGGCACACGCACACGTGGGGGGGTGTCACCCACACAGGGACCCCCCCAGGGTGGCGCCCACCCCTCTCAGAGTGGGTGCTGCTCCCCTCTCTGCCCCTTACCAGGCCTCCTCGATGAAGCCAACCACGAACTTGCGCACCTCGATGGATTTGTCAGCTTGGAACGCAATGATTTCCTGGGGGGGGGGGGGGGAACCGGGGGGGAGCTCAGTACGGGGCAGGATCCGGCCCAATCCCTGCAGATCCCAACCCCCTGGATCCCAACCTGCCCCAGATCCTAACCCTGTGGATCCCAGACTCCCCAGATCACACACCCCCAACCCTGATCCCAAACGACCCTCCTGTCCATCCCAGCCCCCCCTCAGATCCCAAACACCCCCCTGGATCACTCCAAAAAAAACCCAGATCCACCCCAGCCCCACCCTGGATCTCAAACCCCTGCCTAGATCCATCCCAGCCCCCCCTCAGATCCCAAACACCCCCCTGGATCACTCCAAAAAAACCCAGATCCACCCCAGCCCCACCCTGGATCTCAAACCCCTGCCTAGATCCATCCCAGCCCCCCCTCAGATCCCAAACACCCCCCCGGATCACTCCAAAAAAACCCAGATCCACCCCAGCCCCGCCCCGGATCTCAAACCCCTCCCCGGATCCAGCCCAGCCCATCCAAATCCCAACCCCTGCCTCCCCAATCCCAACATCCCCCCTTCCCCAGATCCCAACCCCCTGGATCCCAAGTCCCTCCCCCTAGTCCCAACCTCCCCCCTTCCCCAGATCCCAGCATCCCCGAGAATCCACCCCCCCACCACCCCTAATCCAAACCTCCCCTGGATCCCAAAAGCCCCAGATCCCAAACCTCCCCCAGATCCGTCCCAGCCCCCCCTGGACCCTGACCCCCTCCCCCCTGGATCCCAGCCCCCTCCTGGGTTCCATCCCAACTCCACCCTTGGTCCCTCTCAGATTCCCCCTCCCCGGGATCCCAGCTCCTCCGGGATCCCAAACCCCATCAGATCCATCCTCCCCTCACATCCAAGAAGTTGTCGAGCAGCGTGGGGTCCTTGTTGATGATCAGCTCCTGCACCTGGGGACAGAGGGACACGGTGGGGACAGGAGGACACGGAGGGAACACGGAAGGGACAGAGGGACGCGGTGGGGACGCAGTGGGGACAGAAAAACACGTTGGGGACACAATGAAAACAACGGGGACGCAATGGGGACACCGAGGGAAGAGAAGGAAACAGTTGGGACAGAGGTGACACAGCAGGGACAGAGGGACGTGGAGGGGACGTGGGGTGTCACCTGCTTGAGGATGTTGATCTTGGAGTCATTGCTGATCAGGGCTGCCTGGTTGAGGAGCTCGACAACCTGCAAGGGGGGGGGGACAATGGGATTGGGGGGGCAATTTGGGGGGACAATGGAATGCTGGGGAAGATAATCTGAAGATAATCTGCCCGTCCCCCCACCCCCAAGGCCACCACTGGGTCCCCTCGAGGTGGCCACTGCAGCCCTGACTCAGCCAAAGCCACTGCAGCCCCTTGGAGGCCACCACAACCGGATCCCTGGGTGGGGACAGGTCCTGGTTCCCCCCTGAAAGTGGTACCCAACCCCCTTTCCCCAGACCCCAGGGAGACAGGCTCCACCCAGGGGATCCCAGGGACCCCCTCCCCAGTCCTGGGGATCCTCCCCTGCCAGTGGATCCCAGGGCACCCCCTAATCCCTGCCAAACCCCCCCATTGTGGGCATCCCCCCAGTCGCAGGACACCTCCCCAATCCTGGGGATCCCCCCCTCACACAAAGGCTCCCAAGAGCCCCCCAGTCCTAAGACCCCCGCACCCCACCCCCCTCCCAGCAGATTCCAGGCATCCTCCCCAATCCTGGGTATCCTGCACCCCCTCTATCCTGGGGATCCCCTCCCAGTGGATCCCCCCCCTCCCAGTGGATCCCTGCCCCACGGACCCGCTCGGAGGTGCTGGTGCCATCGCTGCCACCCTCGGCCTCGCTGAAGAACTGGGGGACGACACTGGTGAGGGCGCTGGGGCCCTCGGCCCCCCCGAGCCCCGACATCGCTGCCACCTGGAGGGACAAAGACGTCATCGCACCCTTTACCACGTGACTGCGCCCCAAGTGACGTCATCACAACCCCTACGAGGTGAACCGCACGATGTCCCTGCGCTCCGCCTGACGTCACCGCACCCCGCAACGGCACCGCAGCACCCAAAGACACGGCTGCACCCAAAACAACGCCGTCCCAGCCCAAATGACGTCACCACAACCCGTGATACTCAATCACACCCCTAAAGTGACATCATTGCACCTCGTGTGACGTCACCACGCTCCATGGGACATCACTATGCTCCATGGGACATCATCACGCTCCGTGTGACGTCATCACACCCCGTAACACAACATTGTTGCGCCCCACTTTGACGTCGCAGCGCCCTGGGTGACGTCACTACGCTGCGTGGGGGTCAACGATGCCATTTTGGAGGTACGACCATGTTTTATGGGTTGCGATGACGTCACTTGGGGTGCGATTGTGCGTTACGGGCGTGACAATGTCATGTGGAGCAATGACATCACTCGTGGCACAATAAAGTCTTATGGAGTGAGAGCGATGACGTCATTTGGGGGCAATGACATCATTTTTGGGGGTACAACCATGTATTACGGGTTGTCATGATGTCACATA
Source organism: Tapera naevia (assembly GCA_033556795.1). Lineage (NCBI taxonomy): Eukaryota > Metazoa > Chordata > Aves > Cuculiformes > Neomorphidae > Tapera > Tapera naevia. The sequence goes on along the minus strand of JAUMJJ010000546.1, from coordinate 12,958 downwards.
GGGCAGGATGGTGGTTTTTGGGGCGAGACATGGAGCGCGATGACATCGTGCACGATGTGGTGACAACATTTGGGGTGCAACGGTGTTGTTTTGGGGGGTGCAATCACCTATTACGGGTTGTGCTGATGTCACGTGGGATTCAGTGACGTCATTTGGTGGGGGGGGGGGCGCGCAATCACGCGTTACGGGGCGATGATGTCACGCAGGTGTGGTGACATCGCGGCAGGACGCGATGACACCGCGTGAGGTGCGATGATGTCACGCAGGGCTCCGCGAGGCCATAACAGGGTGCAACGATGCTGTCTGGGGGTGCAATCATGTGCTGTGAGCGCGATGACATCACGCAGGATGGTGGCAGCCCCAAAACCCTCCTATAGAGCTCCCCCAGCCCCTATAGAGCCCCTTCCCCCCCCCATAAAGCCCCTGTGGAGCCCCTGCTCCACCCCACGGCCCCTGTAGAGCCCCTATAGAGCCCTGAGCCCCTATAGAGCCCTCTGCCCCCCAAGGCCCCTCAGGGCCCCCTCCCCACCCATGAAGCCCCTCAGGAGCCCCTCCCCCCCCCCCAGGGCCCCAATGGAACCCCTCCCCCCCCCCCCCCGAAACCCTCCCCCTCCATGAAGCCCCTCCTGAGGCCCCTCCTCCCTACAGAACCACCCCCAGAGCCCCCTCCTCTCTATTGAACCCCCCCAGAGCCCCCTCCCCACCCCAGAGCCCCCCCCTCCTCCCCTCACCGCTTCCCGCGCCACGGCGGCCTCCGTACGCCCCGCGCTTGCGCGGTGACGTCACCGCGCAGGGCCCGCCGGAAGCTCCAGACACGATTTCCGCCGCCCGGGCTCCACCCCGCCTTGCAGGCCGCGCCCCCTTCAGGCCACGCCCCCAATTAGACCACGCCCCCCACGTAGCCCCGCCCCGCGCTCGGCTCCTCAAGGCCCCGCTTCAGCGCGGGGCGGGGCAGTGGGTAACGGCCGGAAGAGGCGGCGCTGACAGGCGGCGGCGGCGACCAATGAGGAGGCGGGGAGGGGGCGGGGCTTGAGGAGCCAGGGGGCGGGGCTGAGGCAGAGGCGGCAGCGGAGCGCGGGGAGCAGTGAGGGACCCCCAGCCCTGGGGCACCCCCAGCCCTCGGGCACCCCCAGCCCTGAGCCCCCACCCCCTCCCCTCCCAGCTCTGACCCTTCCCTACCCTCCCCTTCCCTTTTCCCCCCTTTCCCAGGTTCCCCCCCTCACTCAGGGGGTCCCACCCTTTTCCCAGGTGCCCCCCGTAATTTCTGAGCATCCCCCCTCCACCTCACCCAGGGGTCCCCCCTTTCCCTTGGTGCCCCCTTTTTTCTCGTGGGTACACCTCTTTTGCAAGGTTCTCCCCCATCTCTGAGACTCCCCCTTTTCCCAGGTCCCCCCCTTACTCAGGTGCCCCCCATAATTTCTGAGCACCCCTCTCCACCTCACCCAGGGGTCTCCCCCTTTCCCTTGGTGCCCCCTTTTTTCTCGTGGGTACCCCTCTTTTGCAAGGTTCTCCCCCATCTCTGAGACTCCCCCTTTTCCCAGGTCCCCCTCTTACTCAGGGGGTCCCACACTTTTCTCCCTTTTCCCAGGTTCCTCCTCACTCAGGGGGTCCCACCCTTTTCCCAGATGCCCCCATAATTTCTAAGGATCTCCCCTCCACCTCACCCAGGGGTCTCCCCTTTTCCTTTGGTGCCCCCCTTTCCCAGGATTGCCACCTTTTGCCCAAATCCCCCCCTTCCCCACGGGTCCCCCCATCCCTAGAGGGCTCCCCCCTTTCCCAGAGGTGTCGTATCCCCCCAACCCCACTCTGAGGTCCCCCCTTTCCCTTGGTTCCCCCCCTTTCTCTCGTGGGTACCCCTCTTTTTCAAGGTTCTCCCCCATCTCTGAGACTCCCCCTTTTCCCAGGTCTCCCTCTTACTCAGGTGCCCCCCATAATTTCTGAGCACCCCTCTCCACCTCACCAGGGGTCCCCCCTTTCCCTTGGTGCCCCCTTTTTTCTCGTGGGTACCCCTCTTTCGCAGGGCTCTCCCCCATCTCTGAGACTCCCCCTTTTCCCAGGTCCTCCCCTTACTCAGGTGCCCCCCATAATTTCTGAGCACCCCTCTCCACCTCACCCAGGGGTCTCCCCCTTTTCCCTTGGTGCCCCCCCTTTCCTCGTGGGTACCCCTCTTTCACAGGGCTCTCCTGCATCTCTGAGGCTCCCCCTTTTCCCAGGTCCCCCCCTTACTCAGGTGCCCCCCATAATTTCTGAGCACCCCTCTCCACCTCACCCAGGGGTCTCCCCTTTTCCTTTGGTGCCCCCCTTTCCCAGGATTGCCACCTTTTGCCCAAATCCCCCCCTTCCCCACAGGTCCCCCCTTTCCCAGAGGTGTTGTATCCCCCACCCCAACTCTGAGGTCCCCCCCTTTTCCCTTGGTGCCCCCCTTTCCTCGTGGGTACCCCTCTTTCACAGGGCTGTCCCCCATCTCTGAGACTCCCCCTTTTCCCAGGTACCCCTCTTATTTAGGGGGACCCCATAATTTCTGAGCACCCCTCCCCACATCACCCAGGGGTCTCCCCTTTTCCTTTGGTGCCCCCCTTTCCCAGGATTGCCACCTTTTGCCCAAATCCCCCCCTTCCCCCCCGATCCCCCCATCCCTAAAGGGCTCCCCCCTTTCCCAGAGGTGTCGTATCCCCCCAACCCCACTCTGAGGTCCCCCCTTTCCCTTGGTGCCCCCCCTTTTCTCACGGGTACCCCTCTCTCGCAGGTGCCCCCCGCCATGGCGGCGCCGCGCAGCGTGCAGGCCGACTGCGCCTTCGCGCTGGGCAGGCACCGCGTGCGGCTGCGCCGGGGCCAAGCGGCCGTCGACGTCGACCTGGAGGCGCAGCTCACGGGGGAGCGGTGGTGCGGGCGCTTCGACGCCGCCTGTGAGTGCACGGGGAGCCCCCTAGAGATCCCCTGAAGGGCCCCTATAGAGAGCCCCTATAGAGCCCCTGTAGCCCCCCCAGCCCCTATAGAGCCCCCCATTCCCTATAGCCCCCCCAGCCCCTATAGAGCCCCTGTAGCCCCCCCAGCCCCTATAGAGCCCCCCATTCCCTATAGGGCCCCCAGCCCCCATACAGCCCCTATAGAGCCCCTGTAGCCCCCCCAGCCCCTATAGGGGCCCCCAGCCCCCATACAGCCCCTATAGAGCCCCTGTAGCCCCCCCAGCCCCTATAGGGGCCCCCAGCCCCTATAGAGCCCCTATAGAGCCCCTATAGAGCCCCCCATTCCCTATAGGGCCCCCAGCCCCGATACAGCCCCTATAGAGCCCCTGTAGCCCCCCCAGCCCCTATAGGGCCCCCAGCCCCCATACAGCCCCTATAGAGCCCCTGTAGCCCCCCCAGCCCCTATAGGGCCCCCAGCCCCCATACAGCCCCTATAGAGCCCCTGTAGCCCCCCCAGCCCCTATAGAGCCCCCCATTCCCTATAGGGCCCCCAGCCCCCATACAGCCCCTATAGAGCCCCTATAGAGCCCCCCCATTCCCCTATAGGGCCCCCAGCCCCCATAGAGCCCCTATAGAGCCCCTGTAGCCCCCCCAGCCCCTATAGAGCCCCCCCATTCCCTATAGGGCCCCCAGCCCCTATAGAGCCCCTATAGAGCCCCTATAGAGCCCCTATAGAGCCCCCCATTCCCTATAGGGCCCCCAGCCCCCATAGAGCCCCTATAGAGCCCCTATAGAGCCCCCCATTCCCTATAGGGCCCCCAGCCCCCATACAGCCCCTATAGAGCCCCTGTAGCCCCCCCCCCAGCCCCTATAGGGCCCAGCCCCAAGCCCCAGCCCTATAGAGCCCCTGTAGCCCCCCCCAGCCCCTATAGAGCCCCCCATTCCCTATAGGGCCCCCCAGCCCCTATAGAGCCCCCCAGTTCCCTATAGGGCCCCCAGCCCCCATACAGCCCCTATAGAGCCCCTGTAGCCCCCCCAGCCCCTATAGAGCCCCCCATTCCCTATAGGGCCCCCAGCCCCTATAGAGCCCCTGTAGCCCCCCCAGCCCTATAGAGCCCTTCCCCATTCCCTATAGGGCCCCCAGCCCCCATACAGCCCCTATAGAGCCCCTGTAGCCCCCCCCAGCCCCTATAGAGCCCCCCATTCACTATAGGGCCCCCAGCCCCCATACACCCCTATAGAGCCCCTGTAGCCCCCCCAGCCCCTATAGAACCCCCCATACCCTATAGGGCCCCCAGCCCCCATAGAGCCCCTATAGAGCCCCCTGTAGCCCCCCCAGCCCCTATAGAGCCTCCCGTTCCCTATAGGGCCCCCAGCCCCCATACAGCCCCTATAGAGCCCCTGTAGCCCCCCCAGCCCCTATAGAGCCCCCCCGTTCCCTATAGGGCCCCCCAGCCCCCATACAGCCCCTATAGAGCCCCTGTAGCCCCCCAGCCCCTATAGAGTTCCCAGCCCCTATAGAGCACTTACAGAGTCCCCCAGGCCCTATAGAGCCCCTGTAGAGGTCCCCCCATTCCCTATAGAGCCCCCAACCACTATAGAGCCCTTAAATAGTCCCCTCAGCTCCTATAGACCCCCCCCATCCACTATAGAGTCCTGGCAGAACTCCCGAGTCCCTATAGAGCCCACAGCCCCTATAGAGCCCCTTTAGAGGTCCCCCCGTTCTCTAAAGAGCCCCCAGCCCCTATAGAGCCCTTATAGAATCCCCCACCCCTATAGACCTCCCAGCCACTGTAGAGTTCTGACAGAACCCCCCCAGTCCCTATAGAGCCCCTGGCTCTTATAGAGTCCCTGTAGAAGTCCCCCCATTCCTTATAGAACGCCCAGCCCATATAGAGCCCTCATAGAGTCCCCCCAGCCCCTATAGACCTCCCAGCCACTATAGGGTCTTGACAGAACCTCCCAGTCTGTGTAGAGCCTCCAGCTCCTATAGAGCCCCTCTAGAGGTCCCCCCCATTCCCTACAGAGCCCCCAGCCCTATAGACCCCCCAGCCACTATCGAGTCCTGACAGAACTCCCGAGTCCCTATAGAGCTCCTGTAGAGGTCCCCCCATTCCCTATAGATCCCCCAGCCCCTATAGAGCCCTTATACAGTCCCCCCAGCCCCTATAGACCCCCTATCCACTATAGAATCCTGTCGGAACCCCTCAGTCCCTATAGAACTCCCAGCTCCTATAGAGTCCCTGTAGAGGTCCCCCATTCCCTATAGAGTCCCCAGCCTCTATAGAGCCCTTATATCCCCCCACCCCTATAGACCTCCCAGCCACTATAGAATCCTGACAGAACTGCCCACTCCTTATAGAGTCCTCAGCCCCTATAGTGCCCCTGTAGATGTCTCCCCGTTCCCTATAGAGTCCCCAGCCCCTATAGAGCCCTTATAGAGTTCTCCCAGCCACTATAGAGTCCTGACGGAAGCCTCCAGTCCGTATAGAGCCTCCAGCTCCTATAGAGCCCTGTAGAGGTCCCCACAGCCCCTATAGACCCCCCCAGCCACTATAGAGTCCTGACAGAACCCCCCATTCCCTATAGGGCCCCCAGCCCCTATAGAGCCCCCATCCACTATAGAATCCTGGTAGAAGCTCCCAGTCTGTATAGAGCTCCCAGCTGCTATAGAGCCCCTATAGAGTCCCCCAGCCCCTATAGAGTCCTGACAGAACTCCCCAGTCCCTATAGAGCCCCCGGCCCCTATAGATCCCCTGTAGAGGTCCCCCCATTCCCTGTAGAGCTCCCAGCCCCTATAGAGCCCTTATACAGTCCCCCTAGCCCCTGTAGAGTCCCCCCAGCCCCTATAGACCCCCCCCATCCACTATAGAGTCCTGACAGTGCCTCCCCAGTCACTATAGAGCCTCCAGCTCATATAGAGCCTCTGTAGAGTCCCCCCAGCCCCTATAGAGTCCCCCCAGCTCCTATAGACCTCCCAGCCACTATAGGTCTTGACAGAACCTCCCAGTCTGTGTAGAGCCCTCCAGCTCCTATAGAGCCCCTCTAGAGGTCCCCCCATTCCCTACAGAGCCCCCAGCCCCTATAGACCCCCCAGCCACTATAGAGTCCTGACAGAACTCCTGAGTCCCTATAGAGCCCCTGTAGAGGTCCCCCCATTCCCTATAGATCCCCCAGCCCCTATAGAGCCCTTATACAGTCCCCCCCGCCCCTATAGACCCCCCTATCCACTATAGAATCCTGTCGGAACCCCTCAGTCCCTATAGAACTCCCAGCTCCTATAGAGTCCCTCTAGAGGTCCCCCATTCCCTATAGAGTCCCCAGCCCCTATAGAGCCCTTATATCACCCACCACCCCTATAGACCTCCCAGCCACTATAGAGTCTTGACAGAACTGCCCACTCCTTATAGAGTCCTCAGCCCCTATAGTGCCCATGTAGACGCCTCCCCGTTCCCTATAGAGTCCCCCAGCCCCTATAGAGCCCTTATAGAGTTCTCCCAGCCACTATAGAGTCCTGACGGAAGCCTCCAGTCCGTATAGAGCCTCCAGCTCCTATAGAGCCCCTGTAGAGGTCCCCACAGCCCCTATAGACCCCCCAGCCACTATAGAGTCCTGACAGAACCCCCCATTCCCTATAGGGCCCCCAGCCCCTATAGAGCCCCCATCCACTATAGAATCCTGATAGAAGCTCCCAGTCTGTATAGAGCCCCCAGCTGCTATAGAGCCCCCTATAGAGTCCCCCAGCCCCTATAGAGTCCTGACAGAACTCCCAGTCCCTATAGAGCCCCCGGCCCCTATAGATCCCCTGTAGAGGTCCCCCCATTCCCTGTAGAGCTCCCAGCCCCTATAGAGCCCTTATACAGTCCCCCTAGCCCCTGTAGAGTCCCCCCAGCCCCTATAAGACCCCCCCCATCCACTATAGAGTCCTGACAGTACCTCCCAGTCCCTATAGAGCCTCCAGCTCCTATAGAGCCTCTCTAGAGGTGCCCCCCATTCCCTATAGAGCCCCCAGCCCCTATAGAGTCCCCCAGCTCCTATAGACCTCCCAGCCACTGTAGGGTCTTGACAGAACCTCCCAGTCTGTATAGAGCCTCCAGCTCCTATAGAGCCCCTCTAGAGGTTCCCCCATTCCCTATAGACCCCCCAGCCACTATAGAAGTCCTGACAGAACCCCCCATTCCCTATAGGGCCCCCATTCCCTATAGGGCCCCATCCACTATAGAGTCCTGATAGAAGCTCCCAGTCTGTATAGAGCCCCCAGCCCCTATAGAGCCCCTATAGAGCCCCCAGCCCCTATAGAGCCCCTGTAGAGGTCCCCCCATTCCCTGTAGAGCTCCCAGCCCCTATAGAGCCCTTATACGGTCCCCCTAGCCCCTGTAGAGTCCCCCCAGCCCCTATAGACCCCCCCCATCCACTACAGAGTCCTGACAGTACCTCCCAGTCTCTATAGAGCCTCCAGCTCCTATAGAGCCCCTATAGAGTCCCCCCAGCTCCTATAGACCTCCCAGCCACTATAGGGTCTTGACAGAACCTCCCAGTCTGTATAGAGCCTCCAGCTCCTATAGAGCCCCTCTAGAGGTCCCCCCATTCCCTACAGACCCCCCAGCCCCTATAGACCCCCCAGCCACTGTCGAGTCCTGACAGAACCCCCCCAGTCCCTAGAGCCCACAGCTCCTATAGAGCCCCTGTAGAGGTCCCCCCATTCCCTATAGAGCTCTCTGCCCCTATAGAGTCCCCCCAGCCCCTATAGACCCGCCAGCCACTATAGAATCCTGACAGAACCCCCCCAGTCCCTACAGAGCCCCCAGTCCCTGTAGAGCCCTGACAGAGCCCCCAGCCTGTATAGAGTCCCCCAGCCCCTATAGAGCCCCTATAGAGTCCCTACAGAAGCACCCCCCTCCCTCAGACATCGAGGACCTGACCCGCAGGACAGGGAATTTCAAGCAGTTTGAGGTGTTCTGCTCCATGCTGGAGGCGGCGCTGACACAGGTGACACGGGGGTGACAGGGGGGACACCCAGCAGGGGTGACAGGGGGACACCCAGCAGGGGCCACGGGGGTGACAGGGGGACACCCAGGAGGGGTGACAGGGGGGACACCCAGCAGGGGCCACGGGGGTGACAGGGGGACACCCAGGAGGGGTGACAGGGGGACACCCAGGAGGGGTGACAGGGGGACACCCAGCAGGGGCCACGGGGGTGACAGGGGGACACCCAGCAGGGTGACAGGGGGACACCCAGCAGGGGCCACGGGGGTGACAGGGGGACACCCAGGAGGGGTGACAGGGGGACACCCAGGAGGGGTGACAGGGGGGACACCCAGCAGGGGCCATGGGGGTGACAGGGGGACACCCAGCAGGGGTGACAGGGGGACACCCAGGAGGGGCTACGGGGGTGACAGGGGGACACCCAGGAGGGGCCACGGGGGTGACAGGGGGACACCCAGCAGGGGCCACGGGGGTGACAGGGGGACACCCAGCAGGGGTGACAGGGGGACACCCAGCAGGGGCCACGGGGGTGACAGGGGGACACCCAGCAGGGGCCACGGGGGTGACAGGGGGACACCCAGGAGGGGCTATGGGGGTGACAGGGGACACCCAGGAGGGGTGACAGGGGGACACCCAGGAGGGGCCACGGGGGTGACAGGGGGACACCCAGGAGGGGTGACAGGGGGACACCCAGCAGGGGCTATGGGGGTGACAGGGGGACACCCAGGAGGGGTGACAGGGGGACACCCAGCAGGGGCCACGGGGGTGACAGGGGGACACCCAGCAGGGGTGACAGGGGGACACCCAGCAGGGGTGACAGGGGGACACCCAGCAGGGGTGACAGGGGGACATCCAGGAGGGGTGACAGGGGGACACCCAGCAGGGGCTATGGGGGTGACAGGGGGACACCCAGCAGGGGTGACAGGGGGACATCCAGCAGGGGCCACGGGGGTGACAGGGGACACCCAGGAAGGGCCACGGGGGTGACAGGGGGACACCCAGCAGGGGCTATGGGGGTGACAGGGGGACACCCAGCAGGGGCTATGGGGGTGACAGGGGGACACCCAGCAGGGGTGACAGGGGTGACAGGGGGACACCCAGCAGGGGCCACGGGGGTGACAGGGGGACACCCAGGAGGAGACGCTGTGGTGACAGAAGTGGGGGCTGGGAATACAGGGGCGTTAGGTGACAGGGGACTCCCAGGAGGGGCCACTGGGGTGACAGAGGAAATTGGGGTGACATGGAACACCAAGGAGGGGACTCTGGAGTTACAGGGGACATTGGGGTGACAGAGGGACACTCGGGAGGGGACGCTGGGGTGATAAGGGACAGCCAAGTGGGGACACCGGGGTGACAGGAGGGGCTCAGGAGGAGGCGTTGGGGTGACAGGGGACACCCAGGAGGGGACAGTGGGGTGACAGGGGAGGCCCAGCAGGGGACACTGGGGTGGCAAGGGGCACTGGGGGTACGGGGGTGACACAAGGGGCCCAAGTGGGGTGACAGTGTCCCCCTCCCAGCGCAGCACATCCGTCAGCCTGGAGCTCCTCTCCTTCGCCGACCTCGAGGCGCTGTGTGGGCGCGCGTTGGGGTCTCCCCCACCCACCCCCCCTGCCACCCCCCTGCGCCTCCGCCGCTACCTCATCCTCGTGTACTGCGCTGAGTTCGACCGGTACGGGGCACTGGGGGAACTGGGGGGACTGGGGGGACGTGGGGTGGAGGAACACGGGGCAGGGGGACGTGGGGGGACACAGGGTGCGGGTGTCGTGGGGATGCAGGGGGACCCAGACTTGGGGTACCGGGGTAACAGGGAGGATGTGGGTTACTGGGAACTGGTGATGTAGGGTGGGGGACTGGGGGTACTGGGGGATGCGAGGTGGGGGGTACTGAGGGTACTGGGGGGATGTGGGGTGGGGGGACTGGGGGTACTGGGGATGCGAGGTGGGGGGTACTGAGGGTAACGGGGATGCAGGGTAGGGGGATGCAGGGTGGGGGTACTGAGGGTACCAGGGGAATGAGGGGTGGGGGACTTGGGGGTACCAGGGGGATGTGGGGTGGGGGGTACTGAGGGTACCGGGGGGATGTGGGGTGGGGGACTGGGGGTACTGGGGCTGTGGGGTGGGGGTATTGAGGGTAACAAGGGGGTGCAGTGTGGGGGACTGGGGGTACCAGGGGAATGAGGGGTGGGGGGTACTCAGGGTACCGGGCTCAGGGTACCGGGGGGATGTGGGGTGGGGGACTGGGGGTACTGGGGCTGCGGGGTGGGGATACTGAGGGTAACGGGGGGATGTGGGGTAGGGGGATGCGGGGTGGGGGTACTGAGGGTACTGGGGGGATGTGGGGTGGGGGACTGGGGTACTGGAGATGTGGGGTTGGGGCTTGGGGGGTACCAGGGGGATGTGGGGTGGGGGGTACTGAGGGGACCGGGGGGGATGTGGGGTGGGGGACCAGGGGGTACCGGGGCTGCGAGGTGGAGGTACTGAAGGTACCGGGGGGATGTGGAGTGGGGGGATGCAGGGTGGGGGTACTGAGGGTACTGGGGGGATGTGGGGGTGGGGGACTGGGGGGTACTGGGGGGATGTGGGGTGGGGGGCCCGGGGGTACCAGGGCTGTGGGGTGGGGGTTATTGAGGGTGCCGACGGGATGTGGGGTGGGGGGATGCAGGGTGGGGGGTACTGAGGGTACCGGGGGAATGAGGGGTGGGGGACTGGGGGTACCGGGGGGATGTGGGGTGGGGGGTATTGAGGGTAACAAGGGGGTGCAGTGTGGGGGACTGGGGGTACCAGGGTGATGAGGGGTGGGGGACGGGGGGTACTGGGGATGCGAGGTGGGGGGGGTACTGAGGGTACCAGGGAAATGAGGGGTGGGGGACTGGGGCTGTGGGATGGGGGACTGGGGGTACCGGGGGGATGTGGGGTGGGGGGACTGGGGGTACTGGGGCTGCGGGGTGGGGATACTGGGGCTGCGGGGTGGGGGGTACTGAGGGTACTGGGGGGATGTGGGGTGGGGGGACTGGGGTACTGGAGATGTGGGGTTGGGGCTTGGGGGTACCAGGGGGATGTGGGGTGGGGGGTACTGAGGGTACCGGGGGGATGTGGGGTGGGGGACCGGGGGTACTGGGGCTGCGAGGTGGGGGACTGGGGGTACCAGGGCTGTAGGGTGGGAGTACTGAGGGTGCCAGGGGGATGTGGGGTGGAGGACTGGGGATGCAGGGTGGGATACTGGGAGTACCAGGGGAATGTGGGGTGGGGGACTGGGGGTGCCAGGGCTGCAGGGTGGGGGACTGGGGGTGCCGGGGATGCGGGGTGGGGGGTACTGAGGGTAACAGGGGGATGTGGGGTGGTGGTACTGAGGGTACCAGGGGGGTGCAGTGTGGGTGACCGGGGGTACCGAGGCTGCGAGCTGGGAGACTTGGGGTACCGGGGGTGCAGGGTGGGGGAACTGAGGGTACCAGAGGGATGCAGTGTGAGGGACTGGGGGCACAGGGCTGTGTGGGGGGGGGGGGGGTGGTACTGAGGGTGCCAGGGGGATGTGTAGTGGGGGACTGGGGCTACTGGGGATGCAGGGTTACTGAGTGTACCGGGGGGGGGGATGTGGGGTGGGGGGGGGCACGTGGAGGGGCTACTGGGGGTACCCTCACCCCCATCCGTGCCCCCTCCACCCCCAGGATCCACTACCCGCTGCCGCTGGGGTTCGTGGGGCAGCCGGCTCCTGCCGCGCTGCGCCGCACCGTGCACGATGCCCGCGACACCGAGGTGCAGCGCCTGCGGGAGAAAGTGAGCGCCGCAGGGGGGTCTGGGACCCCCACCCCAAGGTCGAAGCAACCCCAAAAGCTGACCCTCCTTGCCTGCCCCCCCCCCCCCCCTTTTCCTCCTCCTCGAGGCTGCAGCGGGTGCTGGAGGAGAAGCGGGTGGCAGAGGCGGCGCTGCGGGCGCTGCAGCGGGAGCCGCGTGGCAGGGTGGCGGCCGAGGCGTCGAGGGCGGCGATGGCGCTGCGGCGAGCGCAGGAGGAGCTGCGGCGTGAGAGGGCGCGGCACCAGCGCGAGCTGCGGCAGCTGCAGGCTGAGGTGGGGCTGGGGGGGGGGCTGCTGGAGAGGGGGGGGCGCGGAGCTGGCAGAGGTGGGGGCTGCTGGCACCGCGGGGGGGGGTGTTGGGAGGGGGGGGGTTGGCAGGGGGGTGTTGGCAGTGGGGGAGCTGGCGAGGGGGTGGGGGCAGTGGGGTGATGCTGGCGGGGGGGCGCTGGCAGTTGGGGGGTTGCTGGATGTAGGGGGGTTGATGGCGAGGGGGTGGGGGCAGTGGGGGGGCTGGCAGGGGGGTGTTGGCAGTGGGGGTGATGCTGGCGGGGGGGCGCTGGCATTTGGGGGGGCTGCTGGATGGGGGGGTTGATGGTGAAGAGGTGGGGGCAGTGGGGGGGCTGGCAAGGGGGTGTTGGCAGTGGGGTGATGCTGGTGGGGGGCGCTGGCATTTGGGGGGGGTGCTGGATGGGGGGGGTTGATGGCGAGGGGGTGGGGGCAGTGAAGGGGTGGGGGCAGTGAAGGGGTGGGGGCAGTGAAGGGGTGGGGGCAGTGAGGGGGTGGGGGCAGTGAGGGGGTGGGGGCAGTGAAGGGGTGGGGGCAGTGAGGGGGTGGGGGCAGTGAGGGGGGTGGGGGCAGTGAGGGGGTGGGGGCAGTGAGGGGGTGGGGGCAGTGAGGGGGTGGGGCTGGCGAGGGGGCTGGCAAGGGGGTGGGGGCAGTGGGGGGGCTGGCACGGGGGTGTTGGCAGTGGGGTGATGCTGGTGGGGGGGCACTGGCAGTTGGGGGGGTGCTGGATGTGGGGGTGTTGATGGCGAGGGGGTGGGGGCAGTGGGGGGGCTGGCGAGGGGGTGGGGGCAGTGGGGGGGCTGGCGAGGGGGGTGTTGGCAGTGGGGTGATGCTGTTGTGGGGGGTGTTGGCAATTGGGGGGGCTGCTGGCACTGAGGGAGGATTGAGGGCAAGGGGGAGTGTTGGCAGTGGGGGGGGCTGGTGGGGAGTTGGCACCTGGGGGGGTGCCAACTTTCCCCCCCCCCACCTTCCCCCCCCCACCTTCCCCCCC
>JAUMJJ010000545.1:0-97463 GCA_033556795.1 Tapera naevia | reverse complement strand
TGCAGAGGGGGGAGAAGAGGACAAAGAGGTCAATTCCGGGACAATTCTGACTGAGAAGGGACGTGGGATGGACATGGACCCTTCCCATTGGGGCACCAAGACCGTGAACCTTCAACCTGGACATCCAGGATGGGCGCCCACCACGCTGGGACTCCAAGACCGTGCACCCTCAAGGCGGTCACCCAGGAGGAGCGCTGTCCCCTTGGGCATCCTGGAATGTGCCCTCCACATTGGGACATCCAGGATGGGTGCCCAGCACGTGAGGATGGCCAGGACGTGCACCCTCCTCCAGGGAAGCAAGTGAAAGGGGATGGATTCATGGATGGGTTGGGTTGGGAGGGACCTCAAAGCCCATCTGGTTCCATCCTCCCACTGGATCAGGGGGGCTCCAAGCCCCATCCAACCTGGCCTTGGACACCTCCAGGGATGGAGCAGCCACCACTGCTCTGGGCAACCTGGGCCAGGGCCTCCCCACCCTCCAAGGAGAACATTTCTCCACAAGATCCCACCTCAATCTCTCCTCTTGCAGATCAAAACCCTTCCCCTTTGTCCTGTCACCACTGATCCTGGTGGAAAGCCCCTCCCCAGCTTTCCTGGAGCCCCTTCAGGTTCTGGAAGGTCACTATGAGGTGTCACCCCCAAGAGCCTTCTCCTCTCCAGGCTGAGGAACCCCAACTCTCCCAGCCTGGCCTCACAGCAGTGGTTTTTCCAACCCCCTGGATCATCCCTGTGGCCTCCTCTGGACCTGCTCCGACCACTCCATCTCCTCCTTATGGTGGAGATTCCAGGATCCAGGTGGGGTCTCCCAGAGCGGAGGAAGAGGAGAAGAAGGAGGAGGAGGAGAAGGAGGAGGAGGAGAAGGAGGAGGAGGAGAAGGAGGAGGAGGAGAAGGAGGAGAAGGAGAAGGAGAAGGAGGAGGAGGAGGAGGAGGAGAAGGAGGAGGAGGAGGAGGAGGAGGAGGAGAAGGAGAAGGAGAAGGAGGAGAAGGAGGAGAAGGAGAAGGAGGAGAAGGAGGAGAAGGAGAAGGAGGAGAAGGAGGAGAAGGAGGAGAAGGAGGAGAAGGAGGAGAAGGAGGAGAAGGAGGAGAAGGAGGAGAAGGAGGAGAAGGAGGAGGAGGAGGAGGAGGAGGAGGAGGAGGAGGAGGAGGAGGAGGAGGAGAAGGATGGGGGAGAAGGAGAAGGAGGATGGGGGAGAAAGAGGAGAAGGAGAAGGAGAAGAAGAAGGATGGGGGAGAAGGAGGAGAAGGATGGGGGAGAAGGAGAAGGAGAAGGATGGGGGAGAAGGAGAAGGAGAAGGATGGGGGAGAAGGAGAAGGAGAAGGAGAAGGATGGGGGAGAAGGAGAAGGAGAAGGAGAAGGAGAAGGAGAAGGAGAAGGAGAAGGAGAAGGAGAAGGAGAAGGAGAAGGAGAAGGAGAGGGAGAGGGAGAAGGAGAAGGAGAAGGAGAAGGAGAAGGAGAAGGAGAAGGAGAAGGAGAAGGAGAAGGAGAAGGATGGGGGAGAAGGAGAAGGATGGGGGAGAAGGAGAAGGAGAAGGAGAAGGAGAAGGAGAAGGAGAAGGAGAAGGAGAAGGAGAAGGAGAAGGAGAAGGAGAAGGAGAAGGAGAAGGAGAAGGAGAAGGAGAAGGAGAAGGAGAAGGAGAAGGAGAAGAAGGAGAAGGATGGGGGAGGGAAGGGTGAGCTCCAGAGAGGAGTTGTTGGGTCAAAGCCGAGCTCCGAGCGCAGCCAAATTGGGAACAGAGGAGCCTTTTCAGGAGCCTTTTCAGCACCGGTCGAGCTTCCGAATCCCTCCCGGGGGGGTTTTATTCCGCCCGGTCGGGCTCTGTCACCGTTCCGGGGAGGAAACGGCTCCTTCAAAGGCCCCGGAGCTGCCAAGGCCGGAGCCCGGAATCCTCCGGAATAAAAACCCCTCAGGGAGGCCTAAAAACAACAAAAACCCCACCCCCGGGGGAGATGGGGAGGGAGACCCCCGGGAGAGGGGGGAGGTGCTGGGGAACGGAGCACCCCCAGAGACCTCCTGGGGTGGAACCGCCCCTTGAGACCTTCCAGGACCCTCCTGACCCCTTCCAGGACCCTCCTGACCCCTTCCAGGACCTCTCGATCCCTTCCAGGACCCCCCTCATCCCCTCCAGGACCCCCTCATCCCTTTCCAAACTGGATTCCTCCACGTGATTCCAGGATCCCTTCCAGGACTCCCTGACCCTTTGAAGACCCCCCAGACCCATTCCAGGACCCCCCTGACCCTCTCCAGGACCCCCCCGACCCCTTCCAAGATCCCACTGGTCCCTTTCCAGGCTGGATCCCCCCCAGGATCCCCTCCCAGGAACTCTTCCAGACCAGTTTCTCCCCATCACCCCTTCCAGGACCCCCCTGACCCCTTCCAGAACCCCTTTAACCCCTTCCAGGACCCCCAGACCCTCCCCCAGACCACTTTAACCCTTTCCAGGACCCCTTAACCCCTTCCAGGACACTGTTAACCCCTTGCAGGACCCTCCCTGCCCCTTTAACCCTTCCCCGGCCCCGTTAACCCCTTCCAGGTTCAATTTACCCCTTCCAGAACCCCTTCCAGGCCCCCCCCGAGCCCCCCCAAGCCCCATTAACCCTTTCCAGGCTCCATTAACCCCTTCCATGACTCCCCTGACCCTTTCAGGACCCCATTAACCCTTTCCAGGACCCCATTAACCCCTTCCAGGATTTTCCCAGCCCCATTAACCCTTTCCAGGCTCCATTAACCCCTTCCAGGACACCCCTGACCCTTTCCAGGACCCCATTAACCCCTTCCAGGACCACTTGACACCCCCCTAGCCCCCGTTAACCCCTTCCAGGCTCGATTTACCCCTTCCAGGCCCCCCAAGCCCCATTAACCCCTTCTAGGCTCCATTAACCCTTTCCAGGACGCCATTAACCCTTTCCAGGACCCCATTAACCCATTTCAGGCCCTGTTAACCCCTTCCAGGACTTTCCCAGCCCCGTTAACCCTTTCCAGGCTCCATTAACCCCTTCCATGACACCTCTGACCCTTTCCAGGACCCCTTGACCCCCCCCCCCCCCCCGGCCCCGTTAACCCCTTCCAGGCTTGATTTACCCCTTCCAGAACCCCTTCCAGCCCCCCCCCCAAGCCCCATTAACCCTTTCCAGGCTCCATTAACCCCTTCCAGGACACCCCTGACCCTTTCCAGGCCCCCATTAACCCCTTCCAGGACCTCTTGACACCCCCCGGCCCCGTTAACCCCTTCCAAGCTCGATTTACCCCTTCCAGGACCCCTTCCAGGCCCCCCAAGCCCCATTAACCCTTTCCAGGCTCCAATAACCCCTTTCACGACTCCCCTGACCCTTTCCAGGCCCCCATTACGCCTTCCAGGCCCCCATTAACCCTTTCAGGCCCCGTTAACCCCTTCCAGGACTTTCTCAGCCCCGTTAACCCTTTCCAGGCTCCATTAACCCCTTCCAGGACCCTTGACACCCCCCAGCCCCCGTTAACCCCTTTCAGAACCCCTTCCAGCCCCCCCCAAGCCCCATTAACCCTTTCCAGGCTCCATTAACCCCTTCCAGGACACCCCTGGCCCTTTCCAGGACCCCATTAACCCCTTTCAGGCCCCGTTAACCCCTTCCAGGACTTTCCCAGCCCCGTTAACCCTTTCCAGGCTCCATTAACCCCTTCCAGGACACCCCTGACCCTTTCCAGGACCCCATTAACCCCTTCCAGGACCCCTTGACACCCCCCCCCGCCCCCGTTAACCCCTTCCAGGCTCGATTTACCCCTTCCAGAACCCCTTCCAGCCCCCCCAAGCCCCATTAACCCTTTCCAGGCTCCATTAACCTCTTCCAGGACACCCCTGGCCCTTTCCAGGACCCCATTAACCCTTTCCAGGCCGTGTTAACCCCTTCCAGGACTTTCCCAGCCCCGTTAACCCTTTCCAGGCTCCATTAACCCCTTCCATGACACCCCTGACCCTTTCCAGGACCCCATTAACCCTTTCCAGGCCCCTGTTAACCCCTTCCAGGACTTTCCCAGCCCCGTTAACCCCTTCCAGGCTCGATTTACCCCTTCCAGAACCCCTTCCACCCCCGCTCAAGCCCCATTAACCCTTTCCAGGCTCAATTAACCCCTTCCATGACACCCCTGACCTTTCCAGGCCCCCATTAACCCCTTCCAGGACCTCTTGACACCCCCCCCCGGCCCCGTTAACCCCTTCCAAAGCTCGATTTACCCCTTCCAGGCCCCCTTCCAGCCCCCCCCCAGCCCCGTTAACCCCTTCCATGCCGCTCCCCCTCGCCCTTACAAGAGGTCCCTGGGTGCCGTCCGGTACAGCAGCCGCAGCAGCCGCCACCCGCCGCCCCCCAGGCACACGCCGAGGGTGGCGGCCAAGCTCCACGGCCAGGGGGCCCCGAGGAGCCGCAGCAGCCCCAGCGAGCCCAGGGAGGCGGCGCAGAGCCCCGCCGGGTGCATCCTGAGGGCTCGGGCCCCGCTCGGGGCTGCGCAGCCCCGTCCGCCCCGCGCCTCGGGCTCAGCCTTAGCCCCGCCCCCCCCGCGCGCCCATTGGCTGAGGGCGTGGCTTGCGGCAGCGGATTGGGCGAGACGCCTGTCCGTCCCCGCGAAGGGCGGGCGAGGCGCCGGCCGGCTCGGCCCCTCCCCCCCGGTCCCGCCTTCTGAGCGATCTGATTGGCTGACGGCTTCACTGGGGAATCGCTGAATGGGCGAAGCGCCTGTCCGTCACAGCGAGGCTTTGCCACGCCCCTGCTGGGACTGATGCTGCTCCCGTAGCTCCGCCCCCACGGGCGCTCTGGCCCCGCCCCACGGGCGATCGCTGGGACCCCACGGCCACGGGACCCCCGGGACCGGCACCACCCGGGACCCCCCGGGACCGGCACCACCCGGGACCCGATGGCCCCGGGACCCCGGGACCGGCACCACCCGGGACCCCCCGGGACCGGCACCACCCGGGACCCCATGGCCACGGGACCCCCGGGACCGGCACGACCCGGGACCCTACGGCTCCGGGACCCCCGGGACCGGCACCACCCGAGACCCCACGGCCCCGGGACCCCCGGGACCGGCACCACCCGGGACCCCACGGCCCCGGGACCCCCGGGACCGGCACCACCCGGGACCCCCACGGCCCCGGGACCCCCGGGACCGGCACCACCCGGGACCCCACGGCCCCGGGACCCCCGGGACCGGCACCACCCGGGACCCCATAGCCCCGGGACCCCCGGGACCGGCACGACCCGGGACCCTACGGCTCCGGGACCCCCGGGACCGGCTCCACTCGGGACCCCGCGGCTCTGGGACCCCCGGGACCGGCTCCACCCGGGATCCCACGGCCCCGGGACCCCCGGGACCGGCACCACTCGGGACCCCACGGCTCTGGGACCCCGGTACCGGGACCCTACGGCCCTGGGACCCCCTGTACTGGCATCACTCAGGACCCCACGGCCCCGAACCCCACGGGTGACCCCACAGCCCTGAGATGTCACCCTTGGGACCAGCACCCCCAGGTCCAACTCCGCCCCTGGGCGCTGTCCTCCCCGTTTAAGCCGATTACCGGGTGCTCCGGCAAATCCAGCTTCATTGACAGCCGGGATTGGTGGTGGGGACGTGGAGCTGGGGGGCTTCCAGGGCTCTTCACCCCTTCCCACGCTGAGAACTCTCCGTGAGCCTCGAGGTCGGTGGAGGCAACGTGGAGCTGGGGTGGGATCCAGGGCTCTGCACCCCTTCTCACGCCAAGAGCTCTCCGTGAACCACAGATTGTTCCATCCCACCAGATCCATCAACCTCATCCACCCATGGCCTCCCTCTTCACCGGGAAGGTCCTGATGGCCAATCGGGAAGAGGATGAGGTGGAGACGGAACGGGAGCTGAGCCGGGCGCTGGACAACAAGGTCCTGCTCCTCTACTTCGCGTCGGCGCGCTGCCCGCGCTGCCAGCGCTTCTCGACGCTCCTCAAGGAATTCTTCTTGCGCCTGACGGATGAGTTCTACGTGGAAAGAGCCTCCCAGCTGGGCTTGGTCTACGTGTCCTGGGATGAGACGGAGGAGCAGCAGCGGGATTTCCTGCGGAGCATGCCGAGGCGTTGGCTGGCCCTGCCTTTCGGAGATGCCTTCAAGAGGTAGGAGATGGTGAAGCAGCGAGGAACCTTGGGCCCCTGAGCGTCTCCAAAGCATGGTCAGATGTTTAGACTCTTCTCCAGATGTTTTCTCTCCTATTCCATCCCCACCGGCGCTGTCAGGGAGGACAAATCTTTGGATGCACCTATTTAGAGAGCAAAAAATATTCCCTCTTTTTGGTTTTTAGGGAGAACTTTATATCCCAGTCCCTTCCAGGCAGGAGATGGAATGGGATGGGTGCAACCTGGTGGGTTGGGAGCATTCGTGCACTAATTGTAACCTCGTTAGTGACAGAACGAGCTGTGATTAATACCGAGGATTATTCCAGGAATAAAGGAGGTTTAAACTTGGTGGAGGAGAAGCTCCACGTGAGCTGGGAAAGTGTGCTAAGAGCCTGGAAAGGCCAACCTCATCCTGGGCTGGACCTAAAGCAGTGGGAGCAGAGGGTGAGGGAGGGGGTTCTGCCCCTCTGCTCCGCTCAGGTGAGACCCCACCTGGAGCCCTGTGTCCAGTTGTGGAGTCCTCAGGGCAGGAAGGACCTGGAGCTGTTGGAGCGAGGGCAAAGGAGGCCACAGAGATGATCCAAGGGCTGGAGAACCTCCTGTGTGAGGAGAGGCTGGGAGAGGTGGGGTTGTTCAACTTGGAGAAGTCTCTGGGGAGACCTCAGAGCAGCTTCCAGTAGGGAAAAGGGCTCCAGGAAAGCTGGGGAGGGGCTCTTGGTCAGGGAGTGCAGGGAGAGGATGAGGGGAACGTTTTTGATCTGCAAGTGGGGAGATAGAGATGAGGTCTCGGGGAGAAATGTCCTCCTGGAAGGGTGGGGAGGCCCTGGGCCAGGTTGCCCAGAGCAGCGGTGGCTGCCCCATCCCTGGAGGTGTCCAAGGCCAGGTTGGATGGGGCTTGGAGCCCCTGATCCAGTGGGAGGTGTCCCTGCTCATGAGGATGGAACTGGATGGGCTTTGAGGTCCCTTCCAACCCAACCCATTCCACGATTCCATGAACCAGTGATGGACAAACAAGTGGGTTCCACTCAACAAAAAGGCTCTGGGACAGCCATGGACATCCCACCAGATGGTGAAGATGAGGAGCACCGGGAAGCACCAAACCCTTCCTAATTGGAGGTCTCTCCCACTTTGCCTTGCAGGGAGCTGGAGCTGCGCTTTGCCGTGTCCGAGGTGCCCACGGTGGTGGTGCTGAAACCCAATGGGGAGATGATCGTCGGGAACGCCGTGGAGGAGATCCAGCGCGCGGGTCCCTCCTGCTTCCGCAACTGGCAGGAGGCTGCCGAGCTGGTGGACAGGAATTTTCTCTTGGCGGAGGATCCCGAAGACTGGACCAGGAGAAGCATCACCGACCCCATCCGCCGCCTCAAGTACAAGCTGGACAAGAAGAGGGAGGTGAAGAAGAAGGAACGGGAAGAGGAAGGGGAGGAACTCTCTTAGGGGTTGCTCCAGGTGGTGGGAACATCCCTACCCAACGCCTCCAGACGAGGAATAGGTGTTGGATTTGTAGATCTTCACTAAAATCCCATTAGTTTTCCAAAAGGTCAATTGTTTTATGGGAAATCTGCTCTCCTGGCTCTTCCCACCTGGAAAACTCATTAGCGTGACGAGGATATTCCCACCCTGACCGAAAGCCGTTGCCTTTTGACCACCAGAGAACCCAGTGCTGGAAAAATCCCCCCACGGTGCCTTGGTTGGTTATTTGCTGGAAAATGAGGAGGAAAGGAAGTGCTGGAGGTCGGCGCTCGATGAGTGGCCTCCTACAAACTCCTAAAAATGGGAATTTCATTAAAATCCTCCCCCTGTAGCGTGGCCAAACGCTGCTCCAAAGGCATGGAGACTCGATGGCAGGAGGACCATCCCTACAATGAGTTGATGGAGGGGTTTTTTAGGAGACAGATGCAAATCCCAAGAGTTTTTCCGTGTTGATGCTCCCGTTACGCTGCTGAGGATCCACTTCCAAGAGAGGAGAGCCAAGGAGGGACTTTTCCCAAAAACCTGGAGTGATGTGGAGTGGCTTTAAATTGGAAGGGGAAGATTTAGATTGGACTTTGGGAAGAAATTCTTCATGATGAGGGTGGGGGAGGCCCTGGCCCAGGTTGCCCAGAAAAGTGGTGGCTGCCCCATCCCTGGAGGTGTTGAAGGCCAGGTTGGATGGGGCTTGGAGCCCCCTGATCCCTGCCTTGAGGTCTCTTCCAACCCAACCCATTCCATGATTCTATGAAACCCTCAAACATCTAGGTTTGGGTTTTGCTGAGTGGAACTGGAGAAGGGCTGGGATCTCCAGGAACTCTCCCTTCCACCCCCACAGAAGAGGCAAGGGATGGTGGCTCAGGACCATCCCTGCCCCAGATGCTCATCCCTTCACTTCTGTTCCTTCATTAACCCAACGTCCCATGCCCTTCATCACCAGGTGTTTCTCCAAGGTTTATTCAGTATGGAAGCAGCTGCCCAGGGCAGTGGTGGAGTCTCCATCCCTGGAGGGTTTCAAAACACGTGGAGACGTGGCACATGGGGACAGGGTTCAGTGGGCTGGGGGTGTTGACGTGATGGTTGGCCTGGATCATCTGAGAGGTCTTTTCCAACCTTAATGATTCCATCACCCTTTGTCTGGAAGTGTGGGTGGTTTGTTTAGGAAGCAGAAGGTTCTCCAGAGGTTGGAAACCTGGGGTTGCTGCGATGGTTGCAAATGACAAAGCCCGGGAGGACTTGGAAACAGCTCCATCTGTGCTGTTTACCAAGAGTTTATGCAAATTGCACCATTGGCCCCGCGTGAGCCGCTCGCTGTGGCGGAAGCGCGTCTGCAGGAAGCAGATTGGGGGGCAGCAGCCACGGGCGCCCGGGGTTGGTTATTTTGGGCAAGTCTTCTTCTCACACAGCTGTCATGGACCACCGGATAGTTCCTTCACGGCTGATCTGAGCGGGGTTTTGGGGTTTTCCTTGACTCAGCTCGTGGTTCCAAAGCTGAGGAGTTGACGATTCGGCTGCTTTCCAACCAAACCGTTGAAGATTCCACCATGGGAGACCCCGACCCGAGGGGTAGGTGATCCAAAATGACCTTTTCTGCTCTTTGTCACGTAAGGGTTGGGGCGTGGGGTGACCTGTGACGCCGCTCAGCCCCAGCCATGGAGGAAATGTGGGTGATAGGGAAGAGCCCTTGGGTTCCTCATCCTGGGGTTTCCATGAAGATCCCAACTGTTGAGTTCTCCAACAGATGAAATCCTTCCACCCGTTGGTGGTGGATGTTGGTTTTTGTGAGGGGAAAGGGTGCAAAACCCCATTTTCAGGAGGCAGAAGGTGCAGGGTTCTCGCTTCAGTGATTGGAAGAACCGAATGCTCCTGCTTGGACATCATCAGCTCGAGCCCCTGTGGTGAAAAATTGCTCTAAGTTCTTGTTCTCAGAGGTTTCAGCCTTAATTGTGAACATAATTAGTGTGAGTGGAGTGGAGTGGAGTGGAGTGGAGTGGAGTGGAATGGAATGGAATGGAATGGAATGGAATGGAATGGAATGGAATGGAATGGAATGGAATGGAATGGAATGGAATGGAATGGAGTTGAATGGAGTTGAATGGAATGGAGTGGGATGGAGTGGAGTGGAATGGAGTGGGATGGAGTGGAGTGGAGTGGAATGGAATTGATTTGAAGTGAACTGAATTGAACTGAGTTGAGTTGAGTTGAATTGAATTGAATTTTAGGAGGCCCTGGCCCAGGTTTGCCCAGAGCAGTGGTGGCTGCTCCATCCCTGGAGGTGCCCAAGGCCAGGCTGGATGGGGCTTGGAGCCCCCTGACCCAGTGGGAGGTGTCCCTGCCCATGGCAGGGGTTGGGACTGGGTGGGCTTTGAGGTCCCTTCCAACCCAACCCATTCCATGGGTCTAAGAGGAAGGTGCTCCCAGGAACAGGCTCGGGGTAGTGAGGTTTGGCCTCCGCACCGTGCTGGATTTGAGGCCTTTTCCTCATTTCATGGTGACTGCAGCTGAAAGGGAAGTGGTGCTTCTGCTGGACAGCACGGCGAGGGCTTCTTCTAAAAACATCCCCAAAGCTCAGCAGAGCCACCAACTTGGTGACCCCCTAAGGGTGGCAAATGGCCAAGAAGAGTGGAGCACATTCCCAGAGGTCGATGGAGTAGGATGAGATGAGGCCTTGGCCAGCCAAGGGTGGGGCAGAACTTTGCACAACTGCTGGTCCACTCCAGTGGGAGCGTTGGCCATGCCGAGATGCTTTCCTTCAGGATGTGGAGCCAGGGCTGGAAAGGGCTTCTGCTGGAATTGTGCTTGGATTGGAAGGGCCTCAAAGCCCATCCAGTTCTACCCCCTGCCATGGGCAGGGACACCTCCCGCTGGGTCAGGGGGCTCCAAGCCCCATCCAACCTGGCCTTGGACACCTCCAGGGATGGAGCAGCCACCACTGCTCTGGGAAACCTGGGCCAGGGCCTCCCCACCCTCCTAGGAGAACATTTCTCCCCAAGATCTCATCTCAATCTCCCCTCTTGCAGATCAAAACCCTTCCCCTCATCCTGTCCCTGCACTCCCTGACCAAGAGCCCCTCCCCAGCTTTCTTGGAGCCCCTTTCCCTATTGGAAGGTTCTCCAAGGTCTCCCCAGAGCCTTCTCCAGGCTGAACAACCCCATCTCTCCCAGCCTCTCCTCACACAGGAGGTTCTACAGCCCTTGGATCATCTCCGTGGCCTCCTGTGGCCTCGCTCCAACAGCTCCAGGTCCTTCCTGCCCTGAGGACTCCAGAACTGGACACAGGGCTCCAGGTGGGGTCTCACCTGAGCGGAGCAGAGGGGCAGAACCCCCTCCCTCACCCTCTGCTCCCACTGCTGTGGACTCAGCCCAGGATCTGAGATGTGGATGAGGCACAAGGAATCACTTAGCCCAGAGCTTCGCGTGCCAAAAAGCCCCTCAGGAACAGATGGGACGAGCAGATGTTCCAGAACCACAAAGGGACTGAGGACAGGGGAGCAGATGTTCCAACTGGTGAGAACGTTGCTGAGAAGATCAACTACAGCCAGGCCTGGGGAACCCTTTTGTGTCCGATTTCTCCACCTTCCTGCTTGATGGTATTAAAATACAAAATTATCTCAGTGAGACAAAGCAAAGGACTTTGCCAGGACCCGGGGTTTGGGTCTTTGCCCACCTCGTGGTTCCTCACAAGAGCTGCTTTCAAAAGCAGAACATCGTTTCTCGCCTCTGCTGGCTCTGCTGGGGTTGAGTCACTGCTTCCTGTTGGACAACCCCTCTGCTCATGGTAAACAGGAGAAATCAAAGGCGTCCTCCTGCCCAATTAAGTGAATTCCTAATTAAGTCCAAATTAAATTAGTCCACCTTGGATGTATCTTGGGTTAGGAACGATTTGTCTCTTCCAGGATGAGATGTTTGCCTGGGGTCACAACTGAGCGTCCTCCAGACTTCCTCCAACAGCTCCAAGTCCTTCCTGTGCTGAGGAAGTGAGTCCAGAGGAGGCCATGGACCTCTGAGAACACCCTGGAGGTCTTCAAGGCTGGGTTGGATGAGGCTTGGAGCAACCTAGTGCTGCAGAAAGCGACCCTGCCCATAGCAGGGGGTTGGAACTGGATGGACTTTGAGGTCCCTTCTGTCCCAAACCATTCCACGATTCCACAAATCTCTGAGGTCCGGGTGTAGCTGCAGCTCCAGGAGACCCAAACAGACCTTTCCACCACCAGCATTGCTGCTCGCTGTCAAAACTCAACCACTGGTGAAGCAACTCTAGATTTAGGTCAACCACATCCTGTTTCCTGGAATGTCAAAAGGACAAAGAAGAGTGAAGTCATCTTTTGGGTTTTTTTTTCACCCATTGTGCCCAGATTCATATTTGAAAACATCTTCGGGTTTGGGGTTTGTTCTTTTGTTTTGGTGGCAGATTTCAGCCCGAGGCAAATTTTACTTTTCAGCCCCCAAGGGACAAATTGGGGACCGGGTGGAAAGTGAGATCGCAGCATCTCTCACCCCACGTGGAATGGGTTTGGTCACCTCCACCTGCAGCCGTGGGCAGAACCTGCTGAGACCTCACTGAGAAGCTTGGCAAGGAGAGCAGGGACGAGCCTGACGTCCCTGGGGGTGTTGAAGGCCAGGTTGGATGGGGCTTGGAGCAACCTCCTGTGTGAGGAGAGGCTGGGAGAGTTGGGGTTGTCCAGCCTGGAGAGGAGAAGGCTCTGGGGAGACCTTGGAGCAACCTCCAGTAGGGAAAGGGGCTCCAGGAAAGCTGGAGAGGGGCTCTTGGTCAGGGAGTGCAGGGACAGGATGAGGGGAAGGGTTTTGAGCTGCAAGAGGGGAGATTGAGATGAGATCTTGGGGAGAAATGTTCTCCTGGGAGGGTGGGGAGGCCCTGGGCCAGGTTTCCCAGAGCAGTGGTGGCTGCCCCATCCCTGGAGGTGTCCAAGGCCAGGTTGGATGGGGCTTGGAGCCCCTGACCCAGCGGGAGGTGTCCCTACCCATGGCAGGAGGTGGAACTGGATGGGCTTTGATGTCCCTTCCAACCCAACCCATTTACAAAAAGGCCTTCCAAGCACCAGAACCGGCTGCCCAGGATAGGGGCCGAGTCTTCTTCTTGGGAGGGCTTCAAAAGCTGTGGAGATGTGGGTCTGAGGGATCAGCTGGATGAGCTTTAAGGTCCCTTCCAACCCAAACCATTCCACGATTCTCTGATGCGATGCTCAGGGATGAGGTTTGGTGGTGGCACTGTTTGGTCAAGGGTCGGATCTGATGATCATAAAGGTCTTTTTCAACCCAAACCTAAACAATTCAGTGATGATTCTACGATGATTCCAGGTCTTGACAACCAAGAGAGGCCACCTGAGACCAGGAAGCGATACAGTGAGATATTCCGCAGCCTGGATGCCATCGAGATCTCCCTTGGGAACGCGTACGTAGAGAAATGGGGTGGAGCTTTGCTGGGTCTTCTCCTTCATCCCTTTGATTGGGTTCTTCTCACTGCCCAGGGCGGTCGAGATGTTCATTGGAGATGTTGATGGCACCGATGACCCAGACCTTCCCGTGGAAAGAGAGGTCGTCCCGGTAAGGAAAGGATGAGATCCAATTGATTAAAGAAATCATGGATGTCCTTGGCCAAGGGGCGTGGAACTGAGTCCCTGTTATTAAATTTGATGTCAAATGGCACCGAATTGGTGTCAAATGTCAAACTGATGTCAAATGAGGTCAAATTTTGGGTGATAGAGAAAAACAAGAGCTGGACCATTCAACCTTGGAGCCCTTTTCTAGCCTTGATCTAGCTTAAGGATGTGATGCCACCCTCTTTCTGTCCATGGGAGAGTTTAAGCCGTGTCACTTCCCCTCTGAGAAATCTCAGAGAGCCAACAGCATCTCAGGTGGCATCCAGAGCAGTGGGAGCAGAGGGTGAGGGAGGGGGTTCTGCCCCTCTGCTCCGCTCAGGTGAGACCCCACCTGGAGCCCTGTGCCCAGTTGTGGAGTCCTCAGGGCAGGAAGGACCTGGAGCTGTTGGAGCGAGGCCACAGGAGGCCACAGAGATGATCCAAGGGCTGTAGAGTCTCCTGTGTGAGGAGAGGCTGAGAGAGTTGGGGTTGTTCAGCCTGGAGAAGGCTCTGGGGAGACCTTAGGGCAGCTTCCAGTAGGGAAAAGGGCTCCAGGAGAGCTGGGGAGGGGCTCTTGGTCAGGGAGTGCAGGGATAGGACGAGGGGAAGGGTTTTGATCTGCAAGAGGGGAGATTGAGATGAGATCTTGGGGAGAAATGTTCTCCTGGGAGGGTGGGGAGGCCCTGGCCCAGGTTTCCCAGAGCAGTGGTGGCTGCTCCATCCCTGGAGGTGTCCAAGGCCAGGTTGGATGGGGCTTGGAGCCCTCTGATCCAGTGGGAGGGGTCCGTGCCCATAGTGGAACTGGATGGGCTTTGAGGTCCCTTCCAACCCAACCCATTCCATGCTTCCATGATTTTTAACTGCTCAGCTGAGCAAAACCACGGCTCCTCTTGGTCATTTTGAATAAAACACCCAATTTCTTCATTTTCCTTCACCATTTTCCCCCTTTTTTCCCCTCCACAGCTGAATGAAAGTTTCTGCAGGAGCCAAACGAGCCCGGCAGACGTAACAGGTAACTCCACCAATCACAAATCGAGGAGGTCACATGAGGACACTTGGCCAATCACCTGGGGTTGATCCCGGCAACCTCCCAGGGACAAAGATGAACTTGGCTGGATTTCTGGACCCAAGGAGTGGTGGGGAATGGAGTTCAGTCCCGTTGACAGCCGGACACAGGGGGTGTTCTCCAAAGTTTGGAGTTGGGATTGGGTTTTTTAAAATCTTTAGTCAAGAAGATCAAGCTCAAGTTCCATCAGGGGAGGTTTAGATTTGATATTGGGAAAGATTCATTCACCCAAAGGTTTGCCGGAGTGCTGGAACCGGTTGCCCAAAGCAGGAGCTGAGTCCCTGTCCCAGGAGGGGCTTGAAAGCTGTGGAGATGTGGGGCTGAGGGACCTGTTTTGGTGGTGGATTTGGCAGCGTTGGGTTAAAGGTTGGACTCAATGATCTTCAAGGTCTTTTCCAACCCAAACAATTCCACGATTCCGGTGCCTCTGCTGGCGTCGACCTCGGGCTGAGGACAAGCGGGGATGCTGAGGAGCTCAGTAGCTGCTCTTCTTCCTCCAGCACCCACATCATCTCCTCCTCAGCCATTAATGACTCGTTGAGGACCTTCCCGTGAGGTCTTGAGTCCTAAACACCAAGACACCCCTTCCCAAAGGGTTTAAGCACTGCAGGGATCTACCCCGTGAAACGTGGGACGTTCTGAAGCTGGGAGGATCCCCACCAGCTCTTTGCTTGTCCCTGGCACCACAAAATGAAACCTCAAATCATTTTTTCCTCACCAAAAAAATCCCTCTAAAGTAAAAATTACAAATTCTAAGCTGTTTTCTGACAGATTTCAGCTTGAAACCTGTTCAGATTTGCCAGCTGCGACGTGATGGATCTGGGTCAGGTTCCACCAAGGGGCAAGAACCCTTCCTGCCACTCCCCAGCAGCCCATTAGGTCCTTGCTTTTTGTTTTCCAAACCAATCAAATCTAAGTATTTAATTACTATTTAAGTATTTATATATATATTTAATATATTTTAAAATATTTTTATATGTTTATATGTTTATTTATATATTTATTTATATATTTATATAAAGTAGGGAGGTGGAGGAATTTAGGGGTAGAATTCCCTTGGAGCTTGTGTGGTTCCATGGGTGGGAAGGAGATCCACAATGACGTTGTCCAGTGAAAGACCTTTTTTTTGGTGGCTCTTACCCGAGTATTTCACAGCACCAACCCTTGAGACTCCAGTTTGGCCCCTCCGAGGGAGCTTCTGCCCATCAGGCAGAGCTGGTCCTCACCTGGGTTTGTCCTGTTGCAGTTCAGGAGGCAGATGAGATGCTGATAAGATGCGAAGGTGGCGTCGACGCCGCCCTCGAATACGCCAAAATGTGGTGTAAATATGTCAAGGAGCTGCTCAGCTGGATGGAAAAGCGCCTGAGTTATGGTGAGTCGTCCTGAGGGACCTGGTCAGGCTGGAGAGGTGGGACCTGTGAGCCTTGTGAGGTTCTGCAAGGCCAAGGGCAAAGTCCTGCACTGGGGTCAGGGCAATCCGGAATCCAGGTTGGGTGGAGAATGGGTTGGGAGCAGCCCTGAGGAGAAGGACTTGGGGTGCTGGGGGAGGAGAAGCTCCACAGGAGCCACCAAAGTGCTCTCATGGCCCAGAAACCCAACCTCATCCTGGGCTGAACCCAGAGCAGTGGGAGCAGAGGGTGAGGGAGGGGGTTCTGCCCCTCTGCTCCGCTCAGGTGAGACCCCACCTGGAGCCCTGTGTCCAGTTGTGGAGTCCTTAGGGCAGAACCTGGAGCTGTTGGAGTGAGGCCAGAGGAGGCCATGGAGATGACCATGGGCTGGAGAACCTCCTGTGTGAGGACAGACTGGGAGAGCTGGGGTTGTGAAGCCTGGAGAAGGCTCCATGGAGACCTCAGAGCGGCTTCCAGTAGGGAAAGGGGCTCCAGGAAAGCTGGGGAGGGGCTCTTGGTCAGGGAGTGCAGGGAGAGGATGAGGGGAACGGTTTTGAGGTGCAAGAGGGGAGATTGAGATGAGATCTTGGGGAGAAATGTTCTCCTGGGAGGGTGGGGAGGCCCTGGCCCAGGTTGCCCAGAGCAGTGGTGGCTGCTCCATCCCTGGAGGTGTCCAAGGCCAGGTTGGATGGGGCTTGGAGCCCCTGATCCAGTGGGAGGTGTCCCTGCCAATGAGGATGGAACTGGATGGGCTCTGAGGTCCCTTCCAACCCAACCGATCCCCTGGTTCCATGAGTCCGGACACAGACCCAGCCTGGGGTCCTCCTGCTCTTCCACAGCTTTTTTATTTCAACCCGAGCCCAGAAGATCCTCTTTGAACCCAAAAACCTGGCCAGACACCAACCCTTTTGGTTGCTTTTGCCCAAAGATAAAGCCAAGGAGTCAGATTTAATCTCCTGTATGACCTTAACTGACCAGGACAGGCTCTGGCGTTGCCAAACCCACCCCTTCCACCATCGATCTCATGTCCAATCAACCCTTTGTCCTTTGACAGAGACGGAGTTTGCGAAAGGGCTGGTGAAGATCGCAGAATCGGGACGAAATGCCATCTGCCAGCAGGTGGGGATCCCATCAACCTTCCCACCTCACTCCACGGGGTTCCCTCTTGAAGAGGAAGAAGGGAACCATGGAATGACCTGAGTTGGAAGGGACCCACAAGGATCATTGAGCTCAACTCCCATCCTTGCATAGGACAACCCCGATGCTGACCTCCCTCTTACTGAGGGCGTTGGAGGGCAGCAGGCTTGGTGCCATCACTGCTTCCCTGGGGGGCTCTTCCAGTGCTCCACCACTCTCTGGGTGAAGAACCTTTTCCTGATGTCCAACCCAACCCTCCCCTGCCCTTCCCTTGGGTCCAGGTAGAAGAGATCACCACCAACTCTTCCTCCTCTCCTTGTGAGGAAGCTGTAAACCCCGTTGAGGTCCCTCCCCTCTGTCTCCTCTTCTCCAGGCTGAAGAGACCAAGTGTCTCCAGCCACTCCTCACACAGCTTCCCCTCTAAGTCCTTCACAAACTTTGTGGCTTCCTCTGGACACTCTCCTTAGGTCCTGTTTTGAACTGTGGCGTCCAAAATTGCCCCCAGTGCTCAAGGTGGGACCACCCCAATGTGGACAATCCCCTCCCTCAGCTGGTGACCAAGGCCCTCTTGGCTGCAAAGGTCAACTCTTGGCTCATGGTCAACTTGTGTTGACCAGAACCTCCAAATCCCATCCCTGGAGGTGTTGAAGGCCAGGTTGGATGGGGCTTGGAGCCCCCTGATCCAGTGGGAGTTTTCCCTGCCCATGGCATGGATGGTGGAGCTGCTTTGAGGTCCCTTCCAACCCAAGACATGCCATGATTCTGCTGTTGGTCTCTGCAGCACAACCTGCCTCTCCAGGCGCTCTACACAATGGTCTTGGAACACGACATAAAGGTTGGGAATTCAGCCAGCGAGACCGTAGGATTGCTCCAACAGAGGGAGTTCTACCAGGTACTGGGATGGACATCTTTGCTGATGGATCAGACATCACTAAGGCCTAAGAGGAGGGACTTGTCCTGACCTGAGGAGGGATTTATCCTGGTCCGAGGGGGTGGAGGGGAAGAAAGAAGGGAAACACGCACCAAATTCAAGTGAAAAAGAGGCATCTTGGGGGGTTTGGAAGATCTCAGATGCCTTTCTTGCCTCCTGAGAACCTGTTGTTGTCCTGACTGTTCTTCTTCCACAGCCTCTGTCGGCCAAGAAGAACGAAATTGAGAAGTGGAGGAAGGAATTCAAGGATCAGTGGACGAAGGAGCAGAAGAGAATGGTGAGCGACCAAGGGATGAGCCTGACCTTCACGTTGGTCGCAGCTCGAGACACGGAGAAGAAGAGTTTAGGACATCCATTAGTAATATCCATCCTTCTATTGAATTGGAAGATATTGAGGTGCTGGAGAACGCCCAGATGAGGGCAACCAGGCTGGTGAAGGGCCTGGAGAACAAGGCTTATGGGGAGCAGTTGGGGGAACTGGGGTTGTTTAGCCTGGAGAAGAAGAGGTGGTGACCTCATTTTTCTCTACAACTTCCTACGAGGAGGTTGTGGTGAGGTGGGTGCTGGGTTCTTCACCCAAGGAACAAGCGATGGGATGAGAGGAAATGACCTCAGGTTGCACCAGGGGAGGTTTAGGTTGGATGTTGGGAAAGATTCCTTCACTGGAAGAGCAGTGAGGCCTTGGAAGTGGTGGCGTCTCCATTCCTGGAGGGGTTGAAAACCCATGGAGATGTGGCACTTGGGGACAGGATTTGGTGGTGTTGGGCTGAAGGTTGGAGTGGGTGGGCTGAGAGGGTTTCTCCAACCTCAATAATCCCATGAAGCGGCTCCGCAGGGCAGTGGTGGAGTCTCCAACCATGGAGGGGTTCATAAACCACGAAGACGCTTCAGGTCATGGTTTGGCAGGAGTGTTGGTGTTGGGCTGATGGTTGGACTGGATGATCTTGGAGGCCTTTTCCAACCTTAATGATTCTTTTTTTAAGAGAGTCCCAGGGAGGAGCCCTGGCAGCATCTCTGTGAGGTCCCACCTGTGTTGCCTGCTGGATCCCAGCACCTCATGGAATCGTTGAGGTTGGAAAAGCCCTCTCAACTCCTCCAATCCAACCAACCAGCCCAACACCTCCAGCCCAAACCACGTCTCCGAGTGCCACAGCCACCGGTGGCCTTCCACGCAGAGCACTGCTGCCCCTCGTTCCTCCTGGTATCTCACCCAGCTTCCTAAACCTCTTCCTTCTCCTCTTCCAGAACGAGTCCTTGTCATCCCTGCGCAAGTCCCGCCTCCAGTACATCCAACGCTCTGAGGAGCTGGAGAAGGCCAAGCACTTGAGCGCCAAAGTGGAGGACGAATGCCAGAACGTGGCTGTCGCCAACCCCGGCAGCGCCCACAAGCAGCTGGAGAAGCGGCGCCGGTGCTGCGAGGAGGCACAAGCCAAGGTGATGAGTTTGGAGGAGAACCCCGAGCGCCGCGTGACGGCGCCTTCCCACCTTCCCCCCCGTATCCTAAAGTCATAGAATCGTGAAGGTTGGAAAAGACCTCTAAGATCATCCAGTCCAACCATCAACACGATACCAACCACGTTCTGAAGCGCTACGTTGACGTGGTTTATGAAGCCTTCCAGGGATGGAGACTCCACCAGTGCCCTCAGCAGCCACTTCCAAGGCTTCACCAACTCTTCCAGTGAAGGAGTTCTCCCCAATATCCAACCTAATCCTCCCCTGGTGGAACTTGAGGTCATTTCCTCTCATCCCACCCCTTGGTTCCTTGTTTGAACAACCCAGAAGCCACCTCACCACAACCTCCTTTTAGGCAGTTGTAGAGATCCATGAGGTCTCCCAGACCAAACACTTCCAACTCCCTCAGCCCCTTCCCTGGTTCTCCAGACCCTTCCCAGTTCCATCCCCTCCTCCAGATGCTCTCCAGCCCCTCAATGTCCCTTTTGGAGGGAGGGACCCAAAACTGACCCCAAGATTCCAGATGTGGCCAAGCCCAAGGGGACGATCCTTTCCCTGCTCCTGGTGGCCACCCCATGGCTGATCCAAGCCCGGATGCTGTTGGCCCTCTTGGCCACTTGGGCCACTGCTGCCTCACGTTTGGCCACTGTCAACCAGCACCCCAAGGTCCTTCTCCACCAGCCACCCTTCCCTATGTGACTTTCTCCTCCTTTGCTCCGTTTCTGGTCGTGCACAGGTTCAGGAAGCAGAAGCTTCGTACAAGACCTGCGTCAACGACGCCAACTTCCGGCGGCAAGAACTGGAGAAAGTGCGAGCGCGGATCATCTCCCACATCCGGAAGCTCATTTACCAAGGGGATGAGGTCCTGACGTGGGTACGTGTGGCCTTCACTTTCTCCTCCAACCCTCCTTTCAGGGATGAGGCCTCCAGGCTCTTCACCATTTTGTGGTAGAACCACCCTCTGATCCTGAAATTTGAGGAGCACCTTGGACATGGTGTTGCTCCCAATGGTTCTCAGATGTTTGGGTGTATTTTCCATTATCATGGAAGCGTTGAGGTCGGAAAAGACCTCTAAGATCATCCAGTCCAATCACCAGCCCAACACCACCAAACCCTTTCCCCAGGGGCCACATCTCCACAGATTTTGAACCCCTCCAGGGATGGAGACTCCACCCCTGCTCTCAGCAGCCACTTCCAAGGCTTCACCACTCTTTCTATAAAGGAATCTTTCCAATATCCAACCTAAACCTCCCCTGGGGCAACCTGAGGCCATTTCCTCTCATCCCATCCCTTGTTCCTTGGGAGCAGAGCCCAGCACCGACCTCACCACAACCTCCTTTCCAGGAGCTTCAGAGAGCGATGAGGTCTCCCCTCAGCCTCCTCTTCTCCAGCCTAAACACCCCCAGTTCCCTCAGCCCCTTCCCTGTTCTCCAGACCCTTCCCAGCTCCGTTCCCATCTCCGGACGCGCTCCAGCTCCTCAATGTCCCTTTTGGAGTGAGGGGCTCAAAACTGATCCCAGGATTCCAGGTGTGGTAGAGTCCAAGGGGCAATCCCTTCCTTGCTCCTGGTGGCCACCCCATGGTTGATCCAAGCCAGAATCCTGGTGGCTTTCTTGGCTACCTGGGCCACTGCTGCCTCATGTTCAGCCGCTGTTGACCAGTGCCCCAGATCCTTTTCTTCTGAGCAGCTTCCAAGCGCTCTTCCGCCAGATGAGGGGGCTCCAAGCCCCATCCAACCTGGCCTTCAGCACCTCCAACCCACGTTTGATCTCAACGAGATGCCTTAAATGATCTTCATGGTGTAGAAAAGCTGCCGTTGGCCAAGTGGTCACATTTTAAGGCAAACGACCACAGTTTGGTCAAAAAAAGTCATGATTTGAGAGACAGAGTGACCTTGTGTGTGACTGGTTAAAGTGAAATGGGATGGAATCATGGAATTATGGAATGGGTTGGCTTGGAAGGGACCTCAAAGCCCATCCAGATCCAACCCCATGGGCAGGGACACCTCCCACTGGATCAGGAGTCTCCAAGCCCCATCCAACCTGGCCTTGGACACCTCCAGGGATGGGGCAGCCACCACTGCTCTGGGCAACCTGGGCCAGTGAAGCTGAACTGTCAAGGAGCAGAAGTCAAACTGAGTTTGAGTGAAGCAAAACCAAGACTGGTGAACAACCAGGAGATCCAAGGTAGGAAAAAGCTCCTGAGGTTCCACCACTGCTGATTCCTGTCTCTTTCTTTCCCTCGAAGGTCACATTGAGGATGTTCAAGCAGCGCCAGGCTCAGTCAGAACAGATCCCCGTGGGGTACCAGTACCTGTCTGAGGTCTGCAAGCCCTACAAAGCTGGTGAGAAATACCTGGAGTTCATTCAGGCTCTGCAGAAGAAAGAAATCCACGTGGAAGTGTTTGAATTTGAGCCGTTCGCTTCCGGAGGGCAGAGGTAAAAAGAAAAACAAGGAAGAGGGAAACTTCCATCCTGGACCTAAAAGCCCAACCAGCTCCAAGCCCCCCTGCCATGGGCAGGGACACCTCCCACTGGATCAGGTGTCCCCAAGCCCCATCCAACCTGGCCCTGGACACCTCCAGGGATGGGGCAGCCACCACTGCTCTGGGCAACCTGGGCCAGTGAGGAACATCAGGAAAAGGAAGGACCTGGAGCTGTTGGAGTGAGGGCAGAGGAGACCATAGAGATGATCCAAGGGGTGGAGAACCTCTTGTGGGAGAACAGGCAGGGAGAGTTGCGGTTATTCAATGTGGGGGAGAGAAGGCTCCATGGAGATCTTGGAGCAGCTTCCAGTAGGGAAAGGGGCTCCAGGAAAGCTGGAGAGGGGCTCCTGGTCAGGGAGTGCAGGGAGAGGACGAGGGGAAGGCTGCCCCATCCCTGGAGGTGTCGAAGGCCAGGTTGGATGGGGCTTGGAGCCCCTGATCCAGTGGGAGGTGTCCCTGTTTTCAACCCACCATGAACCTGCAAACTGATGCTTTGTGTCAGGACCCATAAACCCCTCTGTGATGCAACGTTGTCCATCATTCCTTCTTCTTGCAATCCTCAGGTCTCCTCCCAGTGGCAAAAAGAGGTTGGCTTTGCATTACATCGGACCTTCTGCTGCGGCGAAGGATGTGAGAATTCCAGAGGAGGCCTCCAGAAAGCAGTTGTCCACCAGTGGAGAGCAAGGTGGGTTGAATTTCATGAAGGGGATTTGATTGTCCCTCGAGTCGCTGTAGTTTGATTTAGAACCTTAGAATAAAATCATGGAATGGGTTTGGTTGGAAAGGACCTCAAAGTCCATCCAGTTCCACCCCCCTGCCGTGGGCAGAGACACCTCCCACTGGGTCAGGGGGCTTCAAGCCCCATCCAACCTGGTCATTAGGAAGCAAAGAATTGGGAGAGGTTCTCAAGATCTTAAGGCAGTGCTTGAGGCTTTGCTCGGCCTGGGGGAAAACATTGACGAGGATTTATGGACTGGGAGCTCAATTTGGACTTCAGCCCCGCGTTGGAGCAACCCAAGAGTGCTTGGGGATGATCTCCACTTCCCACAGGTGGAGGGCAGCCTCAGGTTGCATCAGGGGAGGTTCAGATTAGACATCAGGAGAAATGTCTTCACTAGAAGGGTTCTCAAGCACTGACAGAAGCTGTCCAGGGAGGTGGTGGAGTCCCCATTCCTGGAGGGGTCTAAAAGATGGGCAGAGGAGGTGCTCAGGGATCCGGTTTAGTAGAGGACAGGGACGGTTGGACTCGACGATCTCAAAGGTCTTTCCCAACCAAACAATTCCACGTTTCTAGGTGCCAATAAATCCCTCAGCAATGACACTGAAAGCCTCGGAGGGAGCTGTGAATCCCGGTCCTTGGACTCTCCCACTTCTAGCCCAGGTGAGATCTCTTGCCTAACACCACCCAGAAGCTAACCCAGGACTGAAGCCTACACTGACCCACTTTGGCCACCACGAGGACGAGACCAATTTCTATTTTTCTCCCTTCCCAAGGGGACCCTGACAGGAAATTGTTGAAGGCTCCATCCACCTGCACCGTGTCCTCCTTGGATGGTTTTGAAGAGAGAGATCCCTCGCAGGCTTTTGAGAACGGTGAGCCAGGGCCGCGGTTGACTCGGGAGGTGGAACCCGTGCTGACGTAGCCAGGATCTCCCGGTGTTTCCCACAGAAAACGGAAGCTCCCAGCATCACTTCAGGAACATCGTCCTCTCCAGCGCGGCGCAGACCCACCGGCTCCGGAAGCTTCGAGGACCTTCCAAGTGCAGGGAATGCGACACCTTCATGGTCAGCGGCTTCGAGTGCGAGGAGGTGAGGGCTGGAAGATCATGGAATCATCTGGTTGGAGAAGACCTCTGAGATCATCAAGTCCAACCCAGATGTCCTTGTAGATGGGAGCCTGAGGCGACCACCGCCTCCCTAAAGGGAATGAGGGGACCTTCTGCAAAGTCCTGTGCTTTTTGTCCCACTCTACATTAGGTGGAGAAAGTTCTTCTGTCCTCGAGCAAAGCACCGGCCACCGCTTGCCTGAAACAAGGCTCAGGTGGCCAAGGTGGCCACAGGCATCCTGGCTTGGATCAGCCATGGGGTGGTCACCAGGAGATTGTCCCCATGGGTTTGGCCACACCTGGAATCCTGGGTTCAGCTTTGGGCCCCTCACTCCAAGAGGGACCTTGAGGGGCTGCAGAGCATCCAGAGAAGGGAACAGAGCTGGGAAGGATCTGGAGAACCAGGGAAGGGGCTGAGGGAGCTGGGGGTGTTTGGTCTGGAGAAGAGGAGGCTCAGGGGAGACCTCATCTCTCTGCAGCTCCTGGAAAGGAGGCTGTGGAGAGGTGGGTGCTGGGCTCTTCTCCCAAGGAACAAGGGATGGGATCAGAAGAAACAGCCTCACGTTGCCCCAGGGGAGGTTTAGGTTGGATATTGGGAAAGATTCCTTCACGGGAAGAGTGGTGAAGCCTTGGAAGTGGCTGGAGGGGTTCAAAACCCATGGAGGTGTGGGACTTGGGGACAGTGTTTGGGTTTGGTGTTGAGGGTGTTGGACTGGATGAGCTCAGAGGTCTTTTCCAAGCTTGGTGATTCCATGACCCTCTTGGGACTGGTGGGACTTGGGTGGTTGAGAAGTCCTCCAAGTTCAGCCAACGCTGGACCACAGCCAGCCCCATAACTCGTGGTGGTTCTGCTGCTTCAGTGCCTCCTGGCCTGCCACAAGAAGTGTCTCGAGAACCTTCTCATCACCTGTGGCCACAAGAAGCTGCCCAACCGAGCCCCTCTTTTCGGCATCGACTTCACTCAGGTCCCTCGAGACTTCCCAGAGGAAGTTCCCTTCCTGGTGGTGAAATGCACCTCGGAAATCGAAGCCCGGGCCCTCGGGGTGCAGGTGAGGGGTCAGTTTTTGCTCGCTTTGGTCTTCTTCTCTGTACCCCAAACCTCCTGACCTCTCCTCCTCTCAACCACCCAGGGGATCTACCGGATAAGTGGATCCAAAGCTCGGGTGGAGAAGCTGTGCCAGGCATTCGAGAACGGAAGGAGCTTGGTGGAGCTCTCCGAGCACTCCCCCCACGACATCACTGGGGTCCTGAAGCACTTCCTGAAGGAGGTGGGTTCTGGATCTCTGCTGGGAGGGCAGACCTCACCCTTGGTCTCGACATTCCTTGGTCCTGGATGAGAAGGACGAGGTAACACGGCGTTTCCTTCTCCTCTCGGTGCAGCTTTCGGCGCCGGTGATGCTCTCCCACCTCTATAACGACCTCATCGCGCTCGCCAAAGCTCTCCAGAACCCCGGGGAGGAGAGGTCGGACGGCCCAGGTTGCCCTTCTGATCCCATCCAGACCATGAAGGACTTGCTGAGCAAGCTCCCTGGAAGCAACTACAACACCTTGCGGCACCTTATTGCCCACCTGGGCAGGTGAGGAGCCTGCAGGTTGTCGCTCTGGGTGCTGCCAGGTCCGACTCCAGGAGATCCCTGTTGGGACCTCTCTATCTATCGCAGCATCAAGGGTGTCCAGGAAGATCATCTGGGCTTCCTGGACCTGGGAGAACCAAGAAGGCGGTTGGGGAGGGTGAAAAATTCATCCATGGAAAGGACCATCCTGCCATTAGGAGGTTCTAATGACCAAGATGGACCAGGAGATCCTCACTGATAACAATCGCTGGACCATCTGGCAATTAGGAGAAAGTTCTAATGACCAAGAAGGACCAGAAGGTCCTCACTGAGAACGATTCATGAAATGCAAAGCAAGAGGTCAAGACATTGAGGAGCTGGAGCCCGTCTGGAGAAGGGAACGGAGCTGGGAAGGGTCTGGGGAACAAGGGAAGGGCTCAGAGAGCTGGGGCAGTTTGGTCTGGAGAAGAGGAGGCTGAGGGGAGACCTCATCACTCTCTGAAGCTCCCAGAAAGGAGGTTGTGGTGAAGTGGGTGCTGGGCTCTTCTCCCAAGGAACGAGTGATGGGATGAGGAGAGATGACTCCAGGTTGCCCCAGGGGAGGTTTAGGTTGGATATTGGGAAAGGTTCCTTCATGGAAACGGTTGCCAAGCATTGGAAGAGGCTGCCCAGGGCGGTGGTGGAGTCTCCATCCCTGGATGGGTTTAAAAGCCATGGAGATGTGGTGCTGAGGGACCTGGTTTAGCGGTGGAGGTGGCAGTGCTGGTTTAAAGGTTGGACTGGATGACCTTGAAGGTCTTTTCCAACCTAAACAATCCAATGAATCAAATCGAGCCTCATTCCCCCAGCTCTGAGGGCAGGTCACCACCAACAGCCACCCCCACCAGGGCTGCACCACCCTGGTGAGATCCAGGCAATGTCTGAGATGTTCCTCTGGAGTTTCCTGCACAGACCAGAGCTTTGTTGCCCAAATAGATGGGGTCCTCACCGCTGGGAAATGGGATTTGGGGTTCATTCCACCTGCGTTCTCCATGGATTCGGGATGAGTTGGACTCAATGATCCTTGTGGGTCCCTTTCCAACTTGGGTAATTCTCTGGTTCTCTGAGAGCTGGGAAGCCCCTGACGGTGCTGTTTCCCTTTCCCCCAGGGTGGCAGAGAAATACGAAGAGAACAAGATGTCCCCAAACAACCTGGGCATCGTGTTTGGGCCAACTCTGATCCGACCAGGCACGGGGAGCGACGTCTCCATGTCCTGCCTTGTTGACTCGGGGTATCAAGCCCAGCTCGTGGAGTTCCTCATTCAGAACTACGAGAGGGTCTTTGGGATGGACGAGTTGTCTCCATCCTTATCCCTTGGATGTGAAAACCCTTCAGAAGAAGCATCGGCAGAGAAGGATGAAGGACTTGAGGGCCCAAACCCAACCCAGACCGTAACGCTAGAGGTGGAGGTCCCAGACACAGAGCTGGGTCTGCTGACCCTGCTGTAGAGAGGAAGGTGGAGCAGGAATCCAAGAGAACTTCTTGCACAGATGAAAACCTTCCCTGTCGTAGGGTTCTTCCAAGAGGAGGGAGCAGAGGGCCTGTTGGAACAGGAGGAACAGGACAAAGGGAGAAGCTATGGATGACCCAGCAGCTCCTCAGCCCACTTGTGGTGGCTTTGCCCCATGTTTTAGATCTGCACCTGGTTCTCCATCCTTCCCGATTCTCCATCCTTCCCCATTCTGTGTCATTCCCAGTTTTCTGTCCTTCCCAGTTCTCCTTCTTTCCCAGTTCCATTTCTTTCCCAGTTCTATTTTCTTCCCAGTTCTCCATCCTTCCCAGTTCCCTGTCCTTCACATCCCTCACAGCTCTTTCCTCCCAGTACTTCCCAACCCACCTCACGGCACTTTGAAGACCCAACCACGTGGATCATCCCAGAGCAGGACATGGTGGTTCCTTCCCTTTTCCCAGTTGCCTGATGAGCAAGAAAGAGGGAAGGACTTTCCTAAAGGGAGTGAGATCCAGGTCTGGGGATTCCTTGCCTCCTGCTTTTGGGTCTTATGTAGACCCTGTCCAGAGTGACCATACCCATGGTGGACCCACAGCCACGTTGCTTCTCCTGCAGGTCCAACTCATTAAGAAAGCAGGAATTAGAATAATTGTGATTGGAGCTGAAATAAAGTCATCGAAGTAGAAACAATTCCCTTCTCGTGTGCAGAAACCATGGAATGGGTTGGGTGGGAAGGGACCTCACAGTTCCAACCCCACGGGCAGGAACACCTCCCATGGGATCAGGGGGCTCCAAGCCCCATCCAACCTGGCCTTGGACACCTCCAGGGACGGAGTAGCCACCACTAGGTAACCTGGGCCAGGGCCTCCCCACCCTCCAAGGAGAACATTTCTCCCCAAGATCTCATCTCAATCTCCCCTCTTGCAGATCAAAACCCTTCCCCTCATCCTGTCCCTGACCAAGAGCCCCTCCCCAGCTTTCCTGGAGCCCCTTTCCCTACTGGAAGCTGCTCTGAGGTCTCCCCAGAGCCTTCTCTTCTGAACAACCCAACTCTCCCAGCCTGCTCTCACAGCAGAGGTTCTCCAGCCCTTGGACCATCTCTGTGGCCTACTCTGCCCTAGCTTCAACAGCTCCATCTCCTCCTCACAGTGGAGATTCCAGAACTGGACCCAGGACTCCAGGTGGGATCTCACCAGGGTGGAATAAGTTGCTGCATCTCCTTACGCTCCACCTGGAGGGTTTTCTGCCTCAGCTTTGCTTTTTTTTCACTCCAGACCAAACCAGAAAAGCACATTAAAGGCTCTTTATGACCCTCCACACCCCCTCGAGCTCCAGGCGGGTCCTGTGAAACCCCACAGAGACACGAGGAGGGGAGAGTGGGGGGAAGTGGCTTTTCAGTAACAATCCCTGTGAAAGCCAAAGCTGAGGTGAGCGGAGCTCGAGCGCCTGTGGAGCTCCCTGACCCCCCCACTTCGTCGCCAACGGAACGAGGAGGCTTCATCTCCTTGGCTTCCAGCCAGGAACAGCATCCCACCGGGAATTTTTGGACTCCTTTAACTTCTCTGTGGCTTCTCGTTGGGTGACATCACGCAAAGGCCGAGCTCTTCTTGCTCCCAACGGCTCCTTCTGCCTTTAGCGTCGCTCGGCGCAGGGTAATCTCCTCCTTCCTGTGTGAATTAGGAGGAGCAGCAGCAGAGGGGCCCCCCAGACCATCCCGACTCCAAAGAAAACACCGCTGAGAAGAGCCCTTGGCTCTCCCTCCCCTCCCCTGCGCTCTCTCCGCTGTTGTGGAACAAATGGTGGCATCTTGGAGAGGGCTGGAATAGGCAGAGGGGGGGAGGAAGTCCAACCCCATTCCGTGTCCAGAATAGTTACCTGGGGGAAAGGTAAGAGTGGTGCTTTGCCAAGACCTGGATGCATTTAAAGGAATATCCTGGAATATTCCCTCTCGGCTGCTTTTCCACTTTGTCTCCAGGTGATGGGATCCAAGGCTTTGCTTCCTCTTCCACTTTGTCTCCAGGTGATGGGATCCAAGGCTTTGCTTCCTCTTCCACTTTGTCTCCAGGTGATGGGATCCAAGGCTTTGCTTCCGTGTTCTCCTCTCTTCAACTTCTCTGCTCTTCAGTTTAAGGTCTAAAAAGGGAATTGCTTTAACTTGAGGTGTCCAAACACAGAAAATTGGGAAGGGGAAAGGAAATTTCCAGGTTCCTTGATTTATTCTGGAGCAATTCCAGGTGTCCAAATGCAGAAATCTGGGGAGGGGAAAGGGAATTTTCAGGTTCTTTGATTTATTCTGGAGCACTTGGTTGCTAAATTGTCAGAGAAGAGAATTCCAGTCGTAGGCAAGGCATGGGTTTCCTCTTTGTTGGGAAGAGATCTTTGATGCTGTAGGATGCAACCGAGGGCTCTGCTCCACCTCGGCGCTGGCTGTGGTTCAGGAGCAGTGGGAGTTATGGAATTCCTGCATTTTTAAGGCGCCTTCCATCGCAATCTTTGGCTCCAAGGCCAGTGTTGGAGGGGTTGGTTTGTACTCCAGGGCAGAGCTCCTCACCACCAGGATTTGGGAATCTCTCGGGCCAGCTGGGACTTGGGAAGAATTAATTGGAGCAACCGGTTCTCTTTAGTGGGGGCAGATGGTGATGTGACTCCTTCCAGGAGGTTTTTAACATTCCTGGGATTCCAGGAGAGGGTCGCAGCAAAAAAGAAACCCTTTCAGGTTGTCACCCATGGGAATGGTCCCAGCTAGAAGGGTTAAGAAAAAAATGCCTTTAGGCTTGTTAGAAAATGCAAAATGTATTGAAATAGTGAAATTCAGGTTGAAAAGTAAAAGGGGAGGTGAAAGTCTGTTGGTTTTGGAAAGGATTCCCTGCCATTCTCTGCTGGGCACTGGAATGTGATGGGATCTGCTGGGTGCACCAAGCTCTGCTCACTTGGTGACTGGGGAATAATGTTGACCAGTGCCCTGGAAGCCCCTTTTGAATGGGAAAGCTCATGGAGTGCCTGGAGGGGCTGGATGTGATGGGTATCTTCTTTCCATGGTCTACCTGGTGCTCCATCCCAGAACCATCCCTGTTGGAACTGACCTTGGTCATTGCGAAATCGTTACCTGGTGAGAAAGAGGATGGGAGGGGTTTGGGGGTGATGATTCTTGGGTGTGGCACCCTGAAGGGCATCCAGGGCCCAGCCTCGCGGCTGGTGTAGCTGAGGAGGTGACCTGCTTGGGTCTTGGTGCCTTCAAATATCTCTGAACCCTGAAAATTAACAGATTCCCAGAGTTTTGTTATGCAGGGAAGTAAAGATGGCTTTGTCTAGACAAAGGGGCCAGAAAAATGTGGGACCAGCAGGGTGAGGGAGGGGATTCTGACCCTTTGGTGAGACCCCAGGGGTCTCACCTGAGCGGAGCAGAGGGGCAGAACCCCTTCACTCACCCTCTGGTCCCACTGCTCTGGGTTCAGCCCAGGATGGGGTTGGTTTTCCAGGCTGTGATCACACTTTGGTGGCTCCTGTGGAGCTTCTCCTCGCCCAGCACCCCAAGTCCTTCTCCTTGGGGCTGCTCCCAACCCATTCTCCACCCATTCCCCTTGGATCTTTGCCCCTATCTCTTTCCCCTTTGTATTGGGTAAATCTCCTCCCTGTTTTTACCTGACACTGCTTGACTCTGGTTGGATCTCCTGGCAGAAGATTAGGGTTGTGGTGGTGATAACATTGTTCCTGGAGGCAGGAGGAGGTTGGGAGAATGGGAATTGCTGGGACCTTGAAATCAAATTGAATTGATGGTGCAAAAGGGCTTTTTCCTCCGTAACTGCTGCAGGTCTGGCTCGTTAGCACCCAGTGTCCTGGGGGTGTTTGTCCAGGTGGGATAAACTCCAGGTGTCAAGGAGGAGCCAGACAGAAGCAGGAGCTTTTCCAAGCAGGGGCACAACTGCACCAAGTCGGAGCAGGGAAACGCTTTCCAGTCTGTGCCTCAGTTTCCCCTCTGTCTCACAAAGTCTTCTCCCTGCTTGATGTCCATTGCAGGGTTCCTGGTGTGGAGTAGGGCAGGAGGGGCCGGATCCTGACCCACCCTGGGGCGGTGTAACTGGGGAAGTGGACGCGGGGGGCTGGATCCTGACCCCAAGAGCCTACTGGAGATGTGGGTGCTGGGACAGGACCCTTCTGGTGCCAAGGGGAGGCAGCTCCTCCAGGACGCGATCCCTCCTGGTCCTTTGGAAGAGGATCCACTCCCCTCCTGCCGCGGGGCAGCGGGAGAGGAGCCCCCTCGGGATGCTGGGAGCGGGGGTACCGGTTCCCCGCCCCCCCGAGCAGGATGATGCTGCGGATGAGAGCTGCCTCCTTCCAGCCAGAACTGGAAGGGTTTGGAGATGCCTTTGGCTTCCCTGGGAGCTGCAAGGACTCGGGTTACAGCTCCGGCAGGACCCGCCTAGGGGAGGGTCCGGGGCGGGACGGGCTCCTCACCCTCCCGAATCCCAAACTTCCCAGGGATTCCGAGCGCTCCGGAGCTGCAAAGCTGCTCTGAACCTTCCTTCTTGGCTTTTTTTTTTTGGGGGGTCCCCTTTCTTGGAAAACACCTCTTCACTCTGGAGATGGGGATCTCGTGGCTGGAGAGCTGCCCTGGCTTTCTGGGGTGGGGAGAGCGGTGCTGAGGTCGGGTTTGGATGCGGTGCTGGTGGCTCCAGGTAAGGATGCTGCTCCTTGGAGTAAAAACTTGGAGCGAGTAAAACCTCGGATCGTTCAGGGCTTAAAAATCCAGCAGGGGGTTTGGATGTTGGGCCAAGGGAATCAACGTGTGTTGGACACGGAGATCAGTGTGTGGTGGGCACGGATAAACCAGGTCGGATTTGGATAATTGGGAGCATTTATAGACCCATTGTTCTTTGTTAGTCAGAGCTGTGGTAATTAGCGGGAGCGTAAATCGGGTCATTCATCCCGAATCCCAAGGAGCCGAACGGCTTCCCAGATCCCAAGGAGCT
The DNA here is from genome assembly GCA_033556795.1 of Tapera naevia. Taxonomy (NCBI): domain Eukaryota; kingdom Metazoa; phylum Chordata; class Aves; order Cuculiformes; family Neomorphidae; genus Tapera; species Tapera naevia. The sequence goes on along the minus strand of JAUMJJ010000545.1, from coordinate 65,990 downwards.
GACGAGCATTTTCCACCTTAAGGAAGAGGGAAGGGAGGAGGGAGGACGCTTCCACCTTTCCCTTCTGTGCCAAAGGACTCGGCTTCCTGGGATCCTGGGGTGGGAATAACTTGAGGGAGAAGGGGAGATGGTGTAGGAGAACGGATGAGGCTGGAAGGACCCATTCTGTGCCCGTTCCGTGCGGAGGATCCAACCGAGCTTGGTTTTAAGGGAGAGACTTGAGCAGAGTTCGGAGTGGGGGGAGCGATGGGAGAAGGCTCCCTGTTCGCCGTTCCCCGAGGAAAACGGGGCCATGGAATTGTTGCAACGAGAGTCTTGGTTTGCCAAGTTAACAATGCCCATAAGGAAAAATCAAGGAAGAATCCCGTAGGATCCTCCAAGGCCATGGAAGGGGCTGCTCGGATTGTGAACAATAGACTCCTCGGCTCCTTTGTGCTTTCGTGGCTCTGGAGCTGCTGCCTTCAGGGTTTCTCTTCCCTTCTTAAATTTGTGGCATCGGCTGCCCTTGATGCCGAGCTCCAAGGACAGTTTTCCGACAGTGGGATCGCCGGGAAGTGGCTGCTGGGAGCCCCAAGCATTTAACCTGTCAGTCCCACCCAGATTGCGAGGATTTAGGTTGTCACCTCTGCGTGTTTCTGACGGTTCAGCGACTCCCAAACTCCTCCCTGGAGAAGCGGTTGGGATCAGGATGGATCCCAAACTCCCATCCTCTCCCATTTATGCAATTTCCACCCCCTCCCCCAGTAAATGCATCGTTGACCCAGCACTGGGGAAACCTGCTGAAAAGTTTGAGCTTGGAGTCCTGTGGAGGAAGTTTGAGCTTTGTTGGAGCTGTGGGATCTCCATTTGCCAAACGCAATCACTTTGGACCCATAACTTAGTGCCAAGCTGGAAGCAAAAATAGGGTGGCCAGAAGGAGCAGGGAAGGGATTGTCCCCCTGGTGAGGCCACACCTTGAATCCTGTGTTCATTTTGGGTCTCCCACTCCAAGAGGGGCATTGAGGGGCTGGAGAGTGTCTAGAGAAGGGAATGGAGCTGGGGAAGGGGCTGGAGAATGGGGGTTGTGGGAGCGGCTGAAGGACCTGGTCCATCCAGTTCTACCCCCTGCCATGGGCAGGGACACCTCCCACTGGATCAGGGGGCTCCAAGCCCCACCCAACCTGGCCTTCAACACCTCCAGGGATGGGGCAGCCACCGCTGCGCTGGGCAACCTGGGCCAGGGCCTCCCCACCCTCCCAGGAGAACATTTCTCCCCAAGATCTCATCTCAGTCTCCCCTCTTGCAGATCAAAACCCTTCCCCTCATCCTCTCCCTGCACTCCCTGACCAAGAGCCCCTCCCCAGCTTTCCTGGAGGCCCTTTCCCTACTGGAAGCTGCTCCAAGGTCTCCCCAGAGCCTTCTCCAGGTTGAACAACCCCAACTCTCCCAGCCTCTCCTCACACAGGAGGTTCTCCAACCCTTGGATCATCTCCGTGGCCTCCTCTGCCCTCGCCCCAACAGCTCCAGATCCTTCCTGCCCTGAGGACTCCAGAACTGGACACAGGGCTCCAGGTGGGGTCTCACCAAAGGGTCAGAATCCCCTCCTCCCCTCACCATGCTGGTCCCACAGCTTGGGGTGCAGGGGCTCTGGTTGAGTGGACGCAGCCGTGTGCTGGGGGTGGAGGCTGATGGGTCTCATTGAGCAAGGGAGATCAAAAGTTCAGCTGCAGGTATGGGGTTTCCAGACTCAACACTCTTGTTTGCACAGCTCGGCGTGGGTGCGGTGCAGGTGATAATCACTGCTCTGCCTGTTGCCAGCAGCAGCTGAGCTGCTGTGCCAAGAGTTCCTGCTCAAGTGTCCTGGAAAACAGAGCCGTTGCTGCCCGGAGAGGTTTTCATAGATCATGGAACGGTTTGGGTGGGGAAAGGACCTCAAAGCCCCTCCAGATCCACCCCCTGCTGTGGGCAGGGACACCTCCCACTGGGTCAGGTTGCTTAAAGCCTCGTCCAGCTTGGCCTTGAACATCTCCATGGGTGGAGCAACCACCACTTCTCTGTGCTGGTGTCTCCTTTGCAACGAGGGAAGCAACTCCCCTCTTCCCTGCCAGGTCTGGAACCAGGCTGCAGTTCCAAATTGGATGGGTTTTAAGGTCCCTTCTGACCCAAACCGTTCCATGGCAGGTTCTGTGAAGCTGAAGGTGATGCTCCACGTGCTGCCTCTCCCTGCTGTGCAGCCCTGGAAGTGCTGCAGGGGCTGGAGATGATCCAGCTCCATGGCTTTAGGTGCTGACTTCTCGCTGCCGGTTACTTTTCAGGGCTGAGGAGTTGGTTTCTGCCCAGCTCTTCGTGCTCTTGGCTAAGTCTGGGAAGATCTCACCTGGTTTGGAAGGGTCGGCGAGCGCTGTGCACAGAGCAGGGCTTGGAAGCAACCTCTGAGCACTCGACCTACTTGAGAAAGATGAGATGTTCTTGAGGAACCAGAAGCAGAGGTGCTGGGGGTCCACAGCAGCTGCAGAGGGCTCGGAGTCTTCATCCAAGTGGCGTTTGGTGATTTGACCCCTAACCCTGCTTTGTTTTTACATTCCTGAAACAGGACATCTGGCACAACCGGGGCCAGTTTTGTCTGTGGTCCCCGCGAAGCCGCCTGGGTTGGATGGGGAGGATCCCTTATCAGATCTGGCAAACCTTCTCCCCCTCCCACCAACGTTCAAGGTCTTTGCTGCGTCCTCAGCGCGGCTTTGAGGACAGATGAGGACAAAGCCTGCTGGGTCGGTAGCTCTGTCTCAAAGCGGTTTCCTGTTGCTCCTGTGGTTCTTTCCGTGGGTTTCAAGCTCCTCCCCACCTCTGTATCGAAGGCTTTATCGTGTTGCTCGGTATCTCCCCAGCTTCCAGTTCGAGCTAACGATGCTCTTGTCCCTCTCCAGGGCAGCAGCGATGAAGCACTGTTTTTACAATGAGACCGTGGGGTTCTTCTACAACAACAGCCGCAAAGAGCTGACCACCTACTGGAGGACGAAGGATGTCTTGGTGGTCGCCCTGGGCTTGACGGTGAGCGTCATCGTGCTCCTCACCAACCTGCTGGTCATCACCGCCATCATCATCAACCGGCGCTTCCACTACCCCATCTACTACCTGCTGGGGAACCTGGCAGCTGCCGACCTCTTCGCCGGCATCGCCTACATGTTCCTCATGTTCCACACGGGACCCAGGACGGCAGAGCTCTCCTTGAAGACCTGGTTCATCCGTCAGAGCCTGCTGGACACCAGCTTGACAGCTTCGGTGGTCAACCTGCTGGCGATCGCCGTGGAGAGGCACCAGACTGTGTTCACGATGCAGTTGCACAGCAAGATGTCCAACCAGCGCGTGATGATCCTCATCTTCTGCATCTGGGTGACGGCGCTGCTGCTGGGGCTCATCCCATCCTACGGCTGGCACTGCCTCTGTGCCTTGGAGAAGTGTTCCAGCATGGCACCGCTCTACAGCAGGAGCTACCTGACCTTCTGGGCCATCTCCAACCTGGTCATCTTCTTGATCATGGTGGTTGTGTACACGCACATCTTCATCTACGTCAAAAGGAAGATGACGCGGATGTCCAAGCACACCAGCTTCCACCCTCGCTACAGGGAGACCATGATCAGCCTGGTCAAGACAGTCACCATTATCCTAAGTAAGTTTGTTTGCTGTGGTCATGCTAAAAAGGATGATTTGGACCTGGGTTGTGTGGAGCTGGAGAGGTGTTTGGGATGACAAGGAGGACCACAAAGTGACTTTGTGCTTCCCTGCTCTCGGAAGATCCCGAGGTGATGGGTTGGAGGGACTCAATGGTTTTGAGTCTTGGGGTGAGCTGCAATGGGATCAACCTAACAGTTGGTCCAGCAGGGTTAGAGAGGAGGTTCTCCCCCTCTTCTCAGCTCTGGTGAGACCTCACCTGGAGCTCTGTGGCCAGTTCTGGAGTCCTCAGCAACCTGGTGGAAGGGAGTGAAGCTCCTCAATCTCTTCCCTTCTGGCACAGATGCTCCTCTGGTTTGCAGGGACAGAGGGGCTGTTGTTGATGTCACTTGGCGATATCCAAGTGCTGAAGGTGCTTTGGGCAAGGAGGCTCTTCCCATGCTCCATGTTTCCTCCATAGAAGGGGAGAATCCAATTAGGAGCTGTAATTAGGCCTTAATCAAGAGACAGGACTTGGTGCATCCTTTATGGGGCAGATGATGGGGAAAAAGTAGGGAAAAGAGTTTCCAGTAGGGAAAGGGGCTCCAGGAAAGCTGGGAAGGGGCTCTTGATCAGGGAGTGCAGGGATGGGATGAAGGGAATGGTTTTGAGCTGCAAAAGGGGAGATTGAGATGAGATCTTGGGGAGAAGTGTTCTCCTGGGAGGGTGGGGAGGCCCTGACCCAGGTTGCCCAGAGCAGTGGTGGCTGCCCCATCCCTGGAGGTGTCCAAGGCCAGGGTGGATGGGGCTTGGAGCCCCCTGATCCAGTGGGAGGTGTCCCTGCCCATGGCAGGGGGTGGAACTGGATGGGATTTGAGGTCCCTTCCAATTCAAACCATTCCACAATTCTAAAAAAGAGCAAGGGAGCTGCATCCGAATTCCTTACTCTTTTCTGGGACAAAGCACTGAACTCTGATAGTTTTGAGCAGCTCGGTGCTGGGTCTTGATCTCCTTGGTCAAACCTGGAGATTCCAATTCCCTGGAAACTCTTGGTTGGAGCTGCTCCCCGGGAGGACGGGATCTCCAGCTGGGTGCTCTGTGCCTGTCTGATCTGTCTGTGGTGCCAACAGGAGCAGATGATTGACTGGAAGGGGTTGGCCTGGAGGTTCTACCACTCTTAGAACGTTTTCACTTCTCTCGGGTGGGTGTTGTGCACCCAAGGCAGAGGTTGGTGCACGCCGTGTTCTTTCCACAGCTCCTCACTCCAGGATTTCTTTAATCCACCTTTAATGCTCCGACGACCTCTTTAAACTTGAAAGAAATCAACTCCCTGGGATCTTCTGCAACCCAGCTCTGCTCTGGCTTTACGGTCACAACCCCTTGGCTTGCAATTCTTTCCTGATAAGCCCAGAATTTGCTCCGTCAGGGAAACCTTGGAGCTGCAAACAAAGCCTCCTCCCTTGGGAACCGGCCGGCTCGGTGGGGTGGGGGAGCTGCTTGGTGCACCTTGGCTTGTTGGGTCGTGTTCCAACTTGTGAGCTTTGAAACCAGAGTGTTCTGCTTGTTCCTGCTCTTCCTGTGAGGTCTTTTTCCCTGCTCGGCAGCTTTTCCATCTCCTGGAGTTTGTTGCTGCCTTGGAGCTGAGCAGAAGCAGCACAGAAGGGATGAAGAGGGGTTTTACTTCATGTGTTTGAGCTGCAAGAGGGGAGATTGAGATGAGATCTTGAGGAGAAATGTTCTCCTGGGAGGGTGGGGAGGCCCTGGCCCAGGTTGCCCAGATCAGTGGTGGCTGCCCCATCCCTGGAGGTGTCCAAGGCCAGGTTGGATGGGGCTTGGAGCCCCCTGACCCAGCAGGAGGTGTCCCTGCCCATGGGGATGGAACTGGATGGGCTTTGAGGTCCCTTCCAACCCAAACCACCATTCCGTGGTTCCATGAATCCATCCCTTTTAACTGGTGCCACACAAGGTCACCGTGTTCCTCAGACCATGAATTTTTTGGCCCAGTTGTGGCCGTTCACCTTTAAAATGAGGCTCCAGCAGCAAAGCAAAGGGTGACCACTTGACTAACGATGGCCTTTCCACACCGTGAAGATCATTTAAGCCATCACTTTGTGATCAATTGTGTGTTGAAGGTGTTGAAGGCCAGGCTGGATGGGGCTTGGAGCCCCTGATCCAGTGGGAGGTGTCCCTGCCCATGGCAGGGGGTTGGAACTGGATGGGCTTTGAGATTCCATCCAACCCATTCCATGGTTCAATGACCCCTTTCCCCTTGGTGTCTCTCCATCTGCTTGCTCTTTCCTTGAGGGAGGAAAAGGCTTGGGTCGGAGGAGGTTCCAAAGAGCTGCTGTGGTTTCACAGGGGTTGGCACTGGTGTTCGTGGGTGCACAGAGTGGGCAGGAACCTCAGGAGCTCCTCAGGACTTGGAGACTCTGGTAACCCAAGGGATTTGCCCTTCTCCCGTGGGGCAGCTTTGGAGAGGAGCACCTTCCTGGAGGTGTTTAAAAGACAGGTTGTTGAGCTTCTTAGGGACATGGTTTGGTAGTGGCCAGATATGGTTGGACTCGATGATCTCAAAGGTCTTTTCCCACCAGCTGATTCCATGAAGTTTGTGCAGGAAGGAACAAAGGAGGGAATTGCTCAACTTGGAGGGGGGAAAATCCCTTCCCGTTTGGACTCTGCGTTCAGAAAATTGAGGCTGCAGAGGGTTTTTCTTTTCCCCTCCCTGTTAAAACCCTGGTGTAATTCCATCCCCGCCCTCGTTCCTCAGCTTTCTGCAAACTTGGACTCCACACAGAGGAATATTTTGCGCCTTATGCATCAGAGGGCGTTGCCGGTGGAGAGCGCGCGGGGCAGCGGAGGGTGCGGGAGGAGCTGGGTTGGCCACGGTGCAGAGCAAGGTTGGGGGCTGTAGATGATCCTCCAGGTTCCTGGGCATTAAGAACAGGTTTAAGAACTGACCTGGAAACAATAAGAAGTCCAAAGGACATCTGGAAACCAGTGGGAAATGTTCCCACAGGCTGGTTGAGCAATGAAAATGATCTGAGGGCTGGAGCACCTCCCGTACGAGCACGTGCTGGGCTTCTTCAGGCTGTGGGGAGACCTCAGAGCAGCTTCCAGTAGGGAAAGGGGCTCCAGGAAAGCTGAGGAGGGGCTCTGGATCAGGGATTGCAGGGATAGGATGAAGGGAAGGGTTTTGAGCTGAAAGAGGGGAGATGGAAATCTTAGAAATGTTTTCCTCTGAGGAAGAGGAGGTGCAGGTTGCCCAGAGCAGTGGTGGATGCTCTGGAGGTGTCCAAGGCCAGGTTGGATGGGGCTTGGAGCCCCCTGATCCAGTGGGAGGTGTCCCTGCCCATGGCAGGGGGACTGGATGGGCTTTGAGGTCCCTTCCAACCCAAGCCACTCCATGAAGTTACATCACTAGACCAGGAGGTCCCTTTTCCTGCAGGGTCACTCAGGACAGAAGGGTTGGACCTTCCTCACGGCCACCAAGTGTCTGTTTTTCTGTATTTGCAGAATTTAAAGGGGGTCAATTCTCCTCTGGGAGTGCAGGGAAGCTGCCCAGCCCAGGTGTGGTGGCTGCAGCGCTGAGCACCTGTGAGGAGGAGTCGCTTTCCAAGGGGTCACGTGACGTAGTGACCTGGAACCGGCAGGAATCACTCCCAGGAACCCAGGAGGTCCTTGGCGACTCCTCACCCGCTGCTGGGTTTCACTCAACATCCCCTTTCTACTCAGACTTTCAGCTTTGGGGCACCTCCTCTGGTTTCCAGATGGTTTTCAGCAAAGGGTCTCGACACAACCTTCTCAGCCAATCTGTTTTCTTCCCAGAAGGACCTCGTAGGGCGCAGCTCCTGCACTTCTCAGGTCCAACCTAAGGCCTGACCTCCAGGAGCACCTGAAGTGTTCCATTTGCGTCAGCTGTAAAATCACGAGCGTAAAAAAGGGGTTTTAGGAGGAGCTCTGTCATGAAAACCTGCAATTATCCCCGTGCCAACGAGCTTTGCAGGTGGTGGCCAGAACACAGAGTGAATCAGTGGTGGAGCCTGTCCAGCTCGGCCCTGGCGTTGGCCAACTCGGCTTGGCTTGGCTCTTTTCCGCTCTGCTCCTTGTGCTCTTCTAAATTCCTCTTAACTAAAGCCCATAAATTATCACAGTATCCTAAGGTTGGAAAGGACCTCCGAGATCATCCAGTCCAACCTATAACCCAACACCAACCCATCATCTAACCCATGGCACTCAGTGCCTCATCCAGTCTCCCCTTAAACCCCTCCAGGGTCGGCGACTCCACCCCCTCTCTGGGCAGCCCATTCCAATGACCAATCACCCTTTCAGGGAAGAACTTTCTCCTCACATCAAGCCTAAACTTTCCCTGATGAAGCTTGAGTCCCTGCCCTCCAGTTCTGTCCCTGGTCACCTGAGAGAAGAGACCAACCCCTGCCCGACCACAGCCTCCTTTTAGGGAGTTGTAGAGAGCAATGAGGTCTCCCCTGAGCCTCCTCTTCTCCAGACTAAACAGTCCCAACTCCCTCAGTCACTCCTCGTAGGGCTTGTGCTCCAGCCCCTGCACCATCTTCGTTGCCCTCCTCTGGACACTCTCCAGCATCCTGACATCTTTCCCAAACTGGGGGGCCCAGAACTGGACACAGTATTCAAGGTGAGGCCTGACCAGTGCCGAAGACAGGGGATGATAACTTCTCTGGTCCTGCTCCCCACACTATTCCTGATGCAGCCCAGGATGCCATTGGCCCTCTTGGCCACCTGGGCACACTGCTGGCTCATGGTGAGCTTCCTGTCCACCAGCACTCCCAGGTCCCTTTCTGCCTGACTCCTCTCCAGCCACTCTGTCCCCAGTCCAGAGCTCTGCATGGGGTTGTTGTGTCCAGAATAAGTCCATTTGGACTTATTAAACTTATTATAGGGATGGGGGAGATTATTTTGTTGGAGGAGCAGTTGAGGGACCTTCATGGTCAGCGGCTTCGAGTGCGAGGAGCTGAGGGCTGGAAGATGTCCTTGTAGATGGGAGCCTGAGGCGACCGCCGCCTCCCTAAAGGGAATGAGGGGGCCTTCTGCAAAGTCCTGTGCTTTTTATCCCACTCTGCATTAGGTGGAGAAAGTTCTTCTGTCCTCAAGCAAAGTACCAGCCACCGCTTACCTGAAACAAGGCTCAGGTGGCCAAGGTGGCCACAGGCATCCTGGCTTGGATCGGCCATGGGGTGGCCACCAGGAGCAGGGAAGGGATTGTCCCCATGGTTTTGGCCACACCTGGAATCCTGGGTTCAGCTTTGGGCCCCTCACTCCAAGAGGGACCTTGAGGGGCTGGAGAGCATCCAGAGAAGGGAACGGAGCTGGGAAGGGTCTGGAGAACCAGGGAAGGGGCTGAGGGAGCTGGGGGTGTTTTTTCTGGAGAAGAGGAGGCTCAGGGGAGACCTCATCTCTCTGCAGCTCCTGCAAAGGAGGTTGTGGTGAGGTGGGTGCTCTCCTCCCAAGGAACAAGGGATGGGATCAGAGGAAATGGCCTCAAGTTGCCCCAGGGGAGGTTTAGGTTGGATATTGGGCAAGATTCCTTCATGGGAAGAGCGGTGAAGCATTTGTGCAGGGCAGTGGTGGAATCTCCATCCATGGAGGGGTTCAAAACTCATGGAGCCATGGCCTATCAGGACATGTGTTGGTGGTTGGACTTGATCTTAGAGGTCCTTTCCAATCTTAAGGATTCCATGATTCTGTAGGATGGGTTACTCCAACTCTTCCCTAATTTTACGGGTGGTTCCCCCTTTTTGGGGCATAAATAGGAAATCTGGACACTTATTTTCACTCCAAATGCTGTGATGGGATGAGGGGAGGTAGTGGAAGACTTGGAAGTGGGATTTGGAGTGAAGGGGGTGGGGAAAAGGGGTGAAAACCCCAATGCATTCATTATTAACACTTGCTGGTTGAATCCTTGGTCTTCCTTCAAAGCAAAAGTAGACCGAAATTGGGTTTTTCCACCCCACTTAAGTGTTTTTCCACAAGGTAAAGCACCAAGTGGATCCATTGAGTGAGTGGATGGGGTCGGGTCAGGAATTTGCTTTCTAATGGGGGTTTCTTTCTCTTTCTCTCCCCAAGGTGCTTTTGTCATCTGCTGGACTCCAGGCCAAGTTGTTCTGCTCCTGGATGGCTTGGGCTGCAAGAGCTGCAACGTTCTGGCGGTGGAGAAATACGTCCTTTTGCTGGCGGAGATCAATTCGTTGATCAACGCCATCGTCTACTCTTACAGGGACAGCGAGATGCGGAGCACCTTCCGGAGGATCCTCTGCTTTGTCTGTTACAGGAATTCCAAGTACACCCCGACGGTGGTGAAGTTGAACACCACCGACCGCAGAACGCTGTCTCATAACGGCCATTTCACTGTGGATTCCTCCATTTGAGCTCTTGCTTGGCGAGAGGAGCTGCTGGGTTGATCCAACCAGAAGAGGGGAAGGTGAGGAGGGACCTCTCCTAAAGCCCCACGGACTTGCGTTGTCAGCTTGAGCATCACTATTCCCGTACAATCCTCGTCGCCGATAACGGACAACGATGCTTCTAAGGATGGTGCGGTCTTTAGGACAGCTTTGAGTCATCTTCTTAATTAAAGACTCCCATTTCCAAGGCAGAGTTGATGGGATTTAGCAGCATCTCCGAGCGTGCAATGTCTCAAAGAGCAAAGTGGTTTTGGGGGTCCTTCAGTATTAATGCCTTCAGGAATGGCCGTTCCGAGGGCAGCGCGCGTCGAAGAGTTGGAGCTCTGCCGCTTCGCGCATCGCTTCCTAAACAGAGCCGTGGTGTTTCCCCACGGAGCCTTTTAGGTTGTGTTCCACCCAGTTCAGAAGTCCTAAAGGCCTCTTCCAAGAGGAATCTGGAATTGCTTGCCGAGAAGCCGGTCCTGGCTTTCCTAAGAGGCCTTCGCTGCGGTTCAAAGCGTTCCAAGCTCTTGGAGGATGTTGTGGAGCACCAGGTTCTTTCTTGTGGTGGAGAACGGTGCTGGGGCTGCCGTGTTTGTGTTCCACTAAGTGATACCAAGTGGCCTTCCCAAGCTCCGTGCTTACTCATCCATGTGGAGTGAGTCATGTTCCCAATTAAACCATCGTTCCCTCCCTTTGGGAGAGGTTTCGGGTGGATTCCAAGGCGAAGCAGTATTTTTGCCTTGGGTTTTAACGTGCAGTTCGTGCCTTAACGCGTTATTTGAGCGTTGGGTCTGCTCAAATGGCATCTTTCCCTCAGAAAACACCATCAATTAGCAATATTAATTAATATTCATGCATCTAAGGTCTAGTTTTCTCGTTAGGTGCCACCTGTCGTGGTGTAAAATGTGATGGGTGAGGCCACGACTGGAGGGCAGAGGCTCTGCAGGTGGAAGAATTCAACAGTAAATCCTGCTCTGCACTTCTTTCCCCTTCAGGGTGTTCAGTTTTGAGTGTGAAAGTGGCTGCGTCCATCCCAAAATCCAAAGTTGGTGGCTTTGGGGAGAGCAGAGATGTCACCAGAGGGGGGAAAAATTGAAATATCATCTAAAATCATAATTTTAGGGTTTTTCTAAATAAACCAACCCTGTTCTGTCCATGAAGACAACTCCTTGGAGGCTTCGTTACTCAACTGTGTGGATGGACTTTGTCTTGCAGAACGTGGTCGTGTTAAGGTGAGAGTCTCCTGGGCTGACTAAACCAGACTTGGAATGAGGTTCCCACCTCCGCCTCCCAGAGACTTGTTTGAATAAATATGTTGTGTCCTGGGTTTTAGAAAAGATGACTTGGAATTTTGACTCCATCTCCGTGCTCTGAAGACCTGGGAAGAGTAAACTTCCCCCAGTGGTGGGATGGTTGTTGGGAGGGATGGATGGGTGGTGGGAGGTGAAGTTGGATACTGGGATGGAGGGATGGGTGTTGGCCTTGGTCCTGCATCTGTCATGTCTTGCTCTATGGTGGCCCTGCTGCTGCTCTACCTTCTCAGGAGGTTTCCTTGAGAGCATCCTGCAGGACTCTCCATGTGTGTCTTGAGGGTTTGGAGCCTCCGGAATGGCCATGAAGGGAGGTGGAGGAGGTGATCTTCACCTAGAGCAGGGGACAAGACTGTAGCCCTGGTCTGCTGCTTGCAGGCACCAGGCTTGGGGTGATCGCTGGGATGGAGCAGCCTTAGACCTTTCCTCAGCGTCTCCAAAGCAGGGTGAGGTGAGTCCTACTTCACCCAGAGTTGATTTTACAATGAAATCCAAGCCAAGCTCTCCTTTTCTTCTGACAACCGAGGGGAGGAGGAGGAAAGGTCAAAGCTCACAGTGCCTGGGAGGGGGTTTAACAGCTCCAAATTAATCAGGGGTGTGGGAAGAAATGAAGGACCAGATTTCATAGTCATTGTGGAATGGGTTGGGTTGGAAGGGACCTCAAAGCCCATCCAGTTCCAACCCCCTGCCATGGGCAGGGACCCCTCCCACTGGGTCAGGGGGCTCCAAGCCCCATCCAACCTGGCCTTGGACACCTCCAGGGATGGAGCAGCCACCACTGCTCTGGGCAACCTGGGCCAGGGCCTCCCCACCCTCCCAGGAGAACATTTCTCCCCAAGGTCTCATCTCAATCTCCCTCTTGCAGATCAAAATCGTTCCCCTCATCCTGTCCCTGCACTCCCTGATCAAGAGACCCTCCCCAGCTTTCCTGGAACCCTTTTCCCCACTGGAAGCTGCTCTAAGGTCTTCCCTGAGTCTTCTCCTGCTTTTGAACCTTCTTTGAGCCTTTTTAATGAGGAAATCTCCCCAAAATTCACATTTTTGGGGATTTTTAATGGTGTTTATGTTTGAAGGACGTGAGATTGTTCCAAACTTGTTGGGTGGGAGGAAGGAAGAGCCACCAAGGAACTATTTTCAAGGGATCAAATGTGGGACAGGTGGGAACACACGACGTGATCAAAGATAGGTCCTGCGTTCCAGGAACGAGAGGTTGGAATTCCTGAAGGAGATGCTGCCAAAAGCAACGTGGATTTTGGTGTAGTTTTTTGGGGAGGGTTGAGTTGGAGACTGATCCTGTAGGGACTGGTGGACTTGGAAGGGTTATGTTCTTGAAGAAAGAAATCCAACCAAAGAAGTTGGAAGAGGAAAGATGGAATAAGAGGGAAAGGAAGGTTAACAAGGGGAAGCCGATGATCGTGGAATCGTGGAAGGGTTTGGGTTGGAAGGGACCTCAAAGCCCATCCAGTTCCAACCCCATGGGCAGGGACACCTCCCACTGGATCAGGAGGCTCCAAGCCCCATCCAACCCGGCATCCACACAGCTTCACACAACGCCCTCAGCCACCTCTCCTGTTGGCACTTTAATACTGAGGGACATTTTCCATGCTCCGGGAGAGGTTGTCCCACCCATGCCGTCACCCTTGGCGCTGGGTGACGTTAATTGTGGCAGCAGAGCTGGTTTCTCACAGCTTCCCCTGTTAATCTTGGGGCTGAGCCAGGTCTTGGAAGGAGCCCGTGAAACCCCGGGGTGGAGCTCCCACTGACGGTGATGGTCATGGATGGGAGAGCAAGGTGGGTGTTCCTGCCCGGGACAGTGGGAGGGGATTTCACAGCATCACAGTATCCTAAGGTTGGAAAGGACCTCTGAGATCATCAAGTCCAACCTATAACCCAACACCAACCCATCATCTAACCCATGGCACTCAGTGCCTCATCCAGTCTCCCCTTAAACCCCTCCAGGGTCGATGACTCCACCCCCTCTCTGGGCAGCCCATTCCAATGGCCAATCAAAATTCGTAGAGGTGCATGGAATTTATAGAGCTTATGGACTCGGGGTGCTGGGGGAGGAGAAGCTCCACAGGAGCCACCGAAGTGTGATCACTTGGGAAAGCCCAACCTCACCCTGGGCTGAACCCAGAGCAGTGGGAGCAGAGGGTGAGGGAGGGGGTTCTGCCCCTCTGCTCCGCTCAGGTGAGACCCCACCTGGAGCCCTGTGTCCAGTTGTGGAGTCCTCAGGGCAGGAAGGACCTGGAGCTGTTGGAGCGAGGGCAGAGGAGGCCACGGAGATGATCCAAGGGCTGGAGAACCTCCTGTGAGAGGAGAGGCTGGAAGAGCTGGGGTTGTCCAGCCTGGAGAAGCTCTCAGAGCAGCTTCCAGCAGGGAAAGGGGCTCCAGGGATGCTGGGGGGGGGGCGGGGGATGGAGGCGGGGCTCCCGGGGATGGTGGGCGTGGCCTGTGGTGGGCATTTGCAGGGCCAGGTGAGGGGCCGGGGGCGTGGCTTACGGGCTTGGTCACGTTTCAGGGGCGTGTCCTGCCGAGGCAGTGGGCGTGGCTTAGCCCGGCGGATCACGTGTCAGGGGGCGTGGCTCACGGGCGCTCTTCTCACGTTCCGTGGGGGGCGTGGCTCCATGGAGGGGCGTGGCTTCCTCCGGCCGGACACGTCACAGGGGGGCGTGGCTCCAGAGAGGGGCGTGGCTTCCTCCGGGCTGACACGTCACGGGGGGCGTGGCTCCAGGGAGGGGCGTGACTTCATCCGGCCGAAGACGTCACGGGGGCGTGTCCCGAGAGGGGGCGTGGCTCGAGGGGGGGCGTGGCCTAGGGCCCGTGTCACGTGCCGGGGGGCGTGTCCGCGGCGGCGCCGGGGGGTGGGCACCGCCGGGCCCCGTTGTGTTTCTTGGCCCCCGCCGCTGCCCTCCCCCCCCAACCCCCCCCCAACCCCCCTCCCCCAGCCCCTTCACCCCTCTTCCCCCCACCCCCCCCCCCCCCCCACCCTCCCCCTTCTCTCTCTCCCGGGCCATGGAGGACCCGTCCCGGCTGTTGCCCGGGGGGATCCCGGCCCCGCCCGCCCCCGGGGATCCGGTCGCCGCCGCTCCGCCGCCCGCAGCCGGGCCCCCCGACTCGGGGGATGTCCTGCAGCAGATCATGGCCATCACCGACCAGAGCCTGGACGAGGCGCAGGCCAGGTACGGGGAGTGGGGGGGGGGCTGGGACCGCCCGCCGTGACTCAGCTCCTCGCGGGGATGGGGATGGGGGACACGGCACCCGGACCCGTCCCGGGGGGGCTTCGCTGCCAACCCAACCCTCGGGGGCCGGGGGAGAGGGGCTCTGGTACCCCCTTTCGCCGCTCCCCCGTTCCAGGGGTCCGTGTGACACACACACCCCCCCCCCATTCCCCGTCCCCGGGGGGGGGGGGGCTGGGTTGCTCCCCACTCCCCCAGAGCTCGTGGGCTTTGCGTTGCCCCTTCTCCCTCATCACCCAGGGGCGATGTTGCCCCTTCTTTCCATACCCCCCCCATCCCGGGGGTCTGTGTTGCCCCCCTCCCCCCCCCGCCCCCATCCCTCCCTGGGGGGAGTCTGCGTTGCCCTCCCATTCCTTGCCTTGGGGGGTCTGCGTTGCCCCATCCCCATTCCTCTCTGGGGGGGGGGGTCTGTGTTGCCCCCCCGCCCCCATCCCTCCCTGGGGAAATCTGAGTTTTCCCCCCCCTCCTCCCCCCCATCTCTCCCTGGGGGTGTCTGCGTGTCCCTGTCCCCTTCCCTGGGGGGGAATCTACATTGTCCCATCCCCATCTCTCCTTGGGGAGATCTGCGTTTCCCCCCCACCCCCCACCCCATCTCTCCCTGGGGGGGGTCTGTGTTGCCCCCCCCATCCCTCTCTGGGGGGGTCTGTGTTGCCCCCCCCTCCCTCCCTGGGGGGGTCTGTGTTGCCCCCCCATCCCTCCCTGGGGGGATCTGCATTTCCCCCCCACCCCCCACCCCATCTCTCTCTGGGGGGATCTGTGTTTCCCCCCCCCCCCCCCGCCATCTCTCCCTGGGGGGAGTCTGCATTGCCCCCCCATTCCTCACCTTGGGGGGTCTTTGTTGCCCCCCTCCCCATTCCTCCCCGGGGGGGTCTACATTGCCCCCCCCCATCCCTCCCTGAGCTTCTGTGCGTCCCCTCCCCCGGGATGTGGCGAGTGGGAGGGAGGGGCTACGAGCTCCCCGTGTCACCCTCCTCGTGGGGCAAGTGGGGTTCGGTGGGAAATTGCCCTCCAGAGGCAAAAAGTTCCCCATTCCTTGCCCCTATCCTGGTTTTCCCATCTCTTCACGTCGCTGGGTGCTCACTGGTACCAGTATCCAGCACTGGGAGAACATCCAGGCTGCTGGAATTCTGTTTCCAGATCTTCCATCCTTCATTAAGAAATGAGATGGGAGCACAGAGGTTCCAGTTGTTATCCTGGTGGAAGTGGGATTGTCCAAACTGATGTCACCAGGAATGGGAAAACCGGTGCTGAGAGCCAGAGTTTGCTCCAAAGGGAAAGCAAGAGGGGCTGGAGATCCCTGGAGCCCCTTGGAACGGGAGTGAGAGGCTCCAAAGGCTTTTCCCCACTATCAGGAAGGTTCTCCATAATCATATTTCAAGGATAAAGAATTCCATTCATTTTTTCCCTGTCTGCTTCCCTTCATTGGGATGTAAACATGGTAAAGCCAAGCGGGGTTTGGTCAGAAATCGCCCTCTGGAGGCAAAAAGTTCTCCATTCCTTGCCTGCATCCTGGTTTTCCCGTGGCTTCCCATCCTGGGGCGCCCACCAGGACTGGTATCCAGCACTGGAAGGATGCCCAGGCTCTTGGAAATTCGTTCCCTGAGCTTCCATCCGTCTCACCACATTAGGGAAGGGGATGGGAAGGTGGCAACAGCAGCTGTTATCCCAGTGGGAGTGGGATTGTCCTGCCTGATGCCACTGGGAACGGGAAAACCGGCTGCCACCGAGAGCTGGAGTTTGCTCCGGAGAGAAAGCAAGAGGAGCTGGAGATCCCTGGTGCCCCTTGGAATGGGAACGAGGGGATCCAAAGGCTTTTCCCCAACATCAGGAAGGTTCTTCATAACTGTATTTCAAGAAAAAAAATAATTCCATTCATTCTTTCCCTGTCTCGTTGACTCCATTGGGATGTAAACATGGAAGTCACCAGGATTCAGCATCTTCTGGTGGGTTCTCCTTCCGTCCAGCCCTGATTGGCACGGGGTAATTACATGTAATTAACATCCGTGGCTCCCAGAGTGGGCAGCCCCTGCCATGAGGTGCTTGGGGAGAAGGTGGAGACTCACAGAGCAGCTCCAAAATAACCACCTGCAGCTCCAGAGTAGATTCCAGAGAAATGGATTTCCCTGTATGTTGAGGTTTTCTCTCCTAATCCCATCTTTAAGGTCATTTTGAGCAGAATAAATCTGTCAGGAGCTTCAGCTTTGAGCAAGAGTTGAAGAATGGGCTTTGGAAAATGGCTTAGCCATGACTTAAGTGACTTCCATAGGACCATGGAATGGATTGCGTTGGAAGGGACCTCAAAGCCCATCCAGTTCCAACCCCTACCATGGGCAGGGACACCTCCCAGTGGATCAGGGGGCTCCAAGCCCCATCCAACCTGGCCTTGGACACCTCCAACCCACGTTTGATCTCAAAGTTTGATCTTGAATGATCTTTTGGGTGCAGAAACGCTGCTGTTGGTCAAGTGGTCGCCCTTTGCTTTGCTGCTGGAGCCTTATTTTAAGGCAAACGGTCACAGTTTGGCCAGAAAATCATGGTTTGAGTTACAAAGTGACCTTGGGTGTCACCAGTTAAAGTGAACCAGGATGGATTTATAGCATCGTGGAATCATGGAATGGTTTGAGTTGGAAGGGACCTCAAGCCCACCCATTTCCTCTGCTGTGGGCAGGGACACCTCCCACTGGATCAGGGGGCTCCAAGCCCCATCCAACATGGCCTTGGACACCTTGAACGTTGAAGTTCCATCTGGAGCACCTCAGGCTTTGCAAACCACTGTGTTTTGAAGCACTTTTGGTGTTACTTCATTTTTGTTTGCTTAAAAGAAGCTTTTAATTCTTCAACAAGAACTCTGTTGGCTTTCCGGAGTCGTCCTTAGGAGGATGTGCTGCTGGGAAAGGAAGATCCAGCCCATCCCATCCCTGGATGGGACCAGGACTGCTCACAGTGGCGTTTGTTGGGGATCATCTTTATAATTTCACACTAAAAATGCACTTTTGGGTGGTTTTCTATGTATGATTTTAACGCTGGAGGCTTTTTCCAGAGCCCATGACACGACTTGTTAACTCCAAGGTGAAAACTTGGGGGGAAGTTCCATGGAAAGGCAACAAATCCAGCAAGGTTTGAGTTTAACGCCGCGGTTAGAGGTGTTACATCACCAACTTGGTCGCCTTCGCAGGACTTCGTGGCCGGATTGATTGTGCGGTCGCCTCGGGGTCTGCTATTGCTGCCGTGTACCTAAACACGGCGGTTTAGCCCCAAAAAGGGAGCACAGCCCCGGAGGCTTGGAATTCATTCCCTCTCCCCCTCTCTCTCCCCGTTGTTTCCCTTCCTCAGACAAGGACAATAGGCTCCGCTCGCCCTCTTCGCCGCTGCCTTTGTTCTCGGGCTGCTTGGCCTGGGTCTGCGCTGAGAACGCCGCGGGCCGAAGGGAAGCGGCCGGTGGAATTCAGCTGCTGTGGATTTTAGTCAAAGCTCACGTTCCCGTGTTCGCTGGGAACGTTCAGGGTTGGGAGGAAGCTCAGGGCCTTTATTCCCACCGGTCCCAGTACCCGGAGAAGCGCCCAGTTTGTCGTTGTGTAAAAATCCGTATCGAAACCGAGCTATAAATGTGATTTAACTGTTAATTGTGAATTATAAACGGGGTCACGAGAAGCCAAGGAGGCTTTTTTTTGAGGTGCAGACTCTCCCTCCTGAATCCCAGGGCAAGGTGGGCTCCTCACTGCTGGCCACCCTTGGAAAGCGGCGATGGCTGAGGAAAAGGTCACTCTGGGCAAGTTCAGCTGCGCTTTGTACGTTTTGGAGTGGAATTCCAGCTCAGCCAGGGTGTAATTCCCTCTTGGGATCAGATGTTGGGGTGGGTTCGGTGTTTCTGGCGTCTCTTCCTGGGAAGAAATGAGAGGGAAAGGCATCAGATGCTGGAAAAGCTTCAAAAAGGCAAAAAGAGGTAAAAATAGGTGGTAAAATTCGCCCTAAAATGCCATTAAATGTAATTGGATTGGGGGCTGCTGGTTGGGAAAGTGGGATGAGTCCACTTTGAGCACTTGTATTCCATGTTATTCTAAAAACACTGGGGGGCTCTGCCTTTTGGATGGATTTTATGGATTCATCCCGACTCCAGTGGGAACTTTTTCATCCCCCCTGTATCCAGGAGGCTTTGGGAAGGACCAAAGGTGCTGAGGTTTCCCGGGAGCAACGTGAAATTTGGAATTTTAGGGTTGCTGTATCCTCAGGAGCGTTGGCTCCGGTGGTGGCTGACAATGGCACCGGCCTGGATCCGTGCCCTCGCCTGCTCCTGCCAAGGTGTGATCCGCTTCTCCGGAGGTTTTCCCTTGGTGTTCACTCCCTCTCCCTTCTCCCGTTGCAGGAAACACGCCTTGAATTGCCACCGGATGAAGCCGGCTCTGTTCAGCGTGCTCTGTGAGATCAAGGAGAAAACAGGTACGGCGGTGCCTCCGCTGCTCTTGGCTTCCCCAACGCCCCCCGTTCCACCTCCGGCTCCGCTCCCAATTATCCTGCTCCACGTTTCCCAAAGAGATTCCACAACTCAGAGCCGGTTTATTTGGATTAATAGGCTTTCGTGATGCGGAAATGGGCTTCGTGATGCGGGTTTGGAGGAGCAGTGCTGCTTATTGGGGCACGTGGAGAATCCATCGGTTGGGATTTCCCTGTCTGGTTGGATTCCTGGAGAATTCCCAAGAGTCCTGCCCGTGGTGCTGTGCTCTTTTCTCCCTTTAAGGACTGTGGTGGTAGAAAGAGTTCAGAGTGGATGAGTGACTATTGTGGAGGAGGAGAGCGCCCGGGGGGAAGCCGGGAAAGGCAGAAGGAGCAGGGAATGGGATTGGTGATCCCACAGCTTTCTTTGAGGAGCAGAAGCTCCAAGGGCAGTGGATTTGGGGGTTGAGTCACCCAGCAGATGCTGGTGTGTGAACGCCTGGTGTTGTTTGAATATCTCATTTCTGTAAAACACGGTGAATTTGGATTGTTTTTAGGGAATAACAAGTTATCCCCACCTAAAAGAGTGACGTTCAGCAAGGCCTTGGACACTGTCTCCCACAGCAGACACCTGGAGAAGCTGGCAGCCCGTGGCTTAGATGGGACAACTCTGTGCTGGGTCAGGAATTGGCTGGATGGAGCCCAGAGAGTGGTGGTCAATGGGGTCTCATCCAGTTGGTCACCAGTGGTGTCCCCCAGGGATCGGTGTTGGGTCCCATCCTGTTTAATGTCTTTATTGATGATCTGGATGAGGGGATTGAGTCCATCAGC
Organism: Tapera naevia; assembly: GCA_033556795.1. Lineage (NCBI taxonomy): Eukaryota > Metazoa > Chordata > Aves > Cuculiformes > Neomorphidae > Tapera > Tapera naevia. The sequence goes on along the minus strand of JAUMJJ010000545.1, from coordinate 46,136 downwards.
AGCAAGTTTGCAGTTGATACCAAGCTGTGAGGAAGGGTTGATCTGTTCGAGGGTGGGATGGCCCTACAGAGGGACCTGGACAGACTGGATCCATGGGGACCATTCCAATGGGATGATGTTTAATAGGTCCAAATGTTGGGCACTTCATTCTGGACACAACAACCCCATGCAGAGCTCTGGCCTGGGGACAGAGTGGCTGGAGAGGAGTCAGGCAGAAAGGGACCTGGGAGAGCTGGTGGCCAGGAAGCTCCCCATGAGCCAGCAGTGTGCCCAGGTGGCCAAGAAGGCCAATGGCATCCTGGGCTGCATCTGGAATAGTGTGGCCAGCAGGACCAGAGGAGTTATCGTCCCCCGTCCTCGGCACTGGTCAGGCCTCACCTTGAATATTGTGTCCAGTTCTGGGCCCCCCAGTTTGGGAAAGATGTCAGGATGCTGGAGAGTGTCCAGAGGAGGGCAACGAAGATGGGGAAGGGGCTGGAGCACAAGCCCTACGAGGAGAGACTGAGGGAGTTGGGGCTGTTTAGTCTGGAGAAGAGGAGGCTCAGGGGAGACCTCATTGCTCTCTACAACTCCCTAAAAGGAGGTTGTGGTCGGGCAGGGGTTGGTCTCTTCTCTCAGGTGACCAGGGACAGAACTGGAGGGCAGGGACTCAAGCTTGGTCAGGGAAAGGTTAGACTTGATGTGAGGAAAAAGTTCTTCCCTGAAAGGGTGATTGGTCATTGGAATGGGCTGCCCAGGGAGGGGGTGGAGTCACCGACCCTGGAGGGGTTTAAGGGGAGACTGGATGAGGCACTGAGTGCCATGGGTTAGATGATGGGGTGGTGTTGGTGTTGGGTTATAGGTTGGACTGGATGATCTCGGAGGTCCTTTCCAACCTTAGGATACTGTGATACTGTGATAATTTATGGACTTTAGTTAAGAGGAATTTAGAAGAGCACAAGGAGCAGAGTGGAAAAGAGCCAAGCCAGGCCGAGTTGGCCAACGCCAGGGCCTTATTTTCCATATTTACCACGTTGTTTCCCTCCTGGACCTCCAGTGGCCTTATTTCTCTAAAAACATACGGAAACGGGATGCTCTCAGGTGAGGGACCAAGTGGTTCCCTCCTCCGCCGCGTTCTGGAGGCGGAGGGCGGCGTTGAGGCAGGAATTCCCTGCTCTTTGCCAGAGACTTTGCCTCTTTCCTTCCGGAGAGTGCGTCGCCTTCGCATTCCGTCTGACCCTTGAGATTTCCTTATCCTTAAAGCTTCCCTTTTCCATGTTGGAAGGGGTTTCTTTACGGACGCGGCGATTTCTCCGCTGGCGCGGCGATGCTGGGTTTGTTTTGCTCCCGGAGGGGTTTTTTTTTTTTTCATGAATGTCTGATGCTCTGTCTATTCCTTATTTAAATTACGGGGAGCAGATGTTCCGCCTCGGAGCAAACAAAGGCCTGGAGGTGCTGGAGCCCAAGGTTTGGGATTTCTTTGTGACCCAGGCGCAAAGCAGCTTTCGTTGGCTCGGGAATGGGTTTAAAACACATCCTCCCCCCTCCTGTTTTCCTTTCCCTCTTTGTTGGAACGCTCCCGTCGGCCACAATAGCTCGGGATAAGCCGTGCGACGAGCAGCCGGCTGAAAGGGGCTGGAAAATCCTCCCTGGTGGTGTTAATTAATGGAAAAAACTGAAATTAGAAATGATTCTTTGGGATTTAAATCAGTTTGGGTACATTTAGTGCATTGTTTGAGCCCCAGAATGGTTTTAATTCGTCTGTTTTCAAACCTTTTTCAGCGGGCTGTCGGGAGAGGCATCGAATCCAATAGGTTTTTTTGGAACTCAGGGAAGCATTTGGAGCATTTTTCACCCTCGCAGCAGCATTTTGGCTGGTTGGGTTCTGTTTCAGATGTGTTAAAGCTGAGTGAATCCAACATCTGTGGTGTTAAATCTTGACGATTTTGGTGCTGGATATTAAATTCCAGGCTTCTTTCTTCTCCGTTCCTTGTGGATACCAGGGAGACACCACTCTGGCTTGGGCTGCAGGCCCTTGGGGCAGGGAAAAGTCTATTTTCACCCATTTTTGTGGATCACACTGTGCCATGGGGTGTGATTCCACATTTCTGGGCTGTGTTGGTTGCAGCATCCTAACACAGAGCAATGTTTCCCATTGTTTCCTGTCGCTATTGCGCCTTTAATGCCTTTAATTCCCTGGATACCTTTTCAGTCCCTTATAAAACTTGGGAAGCAGTGTGGCTGGAGAAGACACTTCCTCTTTGTTGCTGAAGGTGTTGGTGTTCTGAGTTGGGATCCCCAGCTCTCGGAGTCTTGCTGGGTTCTGCCTTCAGGTTCCATTTGCTTCCTGAAGACTTGGGTTTGGAGGAAGCCCTCAGCAGGTTCTGGGAGCAGCTGAAGCCCCGGTGATGCCGTTCTCCGAGGGGAATGATGGGGAAGTTGGTGTCTGGAAAATGGGGTGGAAAATCTGCTCGGTGTTACGTGAAGAAGGTGTTTTGGGAGCGTTCTGGAGGGGTTCACGATTCCTTGAGGTGATCAGCTGATAAGAGCCTTGTGCCAACCTTCTCACCGAGCGCTTGGGTCTGTGGGCTGCCAAATGCTGTTGGAATGAAGCATTGAATCGTGGAATGGGTTGGGTTGGAAGGGACTTCAAAGCCCGTTGATTTCCAAACCCCTTGCCATGGGCAGGGACACCTCCCACTGATCAGGTTGAAATCATAGAATGGGTTGGGTTGGAAGGGACATCAAAGCCCATCCAGTTCCTCTGCCATGGGCAGGGACACCTCCCACTGGATCAGGGGGCTCCAAACCCCATCCAACCTTCCCTTGGACACCTCCAGGGATGGAGCAGCCACCACTGCTCTGGGCAACCTGGGCCAGGGCCTCCCCACCCTCCCAGAACATTTCTCCCCAAGATCTCATCTCAATCTCCCTTCTTGCAGCTCAAAACCCTTCCCCTCATCCTGTCCCTGCACTCTCTGACCAAGAGCCCCTCCCCAGCTTTCCTGGAGCCCCTTTCCCTATTGGAAGGTTCTCCAAGGTCTCCCCAGAGCCTTCTCCAGGCTGGACAACCCCAACTCTCCCAGCCTCTCCTCTCACAGGAGGTTCTCCAGCCCTTGGATCATCTCCGTGGCCTCCTCTGGCCTCGCTCCAACAGCTCCAGGTCCTTCCTGCCCTGAGGACTCCACAACTGGACACAGGGCTCCAGGTGGGGTCTCACCTGAGCGGAGCAGAGGGGCAGAACCCCCTCCCTCACCCTCTGCTCCCACTGCTCCAGGATAGGTTTGGGCTTCCCAGGCTGGGAGGAGTTGGCACAAATTACAGGATAAATATTTACAAGGATAGGATCACCTGGGAATAATGACCACCCGACCGCCCCCTTGCTCATGCTCTCTGGAGGGATTTCATACATCCTACAGCATGGGCCGTGCATTTTGGGCCCAAATACAGCAGATTTGGGTCTAACTTAGTGTATTCCATTGTTCATCCCGTTCTTCCGCGTTACGCGCTCTGTGAAGGGAAATGTGGGAAGGGAAATGAGTCAAAGCAAAGCCTGCAATCGCTGATTTTGCTACCAGGGAGCTTGTAGAGTTCATTACAGAACTGCAAATCTTTAATTAATGAGCTGTAAATATATTGTAGTGATTGCATTTGCATACTGAGTGAGGCTGCAGCACCTTAGGTTCTGATTTATTTTAATTACAGATTAATTAGAAATGATGGGAATTTCATTTTGCTTAGTGTAATTATTGCACATCTTTGATGGATTTGGGGAGGTGCTGTGCCAGACAACGCAATGTCGTGCTTTTCCAGCTTCCTGAGCCAGCAGAGGGGTTCCTTAATCCATAAAAGTGATGGATTATGAAGGATTTAAGAGTGAAGGATTTTGCCGTTACGCAAGGATTGTAAAACCATACCTAAAACACCAACTCTGCCATAAGTCCAGTCTCAGCATCTTGACTCAGAGCCTTGACCATTTACAGAGTTATTTGCTCTTCAGTTGCTGTGGGAATGTCAAATATTTGGTGGCCAAAAGGCAAGCATTCTGGAGGAGACTTCTCCTGGAGGTGTCGTTAGCCATGAGGGACCGGACAGGCACCCATGAGGTGTTGGTGTTGACCAAGAGCTGGGTTTTTTTTTGTTGTGATAAATTTATAGACAGGTTGGGTGGAGAAGGGGTTGGGAGCAGCTCTGAGGAGAAGGACTTGGGGTGCTGGGGGCGGAGAAGCTCCTCAGGAGCCACCAAAGTGCTCTCATGGCCCAGAAACCCAACCTCATCCTGAGCTGAGCCCAGAGCAGTGGGAACAGAGGGTGAGGGAGGGGGTTCTGCCCCTCTGCTCCGCTCAGGTGAGATCCCACCTGGAGCCCTGTGTCCAGTTGTGGAGTCCTCAGGGAAGGAAGGACCTGGAGCTGTTGGAGCGAGGGCAGAGGAGGCCACGGAGATGATCCAAGGGCTGGAAAAACTCCCGTGAGAGGAGAGGCTGGGAGAGTTGGGGTTGTGCAGCCTTGAGAAGGCTCTGGAAATACCTTAATGCAGCTTCCAGTAGGGAAAGGGGCTCCAGGGAAGCTGGGGAGGGGCTCTTGGTCAAGGAGTGCAGGGACAGGATGAGGGGAAGGGTTTTTGAGCTGCAAGAGGGGAGATTGAGATGAGATCTTGAGGAGAAATGTTCTCCTGGGAGGATGGGGAGGCCCTGGCCCAGGTTGCCCAGAGCAGTGGTGGCTGCCCCATCCCTGGAGGTGTCCAAGGGAAGGTTGGGTGGGGCTTGGAGCCCCCTGATCCAGCAGGAGGTGTCCCTGCCCATGGCAGGGGGTGGAGCTGGATGGGCTTTGAGGTCCCTTCCAACCCATTCCATGACTCTTTGATCCGCTCACCCTCCAGAGGTCACTTAAGAAAAGGTTGAGCCACTGGGTTGGAAATGCCCTGCACGGGGTGTTCCGGTGGTTCCCTCCTCTCCAGTTTCACACCAGAACCCACCAGCCAGGTTCTTCCCTCCAGCTCCAGAAGGGGCTTTTCAGCAGTTCAGCCCGAGATGAGCTTACACGTAATTGATGATAAATAATGTCTAATTGCCATAATTAGACAAGTGACATGAAATTAAGCTGCAGCTGGGAGCTTGACTCCAGCACGAGCTGCTCTGCTCTGCAGCCTCCTGTGCATTTGAAGATGTTTGGCAGAAGCACCTTCAGCAGGGAAGGTGACACTCAAACATCCGTTCTGCTCAATTCTCACTCGCTGATCTGGGTCATTTAATGGGAGTTTTGGTAAAGAACAAAGAGCAAACGGCTGCTGGCAGAGCCTCTGCTGGCTCTTCGGGAGAGAAAAGGAGAACTGGGGATTTTTAAAAACAAAAACCCAACAGTCAATTAAAAAAAAACCCTTTTTGCTTCCCTTTTGGCAATGTTGCAGTAGATGTTGAGCTATTTTTCTTGAAAAAAGTATGAATTAATTGCATAATGAGTTAGAAAAGCCATTCACTTTTTGGACAGCAAATCCTTTCCTTGTTGCTGAGGTCGCAGTGCGGTTACAGCTCCTTCCACCTTCCCTTTATCCGCTTGCGTGTGCTGGAGGAGCCCTGGAGTGACACCAGGAATCTGGGTTTGTGCCACTCCAAGGCTCGTTTTCCTTCAGGATTGGGCACTAATTTCTGTAGATCCTGGAAAATATTAAGGTTAGGGGTGTGATAGTAAGTTCAGGCTGCTTTCCTCGTTCACAATTCTACTGGTTTTTACTAGATGAGCTATTTTTTTGCCTATAAAATGCTGGAAATGGTTGTGTTTGATGCCTCTTCACGCTGGGATCTTTGCATAACAAGAGATCTTTGGTAGGGAACCAAGTGCCAGGTCCTGCCCTTGGGTCACAGCAAGCTCAGGCAACGCTCCAAGCTCGGGGAAGAGCTCCTGGAAAGCTGCCTGGTGGGAAAGGGCTCCGGTCAACAGCGGCTGAACCGGAGGCAGCAGCGGCCAAGGTGGCCCAGAAGGCCAAGAGCTTGGATCGGCGTTGAAAGGCTTTGGTGGAATTGAAGTGGATGCTCTTTCCTTAAGGAAATAACCTTTTGCTTCCCTCTTTGTGTTTCTCTAGTGTTAAGTATTCGTGGTATTCAGGAAGAAGACCCTCCAGATGCCCAACTAATGAGACTAGATAACATGTTGCTGGCAGAGGGCGTCTCCGGGCCCGAGAAAAGAGGAAGAGGAGGACCGATGGCTGTAGCAGCAACATCAGGTGGCTGTCCAAATGACAATAGCATTGAGCACTCTGACTACAGGGCCAAGCTGTCACAGATCCGACAGATTTACCACTCTGAGCTAGAGAAATATGAACAGGTGATCTTTCTGCATGGAAGAGTTTTTATCATCTCCATTCAAAATAACCCTTTTTTCCTTCGCTGTCGGTTTGAGAACGGAACAGGCAGTGTGTAACGAACCCGCGAGGAGGTCGAGTCCGGTTGGAAGCACTCAGTGTTATGGAAGGAAGGTGAAGATAGAGGGATTGGACATCAGGCTGATTCATGTCTTGTTTATCTTTGTTGATGGCTTTGAAAAGTGAATCGTAGAATCACAGAGTCTTCCGGTTGGAAGAGACCTTTGAGATCATCGAGTCCAACCACACAGAGAAGAAGTTGTGGAAGCTCCATCCCTGGTGATGTTCAAGGCTGGGTTGGATGGGGCTTGGAGCAAGCTGATCTAATGGAAGGTGGCCCTGCCCATGGCAGGGGTGCTGGAACTGGATGGGCTTTGAGGTCTCTTCCAACCCAACCCATTGTATGACTCTTTGATTTTTGTGTTTAAAATGAAAGCAAATTGTTAATGGTAAAAAAGAGACATGGAAGCTGTAGGTGTGAGGGAAGCCTAAGCTGGGGAGGGGCTCTTGGTCAGGGAGTGCAGGGACAGGATGAGGGGAAGGGTTTTGAGCTACAAGAGGGGAGATTGAGATGAGATCTTGGGGAGAAATGTTCTCCTGGGCAGATGGGGAGGCCCTGGCCCAGGTTGCCCAGAGCAGTGGTGGCTGCCCCATCCCTGGAGGTGTCCAAGGGCAGGTTGGATGGGGTTGGAGCCCCTGATCCAGTGGGAGGATCTGGATGGGCTTTGAGGTCCCTTCCAACCCAACCCATTCCATGATTTCAACCTGATCAGTGGGAGGTGTCCCTGCCCATGGCAGGGGGTTGGATCTGGATGGGCTTTGAGGTCCCTTCCAACCCAACCCATTCCATGATTCTATGAAATAGAGTAAAGCTGAAACATGGAAACTCTTGAAGTTTGTGGGATATATCCTTGTTGGGAAAGGAACCCCGGGGTGTTTTATTTCTCGATCCCACTCTGTGTCTCTTCAGGCCTGCAGCGAGTTCACCACCCACGTTATGAACCTGCTGAGGGAGCAGAGTAGAACCCGACCCATTTCGCCGAAAGAAATTGAGCGCATGGTGAACATAATCCACGGCAAATTCAGCACCATCCAGATGCAGCTGAAGCAGAGCACGTGCGAGGCAGTGATGATCCTACGCTCACGCTTCCTCGATGCCAGGTACTGCAAAACCCACAGCGGTCTCGTAGGAAACCTCATCTTTGCTGCTTCTGGTGTCAATCTGGTTTAAATATTAAAAAATTCAGACCCCTTTTGCTCGCTCCAGTACCAACATCACTTGAATTCCACTCAACTCTTGCATCCTACTGCGAAACAAATAGAATTTAGAGACACAAAAGCCAACTTTGGGCTTTGTCTGCTCTGCTCTACAGCTCTATAACCAGGAATAACTGCTGTTTTTTAGGCGTAAACGACGGAACTTCAGCAAACAGGCAACGGAAGTGCTGAATGAGTATTTTTATTCGCATCTGAGTAATCCTTACCCCAGTGAAGAGGCCAAAGAAGAGCTCGCAAAGAAAGGTGGCATCACGGTTTCACAGGTACGAAGTGGTGGATGGGGTTTGGAGCCCCCTGACCCAGTGGGAGGTGTCCCTGCCCCATCCCTGGAGGTGTCCAAGGCCAGGTTGGATGGGGCTTGGAGCCCCCTGACCCAGTGGGAGGTGTCCCTGCCCCATCCCTGGAGGTGTCCAAGGCCAGGTTGGATGGGGCTTGGAGCCCCCTGATCCAGTGGGAGGTGTCCCTGCCCCATCCCTGGAGGTGTCCAAGGCCAGATTGGATGGGACTTGGAGCCCCCTGACCCAGTGGGAGGTGTCCCTGCCCCATCCCTGGAGGTGTCCAAGGCCAGATTGGATGGGACTTGGAGCCCCCTGACCCAGTGGGAGGTGTCCCTGCCCCATCCCTGGAGGTGTCCAAGGCCAGGTTGGATGGGACTTGGAGCCCCCTGATTCAGTAGGTGGTGTCCCTGCCTTTTGAACTGGATGGGCTTTGAGGTCCCTTCCAACCCAAACCATTCCAGGGTTCTGTGATCTCCTTTGGTAACTTCCAGACGTAGTGGCAAATGGGATAATTGGATCAAATCTAACAGCTGATCTTTGTCTCCAGGTTTCCAACTGGTTTGGCAACAAAAGAATTCGATACAAGAAAAACATGGGGAAGTTCCAAGAAGAAGCCAATATTTACGCCGCAAAAACGGCCGTGGATGCAACCAGCGTCGTGGTTCAAGGGAACCAGGCAAATTCTCCATCTACACCCAATTCAGGTGGGTTGGAAGCATTGGGAAAGCGTTGGCTGCTGGAGAGGCTCCGATTATTTCTTGTGAGGTTTAGTGCTGGTGTTGGAAACAGTCGTAGGTTTTCTTTTTATTTTAAGCTTATGGAATAGGTGACGAAGAGCCACTTTTGGTGGGTTTTATTTCTCATGAAAACATGTGTTTGTTTTCTTTTCAGCTTCCTCTGGCTCTTTTAAGATGACAAATTCGGGCGATTCCTTCATAAACCTGCAGTCGTTGACTTCCTACCAGGGCTCCCCGGCGGGAGCCAACGTGCAGTCCCAGGTTAGTGAGGAAATCAAAAATACACCCTTTCAGCAGCCAGCTCAATGTTAAAATCCCATTTCTCTGCCCTTTACACAGCACAAATGGGTTTCCCGGGGAGCTGTGGAGTCTCTGTGCTTGGAGATACTCAAAAACCTGCTCTGACAGACCCTGCTTCAAACAGCAGCATTGGATTGGCCAGTCTTGGTTTATTTTTTAAAGGAGATTCTTAGACGTGTGGAGTGAATGTTGGGATTGTCCGGCAGGAATAGGAGTTGGACTCGTTGGGATTGTCCGGGGCAGGAACAGGAGTTGGACTCGTTGGGATTGTCCGGGGCAGGAACAGGAGTTGGACTCATTGGGATTGTCCGGGGCAGGAACAGGAGTTGGACTCGATCCTTGTGGGTCCCTTCCAACGCAGTTCATTCTCTGATTCTCTTAATGCCAGACAGGGATGGATATTTCTGATGTGAATCAGTATTTTCTCATTTTAGAGTCGGTCTCGTTCCACACAAGTAGAGCTTTGCTTAGATTTCTGGTTAATGGTGCTGTTAAGCTCATTTGAAGCTTTCTGCTGAATTTCTAAATCCATCTCTCACAGTTCAGCCCTGCAGGAAAACCCACCCCTTATTTGAAGGCATTTTGGCCCAGTAGGTCCATTCCACGCGGTATTGAAGCTCTTTAACTTCCCTTTTTTCATCCTTACCCTTCTTGTTGTGCGGGCTCTTGTTCCAGATGGATTCCTTACATCACGTGATACACCAGACGGGAAGATACGACACAATTGTGGGGAATCCTTTGTACACGACGCAGCGCATCGATGTAAGACAAATTCTGCTGAGATTGGTTACAGACCTGTAAATTAATGTTGAGGTTTTATTCCTTGACGTCTCCTGGAGACAGGGAAAAGCTAGAAACTGTGTGCTTTGATGTAGTTTAATATAATTTTATCTCCCTCTCAGAGACTTGATTTGAAATTTTGGCTTTGCTCACCGGAAAACTTTGGTTAATGCTTATTATAAGGAATAATTCTTGCTCTAGGAATAAGAGTAACACCATAAAATCTGGAGGGGGGGGACGCCCAGGGAAGTTGGGGATGTCCCATCCCTGGAGGTGTTCAAGGCCAGGTTGGATGGGGTTTGGAGCTCCCTGGTCCAGTGGGAGATGTCCCTGCCCATGGCAGGGGATGGAACTGGATGGGTTGGGTTGGAAGGGACCTCAAAGCCCATTCTGGGATGATTCTGTGATGATATTTGTGAGCTTTCCCAGAGCCACAGCGTAGTTATTTCCTTTCATAGGCACCCTGACTCGTAAAATGTGAATCTCTAAAGTCATCCGTGGTGTCTGCGAGTGGTTTCGTAAAGGTTTAGTGAAAGGAAGTCTTTATTCTCCCTGCAGGCTAACGGCAGCTGGCAGGACGCTACCACCCCTTCATCAATCACTTCACCTGCTGGAGACCCCGGAAGCGTTAATTCGGATGCGTCTAATTAAGTTTTTAGGACCTATTGATGAGAGGAAAGAGGTCGTTAGTGTAATTTGTCAGTACTATTGTTTGTACAACTTGACACACAGCTGATACCTCAGAAACCCCCCTGGAGCCAAGAGACGATGGCGAGCGCGGCGATACCTCTCTACCTCTCAGCCTCACGCAGTCGAGTTCTTTTTTCCTTAGGATGTGAAATCGGTTTAAAAGAACTTGCTTGATTTTTTTTTTTCCTAACCAAATTCATTTTTTTAAAATATGGATTTTATGGTCAGAAGCGGAAAAAAGAGTCTCTTCTAGAACTTGGCGTTTGTCTCAAGGCTTACAGCTTAAGAAAATTGACTTATTTTAATTTCCATGAAGTTTTTTACGATGAAGTTTCTGTTCTAGGTGATAGCTACTAACAGTTAAACCCCTGTATTGTAATTGTATGCGTTCTCTGTATGGTAATTTTGTATAGGAAAATCAGCTTTTCTTAACTAGAATTCATTCTGAGCTTAATTAATCAGAACCTTGCTTTACCAAAACTCTCACTGGACTTTGCTCTCGGGTCGGACCTTCCATCCTGTGTCATTCCACGTAATTTAATGTCTAGTGAAAAACAACAGCAAAAGCCACCTGAATTCCACGGATAAGCGCTTTTTGTGCATTAACACAGAGTCCAACCCTTGCAGTTGAGATTTTATCAAAGATAATAAACTTCCAAAGCCTTTTTTTTCCCCCCTTTTTTTCTCTTAGTTTTCCTCGCTGGGGGCTCCTTGATGGGATGGGAGGGAGTGGGGAAAGCCCTGAGGGAAATGCAAGAAGGTGGGAAACCCTAAGGGCACGAGGTGAATTTTCAGCTTCCTCTGGCACTTTTAGGATGGCAAATTCCAGCAATTGATTTCTAAACCTGCAGTCCTTGACTTCCCACCATGTAATTCTAATTAAATATCCAGGAAAAAAGGAAGACCAACAACAAAAAACTGCCTGAATTCTATGAATAACAGGTTTTTGCGCATTAAGACAGTCCAACCCCTTTCAGCTGAGGTTTTTATCAGAGACTATAAACTCCCAAAGCCTTTTTTTAATCTTTATTCTCTCAGTTTTCCCGAGGAAGGAGGGGAAACCCCGAGGGGGCTCCCTGAGGGGAAGGTGGGAAATCCTGAGGGGAAGGTGGGAAATCCTGAGGGGAAAGTGGGAAATCCTGAGGGGAAAGTGGGAAATCCTGGGGGAAGGCAAAAAGGTGGGAATCCCTTAAGGCCATGAGGCAGCTTTTTAGCTTCCTCTGGCACTTTTAGGATGACAAACTCCAGTGATTTATTTATAAACCTGCAGTCCTTGACCATGTAATTCTAATTAAATAGCTAGAGAAAAAAAAAAACCAACAACAAAAACTGTCTCAATTCCAGGGATAAAAGGTTTTGTGCGTTAACACGGTCCACCCCCTTTCAGCTGAGGTTTTTATCAACGATGATAAACTCCCAAAGCCTTTTTTTAAATCTTTATTCTCTCAGTTTTCCTGAGGAAGAGGGAAGGAGGGGAAACCCTGAGGGGGCTCTCTGAGGGGAAGGTGGGAAATCCTGTGAAAAGGCAAAAAGTTGGGAATCCCGTTAAGTCCATAAAGCATCTTTTCAGCTTCCTCTAGCACTTTTAGGATGACAAATTTCAGTGATTTATTTATAAACCTCCAGTTTTTGACTTCCCACCATGTAATTCTAATTAAATATCTAGAAAAAAAAGGAAAACCAACAACAAAAACTGCCTGAATTCCATGAATAACAGGTTTTTGTGCGTTAACACAGTCCAACCCCTTTCAGCTGAGGTTTTATCAACGATGATAAACTCCCAAAGCCTTTTTTAAATCTTTATTCTCTCAGTTTTCTTTATTCTGGGGAGTGGGGTGGAAGGGGGGGGGCGGCTCCCTGAGGGGAGGGCAAAAAGGCGGGAAGAGAAGGCGGGAAGCCCTAAACCGGAGGGGGGGGGGGGGGGGCGGGTGAGGCGATCTCTGCGCATGCGCCGGGGACGGGGGGGGGTTGAGGCGGTTTCTGCGCATGCGCCGGGACGGCTGAGGCGGTTTCTGCGCATGCGCCGGGGGCGGAGGGGGCGGGTGAGGCGGTCTCTGCGCATGCGTCGAGGGGGGGGAGGGCGGGTGAGGCGGTTTCTGCGCATGCGCCGGGGGCGGGGAGGGGCGGGTGAGGCGGTTTCTGCGCATGCGCCGGGGGCGGGGAGGGGCGGGCGATGCGGTCTCTGCGCATGCGCCGAGCGCCCCCTTTCCCGCCCTTTCCCTCCGTTTCCCGCCCCCAAGGGGCACTGCGGGTTCTGTCATGGCGGCGGCGGCGGCGGCTGAGGGGCCGGAGGAGGAGGTGAGCGCTGTAAGGGGGTCTCCGACCGGCGAGAAGGGGCCCGGCTTGTCGGGGAGGGCTCGCCTTCAGCCCCCATAATGGTTTATTTCCCCTCAGCGTTCTCCCCGCGGAGGCTGCGCGGCGGCTGAAGGGGCGGTGTCAGGTAAGGGAGAGGGAGGGATGGATGGGGGGGGATGGGAGGGGGGGATGGATGGAGGGGGATGGGAGGGGGGGATGGATGGAGGGGGATGGGAGGGGGGGATGGATGAGGGGGGGGGGGATCGGAGCAGGAACCCCCGGGAGGGTTCCCAAATGGAGAGGGAATGTGGATCTGCTGGAGGGGAGGAAGGGTCTGCGGGGCGGGGGGGGACAAGCTGGATCCATGGAGTGGAGGGCAGGGAGGATCCATGGATGGAGGGTGAGGAGGATCTACAGAGGGATCTGGACAGGCTGGATCCATGGGCGGAGGAGAAGGAGAATGCAAAGAGGGATTGGGACAGGCTGGGTCCGTGGGCTGGAGGGTGAGGAAGATCAGCAGAGGGATTGGGGTAGGCTGGATTCATGGGCTGGAGGAGAAGGAGGATCTGCAGAGGGATCAGGACAGGCTGGATCCATGGGCTGAAGAGTAAAGAGGATCTGCAGAGGGATTGGGACAGGTTGGGTCCATGGGCTGGAGGGTGAGGAGGATCATCAGAGGGATGGGGACAGGCTGGATCCATGGGTTGGAGGAGAAGGAGGATCTGCAGAGGGATCAGGACAGGCTGGATCCATGGGCTGAAGAGTAAAGAGGATCTGCAGAGGGATTGGGACAGGCTGGGTCCATGGGCTGGAGGGTGAGGAGGATCATCAGAGGGATGGGGACAGGCTGGATCCATGGGTTGGAGGAGAAGGAGGATCTGCAGAGGGATGGGGACAATCTGGATCCATGGGTTGGAGGAGAAGGAGGATCTGCAGAAGGATGGGGACAGTCTGGATCCATGGGTTGGAGGAGAAGGAGGATCTGCAGAAGGATGGGGACAGTCTGGATCCATGGGTTGGAGGAGAAGGAGGATCTGCAGAGGGATCTGGACAGGCTGGATCTATGGGCTGGAGAGTAAGGAGGATCTACAGGAGGATCTGAACAGGCTGAATCCATGGGCTGGTGGGTAAGAAGGATCTGCAGAGGGACGGGGACAGGCTGGATCCGTGACACCTCGATTGTATGAGGGTCAATACGGCCAAGTGCTGAGTCTGGCCTTTGGTCACAGCAGCCCCAGGCAATGCTTCCCAGGCTTAGGGAAGAGCGGCTGGAAAGCTGCCTGGACACAAAGGACCTGGGGGTGATTGTTTAGTGGGCTGGGGGTGTTGGGCTGACAGTCGGACTGGATGAGCTTAGAGGTTTCTTCCAGCCTCAGTGATTCTGTGGTTATGATTCCTGCCCTGCTCAGGGCCATCCGAGGAGAAAGAGCTGAAAGGAAGAAGTAGAGGCAGTAGGAGTCTGGGGAGGCTACAGGGCAGTGATCCGGCCTTTGCTTGCTCTAAGCTGGAAAGCAAAGCACAAAAACCAGGTTCGGTGCTCCCATATCCACAGGAAAGATCCTTTCCTCTCTGTTTATCGTCTGGTTTTCTCAGACCCTGACCCTGGAGAGAAGGAGACGGATCCCAAGCAATTCCAGAAGCCACCTGACACAACTGCTGTGAGCAAGAAGATCATTAGTCCCCGTGCAACGACCAGAGTGGCTCAGAGGAGAAGATCCAGCCAAAGTCCCAGCTTCAGGAAAAGCCCCTCCGGACCTAGTCCCGTGAGGCTGTCTCCGTGGAGAGGCAATCCCAGGAAAGACCACGTCTCGAGCTCCTTTAGTGTCTCCCCAAGACTGCTCATCCCCACTCCTCGATCCAAGCGTCGCTCTTGGTGCCGTTCCAGCCTAAAGGGGACAAAGCGCCGAAAATCCCTGCCTCCTGTGCACCAGGATGTCACCGGTGCGTGTTCCTCCTCCTGCCTCTGTTGCTCTGAGAGACACTTGTAGTGCACCAAGTGCAAATCTGATTTCAGGGCAGGACCTTTAGGGTGGTCAGAGCCTGACTCTGTTATTCCAGACTAGGAGCCACCGATACCCGTGATCTTGGAGGTCCGGGTACCGGTTCTTCGCTGCCTCTGCCTTTGTCCTTCCATGGTTGAGCCCTAAGCGTGACTTTTCCATCTTAGGAACTTGTGTTTTCCCTCTTTTCCCTGCTCCTTCCATCTCCTTGCTTTTAGTGTCTTCCAGGAATGTTTTATCCATTTGGAGCTTGGTGGGAATTTCATTGTTTTTAAACAATTCTGTTCTGATTTTTCAGAATTAAGCAAATCGATCAGCCTAGACCTGCCGGAGACAGACAGGCTTTCCATGCTGCTGTTATCCAGCTTCCAGGTACGATCCTCTCCTTCCAAACAGACTTGTTTTCCTCTTGCCTTCCTTCTGCCACTAAACATAAATGATTGGAGTGACAGAGTTGTGGAATTCGGGCTGGGGCAGGAGGGACTTGGTTCTACTGTAACTTATCCTCCCACGGGTTTCCCAACACCTTGGGAAAAGATGCCAAGACCTTTCCTGTTTTCCCACAGTTCTCTGCACAGAAGTTTGAACACATCTTGAAGGAAACCGATGGCTTTAGCCCCGAGGCATTCAGAGCTAATGGTAAGGAGCTCCACGAGCATCCAGAATGTAAAGCTATGGATTCTTGCCTGGCATCTGAATCCTGCATTGAGAGGGGTGGGCGAAGCCACAACTGCGTCAGTGATGGTTTTAAGATGCTGTGCGTGGCTACGGCTGCTGGCAGGGAAGACTTGGGCACACTGAAGTAAAATGTGGACACGGGGATGAGTGCTCCGTTAGAAAGAGTGCATGGAATCACTGGAAAGCTTCCAACAAGGATCTGGGAGTCCTGGCGATATGGAGTCCCCTCCCTGAGGTGGCATTGGGCCCTGGAGTGTGTGGAGAAGAGCATGGGGAGCAGGCGAGCGGGGTTCTCCTCCCACTCTGTGGAGGTCCCAGCATGAGTCTGCGTCCAGCTCCAGGCTCCCCAGCTCCAGAGGGACCAGGAACCACTGGAGGGAGACCAAAAGAGGGCAAGGAGATGAGGAATGGCTGGAGGAAAGCCTGGGAGACCTGGGGCTGCTCAGCCCAGAGAGGAGAAAGCAGAAAAGGGATAAGGAAGTTCCACCTGGACAGGAGGAGAAACTTCTGGATGTGCTGGACAAAGCTGCACAGGGAGAGTGTGGGGTTTCCTTCTCCGGAGGGATCCAAACCCATCCCGATGCGCGCTGGTGTGACTGAGGTGACCCTGCACGGGTGGCACTTGAGGAGCTCCAGAGGGTCCTTCCCACCCCACCAGTCTGGGATTCTGGGAATCGGAGTGGTGGCTGCGAGAAGGGAAACAGCTTCGCTCCTCAGTATTTTTACCAGCAGTGGCTCCGGGTGTTGGTTTATCCCGGTGTGGGATCTGTCCCGGTGTGGGATCTGTCCCGGTGTGGGATCTGTCCCGGTGTGGGATCTGTCCCGGTGTGGGAATCTGTCCCGGTGTGGGAATCTGTCCCGGTGTGGGAATCTGTCCCGGTGTGGGAATCTGTCCCGGTGTGGGATCTGTCCCGGTGTGGGATCTATCCCGGTGTGGGATCTGTCCCGGTGTGGGATCTGTCCCGGTGTGGGATCTGTCCCGGTGTGGGATCTGTCCCGGTGTGGGATCTGTCCCGGTGTGGGGATCTGTCCCGGTGTGGGGATCTGTCCCGGTGTGGGATCTGTCCCGGTGTGGGATCTGTCCCGGTGTGGGATCTGTCCCGGTGTGGGATCTGTCCCAGTGTGGGATCTATCCCAGTGTGGGATCTATCCCAGTGTGGTTTTCCTTCACCCACAGTGCGTTCCGTTGAGGAAGACCTGAAGCGATACTTGCTGAAGCTGAAACGAGATGGAACAATTGGGAGCTGCGTGGAAGATCCCAAAGGGTAGGGAATCACCAAACATATCCCTTGGGGACTGCACCTTCATTATTTGGGAAGGGGATCCTTTACAGCCTCCTGGTCCCTAAATCCATAAGAGTGTCCCCGTTGCCTGTGGCTACAGGGTTTTTGAGGCTGGAACCGCTGGATTAGGGAACATCCAGAGGGGCTGTAATTTTATTGAGAAGATAGAGGAGAATTTTCTCTGCTCCATTCTGGAATTCTGAGTGTTTGCACTGTGTCAGCACTGAGCAGAGCCCTGTGGAGCTCACCCATCTCCCTGTATCCCACTGATGCCAGGTCTCTGCTTTAGGATCTTGCTGGATTTGACTCTGGATGAGTCGGTGGCGCAGATTAAAGAATACATTGCCAGGTAAGACCGGCTGCAGCTCCTGGCACGGGTAAGGCCTTGGACACCCCATCCTCAGAGGGATTTTGGGAATGTTTTCAGTTTCTCCCGTGCTGCCGTTGAGCTTTGCACAGGGAGTGCTCGGATACAGACCCGCTCTCTCTTCCCACTCCACAGGTTCTCTGCCGAATCCCAATCCTGGGATCAACTCCTGCTGTGCTACCAGGAGAGCGCTGAAGAGATGTCCAGGTGGGGATCGTTACCCCATGGTGTTTGGAAAGACCACGGAAGGAGATGCCAGTCCTGAGGGATAAACGTGCTGTTGTTCCACAGGAAGCTGGAGGAATGCCGCCAGAACGGGGGGCAGGCAGAGCCCCTCGATTACCTCCAGACCACGCAAGCCGGAGTCCTCAGCAGCAAACCCAACTACCAGCAGATCCTGGAGGACCAGGGAGAGGTCTTGAACTGCATGGAGCTCGTGGTGAGTTGGCCACAGTTGTTGGAAAGGGAAAATATCCCATTCCTGGATTTTCTGTCTGGACTGGGGTTGTTTAACATCTTTGTTGGAGGCACAGACAGTGGGAGTGAAGCCACCTGCAGCAACTTCGGCGATGACATCAAAATGTGGGGTGGGATCCAGATGCTGGAGGGAGGGGATGGCATCCAGAGGGACCTGTGCAAACCTCATGAGGTTCAACAAGGCCACGTGCAAGGGCCTGCACCAGGGTTGGGGCAATCCCAAGCACAAACACAGGATGAGCTGGGAATGGATTGGGAGCAGCCCTGAGGAGAAGGACTTGGGGTGCTGGGGGTGGAGAAGCTCCACAGGAGCCACCAAAGTGCTCTCATGGCCCAGAAACCCAACCTCATCCTGAGCTGAGCCCAGAGCAGTGGGAGCAGAGGGTGAGGGAGGGGGTTCTGCCCCTCTGCTCCGCTCAGGTGAGACCCCACCTGGAGCCCTGTGTCCAGTTGTGGAGTCCTCAGGGCAGGAAGGACCTGGAGCTGTTGGAGCGAGAGCAGAGGAAGCCAACGGAGATGATCCAAGGGCTGGAGAACCTCCCGTGACAGGAGAGGCTGGGAGAGTTGAGGTTGTTCAACCTGGAGAAGAGAAGGCTCTGGGGAGACCTTGGAGCAGCTTCCAGTAGGGAAAGGGGCTCCAGGAGAGCTGGGGAGGGGCTCTTGGTCAGGGAGTGCAGGGACAGGATGAGGGGAAGGGTTTTGAGGTGCAAGAGGGGAGATTGAGATGAGAACTTGGGAGAAATGTTCTCCTGGGAGGGTGGGGAGGCCCTGGGCCAGGTTGCCCCATCCCTGGAGGTGTCCAAGGCCAGGTTGGATCACTGGGAGGTGTCCCTGCCCATGGGGATGGGACTGGATGGGCTTTGAGGTCTCTCCCAACACAAACCCTTCCGTGATCTTTCCGTTCTGCAGCTGGATGAGCTCCAGCAAGCGGGGCGGTTGCTGCAGGCGCTGGGTGACGACAGCCGGCTGTACCTGCGGCACCTCTCGGAGCAGCTCGGTGAGCCGGAAGCCCTCGGTGCCCGGGAGTGGGAGCCTCCACCGGGATCATTAACGGCGATTAACGGCCTTTTTTTTTTTTTATTTTCCTTCCCGTTCCAGCCTCCAGGACCTTCGGGCAGCTGGAGGACTCCCCGGTTCACAAGCTGCTCGCCGCCCCGCCCAGGAAGACGCCGCCACCGGAGGGCTGAGGGCTCGGGGAGCTGCGGCCCCGGTGCTGCGGGCAATAAAGGCGGTGGCGGCCGCGCTCCGCGCTTCCGCGTTTGAACGCGCCGTCTGCGGGCACTTGCTTTTCATTGGTCGCCGCTGCCGTCACTCAGAGCGCGGCAGCCAATCGCTGTGAGGCTGGCCCTGCGTCGCCCAATGGCTGCTCGGCAGCGCGGAGGGGGCGGGGCTTCGCCACTTCCGGGGCAGAGGCGGAGGCCATGGCGGCGGCGGCGGGGGGAGCCCCGCTCACCGGCGTGGGCTGGGCCAGCGGGCTGGCGGCGGCCCCCGCCGGTTGGACCGTGGTAGGTGCGGTGGGGAGGGGGCTCCTGCTGCCCGGCTCGGCTTCTGGCACCGGCTGACGCCCCCCCCCCCGTGCCCGCAGATCACCACCACCGTGGAGGGCGCGGCCGCCAACCTGGGCAAGGGCTTCGGGCACAAGGGCAGCGGGTACCTGTGCTTCAGAACCGGCGGAGCCCAGGTGGGGGGGGGGCGGGGCGAGGTGTGCCCCGGTGGGGGGGGTACCGGGCACCCATCCCGGTACCAACATCCTGTCTCGGTCCTGAGGTCTCATCCCAGGTTCCCCATCCTGGTACCGAAGACCTATCCCACTCCCACGACCCCCATTCCGGTACCAAGGTCCCCAGCCCAGTATTGAGGTCCTTGTCCCGCTAAGGAGTCCCCATCCCAGTACTGAGGTCCCTTCCATCCCAGTAATAAGGCCCCATCCTCTTACCAATGTCCTGTCCCATCCCAGTGTCCGCATCGTGGTACCAAGGTCCTTGTCCCTCTGCTGAGTCCCAATCCCAGTACCGAGGTCTCTCTCCCATTATGGAGTCCCCATCCTAATATAGAGCCCCATCCCAGTACCAAGGTCCCTGTCCCAGTACTAAGATCCCATCCCAGTGCCGAGGTTTCCATCCCGGTAGCGAAGTCCCAATCCAGAAGCAAGGTCCCATCCCACTATGGAGTTCCCATCCTAGTACTGGGGTCTCCATCCCACTATGGAATCCTCATCCCAGTACCAAGGTCCCTGTCCCACTACTAAGATCCCATCCCAGTGCCGAGGTTTCATCCCGGTAGCGTAGTTCCAATCCAGGAGCAAAGTCCCATTCTGGGACCAACATCCCTATCCCACTATGGAGTTCTCATCCCAGTACCAAGGTCCCATCCTGTCCAGGTGGCTCCCGTGGTCACTGATGTGCAGGTTCTGAGCGACCGCAGCCCACATCCCACCGGCTACACCCGCGCTCCCGAGTTCCCGGAGCCTCGTAAGTGCCCCCTGATCCTGGGAATTGCACCACCCCCACCCCTCCCCAAGACCAGGAAGTCCTCCCGGATCCCCAGATCCCGTTTTCCTCCCTCAGGCACCGCCGTCTCCCGGAAGAAGTGGATCTACGTGAAGCTGCAGCCGCAGGAAACCGCCCAGACGGCCGTGTTTGAGATCCAGCTGAGCCCCAAGAGCAGAGCCCTCCCACACTACATGAAAATAGGGTATGGGGGGGTTCCCCGGCCCCCACTTTGGCTCCCACCAGTCCCTGCAAACTCCCTTTGGATTCCTCCTCCAGGGAAATGGGAGGCTTTGCCATCTGGTGTAAGAAGGGACCGGTGGGACGCTGCGGCCCCCAAGCCCTCGCCGAGCCGCGGCAGCTCAGCGCGGGCCTGCGGCAGCTCTCGCTCCACACTCCAGCCTCACCCCAGGAGTACGTAGGAGCTCAGCTGAATTCCCTAATCCCACCTGGAATAATCCCAGCAGTGGGAATAAATCCTATTCCAGTTCCCCTGGCCCCGGGGCTCGTCACTGGGTGCAAATTAATTGTGATTGTTACAGGGCGCCCGCCACTCCCGGCAGCCTGAAACGCTCGCCTCAGCCTGGATCCCTCTACGACACCACCAGCCTCTCAGGTGAGGAATCCATCAGGAAGTGGCACAAAGCCAGCACATCCGTCTTTAAAGGGTCCTTTAAAATCAAAGTGGGCTCAGACAGTTCCACTCCCTTCTGTTTAGACTGGAATTGAGCTCAGGTTTTGGAGGTTTCCTCAAGGGTTCTCTCTTCCTGAAAGTTATTCCTTGCTTGGGTTAAAGTGAGACCACACCTGGAATCCTGGGGTCAGTTTTGGGCCCCTCACTCCAAGAGGGATGTTGAGGGGCTGAAGAGCATCCAGAGAAGGGAACAGAGGTGGGAAGGGTCTGGAGAACCAGGGAAGGGGCTGAGGGAGCTGGGGGGGTTTGGTCTGGAGAAGAGGAGGCTGAGGGGAGACCTCATTGCTCTCCACAGCTCCTGGAGAGGAGGTTGTGGTGAGGTGGGTGCTGGGCTCTGCTCCCAAGAACAAGGGGTGGGATGAGAGGAAATGACCTCAAGTTGCCCCAGGGGAGGTTTAGGTTGGATATTGGGAAAAATTCCTTTATGGAAAGAGTGGTGAAGCCTTGGAAGTGGCTGCCGAGGACAGGGGTGGAGTCTCCATCCCTGGAGGGGTTCAAAACCTGTGGAGATGGGGCAACTGATGACAGGGTTTGGTGGTGTTGGGCTGGATGAGCTTGGAGATCCTTTCCAACCTCAATAATTCCATGACTAAAGACATCCCTGACCTCCTGCCCAGACTCTCAGCTGTCTCCTTCCCCTCAGCTCCTTCAGGCACTGATTAATTCCTCAGCTCTTCTGTCCCTGACGTCTCCCTGCTTCCCTTCCAGCCATGGACGGTGTGCCTTTCGCCCTGCACCCCAAATTTGAGAGCAGGCTCAGTTCTGGCAGCACCGTGAGTTCTCCTTTTCAACCTTCCCTTTCAATCCCACCTCCAAAGCACCTGCAATTTGGAATTCTTTCTCTTTTCCAGGCTCTCCTCACAGACCTCACCGTGAAGTCTCTTGCTGACATCGAGAGGGAGGTGACCGAGCTGAGCTGCTTTGCTCCTGCGCCTCTCTGGGGTGGAAAGGGGTCACATTCCCACTTCCCCCTATCCCAGCCCCTCATCCTGCACCTCTTTGGGGTGGAAAGGAGTCAAATTCCCAGCTTCCCACATCCCAGAGGCTCATCCTGTGCCTCTTCAGGGTGGAAAGTGGCCACATTCCCACTTTCCCACGTCCCAGCACCTCATCCTGCACCTCTTTGGGGTGGAAAGGGGTCACATTCCCACTTCCCCCTATCCCAGCCCCTCATCCTGCACCTCTTTGGGGTGGAAAGGAGTCAAATTCCCAGCTTCCCACATCCCAGAGGCTCATCCTGTGCCTCTTCAGGGTGGAAAGTGGCCACATTCCCACTTTCCCACGTCCCAGCACCTCATCCTGCACCTTTTTGGGGTGGAAAGGGGTCACATTCCCACTTTTCCCCCATCCCAGTGCCTCATCCTGCACCTTTTTGGGGTGGAAAGGGGTCACATTCCCACTTTTCCCCCATCCCAGTGCCTCATCCTGCACCTTTGATTTCCAGTACCACTACACTTTTGGAGTGGAGAGAACGGCCGCCGCCCGGCTCCCTCCCAGCGTTTGTTAACGCCGGAGCCTCCCTCGAGGATGGGAATTGCAGCCAAAGCCCTGGCTCTTTCCCTGCTGAAATCCCACTGTGCCTGAAGAAATCCCAACCAGAACGCGTCCAGGAACTGCTTAGGGCAAAAAATAAATGTATTTCTCTTCTCACCTGCCTCAAAAATGGGTTTGAAAAGCAGGGTTGGGCGGAAGAGCCCCGCTCGCTCCCTCAGCACCTCCTTATTCCCAACATTCCCTCCCCTGGGAATTCCCACTGCAGGAGAGCTCCAGCCCTTTGGAATCCCCTTTGCCCTGGCCCTGTTGTCCTCCCCCCAGGTTATCACAAAGCTTTTGGCCCCACAAAGGAAGCTCCAAACCTGTTTCAAAAGACTTTGACTCTGGGGGGGGGGGGTTTAGAGACCAAAACGTTTCCTTAAGTGTTGGGGTTGGAAAAAAAACCTCCCGAGGGGCGCTGGGGGCAGCCTGGAAACAGTAAAAAGTCAAAAAAATCTGGCTTCCCAGAGGGGCTTTGGGTGTCCAAATGGTTTGGAAGAACCCAACGGGCTCAGTCCTTGTCAAGAGAATTGGAGGAGGAGTCTCGAGCCGTGGGAAGGCGGCGCTGGGCGCGACGACCTCGCGGTTCCTTTCAGGAAGGCACTTTGAGTTTCGCGCTCCCCAGCAGGAACTGGAGGATCCGATCCACGACCAAAGCCAGGAAGAAGTCAGCCAGGAGCACTTGTGTGATGACCACCTTGAACTGGAGAAGCAAACACAACCTGGTAGGACCCTCCTCCGTATTCCAGACCCGTGGGATGGGTTGGAAGGGACCTCAAAGCCCATCCGGTTCCTTTGCCATGGGCAGGGACACCTCCCACTGGATCAGGGGCTCCAAGCCCCACCCAACCTGGCCTTGGACACCTCCAGGGATGGGGCAGGGACACCTCCCACTGGATCAGGGGGCTCCAAGCCCCATCCAACCTGGCCTTGGACACCTCCAGGGATGGGGCAGCCACCACTGCTCTGGGCAACCTGGGCCAGGGCCTCCCCACCCTCCCAGGAGAACATTTCTCCCCAAGATCTCATCTCAATCTCCCCTCTTGCAGATCAAAACCCTTCCCCTCATCCTGTCCCTGCACTCCCTGACCAAGAGCCCCTCCCTGGAGCCCCTTTCCCTACTGGAAGCTGCTCCAAGGTGTCCCCAGAGCCTTCTATAGGATCAACAACCCCAGCTCTCCCAGCCTCTCCTCACACAGGAGGTTCTCCAGCCCTTGGATCATCTCCATGGCCTCCTCTGCCCTCACTCCAACAGCTCCAGGTCCTTCCTGCCCTGAGGACTCCACAACTGGACACAGGGCTCCAGGTGGGGTCTCACCTGAGCGGAGCAGAGGGGCAGAACCCCCTCCCTCACCCTCTGCTCCCACTGCTCTGGGTTCAGCCCAGGATGAGGTTGGGTTTCTGGGCCATGAGAGCACTTTGGTGGCTCCTGTGGAGCTTCTCCACCCCCAGCACCCCAAGTCCTTCTCCCCAGAGCTGCTCCCAACCCTTTCACCCCCCACCCCGTGTCGATACCCCAAGAAATGCTTCCACATCCTCTCACTTGAAGCTACTTAGATGGTCCACGAGTCACCATCTGCCTGATGTTCTCCTAACACCCTGAGCTGCCCCAGGCCGTGTCCTGGTTTCCCACTGGATCAAAGCCATGGCTGTGGCCAAACGCTGCCCTCTCACCTCGGTGGGGATCTCCACCAACCCAAACTGTTCGTTGAACTCCGGCGAGGAGCCCGTGAGGAGGCCCACGATGGCAAATCCCGAGAGGATGATGCTCCACAGCAAAGGCTTGTTCTCCTGGAGACTCTCCATGAAAGGGTGGCCCTGGAAGACAAGAAGAAACCAGGAGCAGAGGTGAGGGGGAGCTCCCTCAGACCAGGGGATGTGCAGCAGTTTGTAGAACCATGGAATCATTAAGGTTGGAAAAGAACACCTCATCCAGCCCAAGACTCCCAGTCCTGATCCCTCTGCAGACCCTCCTCACCCTCCATCCACGGATCCAGAGTCTCCAGACCCCTCTGAGGACCCTCCTCACCCTCCATCCATGGATCCAGGGTCTCCAGACCCCTCTGCAGACTCTCCTCACCCTCCATCCATGGATCCAGGGTCTCCAGACCCCTCTGCAGACCCTCCTCACCCTCCAGCAGATCCATGTTCCCACCCAACTCGGTGTCACCTCCAAACTTCCTGAGGGACCACTCGATCCCCCCACCCAGATCACGGATAAAGAGATGAAACAGAACCATTCCCAACGCTGATCCCTGAGGACACCAATGGGATTCAACTCTGCTCCCTGAGCTCAGGCACCGAGCCAGGCCTTGACCCAGCACAGAGCCTCCACTCTAAGCCATGAGGACACCGTTTGGGACACTTGGCTCATCCCAACGGTGCCAAAAGGGAGAGGTTTTCCCCCAAAACGACGTCGTTTCGTGTTATTCCACCTCCATCCCCCAAATCCCTTCCCTGGTGCTCCTGGAGGTGGGATTTCAACAGGACTTGCCTTGTAGTTGATGGCGAACGTGGCCATCTGCATGGCCATGGACATGATGTAGACGGTGCTGTTCACCAGGCTGGGCTCAAACTCCTTGTAGAGATCCACAAACTCCTCCTGTCTGAGAGAGAACGGAGCTGGAGATCAGAGATGGGGCTCAGGGTGGGCAGGAACGTTCAAGTTCCCTTGTGGAGAAAAGGGAAGAGCAGTGGTGGCTGCTCCATCCCTGGAGGTGTCCAAGGCCAGGCTGGATGGGGCTTGGAGCCCCTGACCCAGTGGGAGGGGTCCCTGCTCCATCCCTGGAGGTGTCCAAGGCCAGGCTGGACACCTGGAATCAGGGAGTTGGAAGGGACCCAAAAGGATCCAACTCCTTTATCCCTACGGGAACTTGGCCTCTTCTCCGTCCTGGCCGTCGGTGTGGTGGAGTTTTCTGGAAGGAAGGGATTGGTGGGAGGGTTGGAGACCCTCCGGTGTGAGGAGAGACTGGGAGAGGTGGGGTTGTGCAGCCTGGGGAGGAGAAGGCTTCGTGGAGACCTTGGAGCAGCTTCCAGTAGGGAAAGGGGCTCCAGGGAAGCTGGGGAGGGGCTCTTGGTCAGGGAGTACAGGGACAGGATGAGGGGAAGGGTTTTGATCTGCAAGAGGGGAGATTGAGATGAGATCTTGGGGAGAAATGTTCTCCTGGGAGGGTGGGGAGGCCCTGGCCCAGGTTGCCCAGAGCAGTGGTGGCTGCTCCATCCCTGGAGGTGTCCAAGGCCAGGTTGGATGGGGCTTGGAGCCCCCTGATCCAGTGGGAGGTGTCCCTGCCCATGGTGGAACTGGATGGGCTTTGAGGTCCTTTCCAACCCAACCCATCCCATGATCCTATGAATTCCTCCCATTCCACTTTAACCGGTCACACACAAGGTCCTCACAGTTCTCCAACCATGAATTTTTTGGCCAAACTGTGGCCGTTTCCCTCAAAATGAGGCTCCAGCAGCAAAGCAAAGGGCGACCACTTGACCAATGGTGCTGTTTCTACACCTTGAAGACCATTTAAGCCACCACATTGAGATCAAACGTGGGGTGGAGGTGTCCAAGGCCAGGTTGGATGGGGCTCGGAGCCCCCTGACCCAGTGGGAGGTGTCCCTGCCCATGGCAGAGGATCTGGGTGGGTTTGGAGGTCCCTTCCCACCCAACCCATTCCAGGGGGGAGAGGGGACCCTCACCTGGGCGCGCTCCGGGCCTGGGCGCCCCGGTACAGGTAAACGAGGCTGAGGAAGTGCACGAGGAACTGCAGCAGCACCGTCAGCACCGTGTAGAGGTTGAAGATGTTGGGCAGAGGACGCTCCTTGGAAAGAGTCTTCAAAGGCTGGGAGAGAAGAGCAAACAGGAAGGGTTTTGAGCATCTCCAGGATGTTTTGCAGCAGAAGACCCTCGGCCGGGGCAAGGAACAACCTCAGCCAAACCATTTATCCACATGATCCTTGCCAACGCTTCCACCTGCTCTTCTGTAGCCTGAGCAAAGCCACCTGTGACCACAAGAGGTTCCTCAGGAGCCTCCCAAATCCTGGAGAACACAAAACCCCTTCCAAGCTCTTCCTGTACCTGAACGAAGCCACCTGTGACCACAAGAGGTTCCTCAGGAGCCTCCCAAGTCCTGGAGAACACAAAACCCCTTCCAAGCTCTTCCTGTACCTGAACGAAGCCACCTGTGACCACAAGAGGTTCCTCAGGAGCCTCCCAAATCCTGGAGAACACAAAACCCCTTCCAAGCTCTTCCTGTACCTGAACGAAGCCACCTGGGACCACAAGAGGTTCCTCAGGAGCTTCCCAAATCCTGGAGAACACAAAACCCCTTCCAAGCTCTTCCTGTACCTGAACAAAGCCACCTGTGACCACAAAGGTTTCTCAGGAGCTTCCCAAATCCTGGAGAACACAAAACCCCTTCCAAGCTCTTCCTGTACCTGAACAAAGCCACCTGTGACCACAAGAGGTTCCTCAGGAGCTTCCCAAATCCTGGAGAACACAAAACCCCTTCCAAGCTCTTTCTACAGCCTGAACAAAGCCACCTGCAACCAGAAGCAGCTCCTCAGGAGCCTCCCAAACCCTGGAGAACACAAAACCCAATCCCAAGCTCTTCCTGTAGCCTGAACAAAGCCACCTGTGACCAGAAGCAGCTCCCAAATCCCGGAGAACACAAAATCCCACCCCACCTGGCTGACGCGGAGCAGCCACCGCGGGTCCCACCGCGGGTCCCACCGCTCACCTTGGACCTGGAGATGAAGAGGAAGCAGCCGGCCAGGAGCAGCCCCTGCAGAGTGGCCTGGAAGTCACTGAACTTGACCCCTTCCAAGTAGAGGACGCTCTGGCTGTAAGCCAGGATGAGGGCGTTCAGGGCCAGGATCTTGAACATCTGCAGGGTGGTCACGAGCGTGCAACGGCCTTGCTTGATCACGTGGCAGACTACGGAGCAAGGGGAAGCAAGAGTTGGGAAGAGGAACCAACCCCAGGTTCTGGAATCCCATCCCGGTGGGAATGGAAACCACCAGGCTCTGGAGATCCATCCGTTTGGAAATGGAACCAGGGAGGTCCTGGGGCTCCATCCCGTTGGAAAAGGAACCAAACCAACCAGGTTCTGGAGCTCCATCCATTTGGAAATGGAACCAGGGAGGTCCTGGGGCTCCGTCCCGTTGGAAAAGGAACCGTAACAAGCAGGTTGTGGGGCTCCATCCATTTAGGAATGGATCCAACCAGGTTCTGGGGCTCTGTCCCACTGGAAACGGAACCAAACCAACCAGGTTCTGGGGCTCCATCCCTTTGGGAATGGAAGCCACCAGGTTCTGGAGCTCCATCCGTTTGGAAATGGAACCAGGGAGGTCCTGGGGCTCCGTCCCGTTGGAAAAGGAACCAAACCAAGCAGGTTCTGGAGCTCCATCTCTTTGGAAATGGAACCAGTGAGGTTTTGGAGCTTCGTCCCGTTGGAAAAGGAACCAAATCAAGCAGGTTCTGGGGCTCCATCTATTTAGGAATGGAACCAGTGAGGTTCTGGGGCTCTGTCCCACTGGAAATGGAACCAAACCAACCAGGTTCTGGGGCTCCACCCCTTTGGGAATGGAAGCCACCAGGTTCTGGAGCTCCATCCGTTTGGAAATGGAACCAGGGAGGTTTTGGAGCTTCGCCCTGTTGGAAAAGGATCCAAACCAAGCAGGTTCTGGGGCTCCATCCATTTAGGAATGGATCCAACCAAGCTCTGGAGCTCCATCCTGTTGGAAATGGAACTGAACCAACCAGGTTCTGGGGCTCAGTCCCATTCGGAATGGGAGAAACCAGGTTCTGGGGCTCCATCCATTTGGAAATGGAACCAGTGAGGTTCTGGGGCTCTGCCCCGTTGGAAAAGGAACCAAACCAGGCAGGTTCTGGGGCTCCACCCCTCTAGGAATGGATCTGACCAGGTTCTGGGGCTCTGTCCCACTGGGAATGGAAGTGACCAGGCTCTGGAGCTCCATCCCTTTGGAGCAGGAACCAGCCAGGTTCTGGGGCTCCGACCCTCAGCCCTCTCCTTCTCCAAGGCAACACAGAGGGAATCTCCAAAGCCCTCCCTGCTGGTGCCTCCATCCAAGGAACCCCCACAGGGTTGGCTCCACATGAAAAGATGACAAAACCATGGCTTTGGGGACACTTCTCCCCACCCCACGACCTCTGTCTTGGCTTCGAGGCCAGGTTGGATGGGGCTTGGAGCTCCCTGACCCAGTGGGAGGTGTCCCTGCCCATGGGGGAGCAACTGGATGGGCTTTGAGGTCCCTTCCAAATCAAACCCTTCCATGGTTCCATGAATCCATCCCATTTAACTGGTGCCACACAAGGTCACCGTGTTCTTCAAACCATGAGTTTTTTGGCCAAACTGTGGTCTTTGCCTTAAAAATGAGGCTCCAGCAGCAAAGCAAAGGGCAACCACTTGGCCAATGGTGCTGTTTCTACACTGTGAAGACCATCTGAGCCACCACGTTGAGATCAAAGGTGAGCTGGAGGTGTCCAAGGCCAGGTTGGATGGGGCTCAGAGTCCCTGATCCAGTGGGAGGTGTCCCAGCCCATGGCAAATGGAACTGGATGGGCTTGGAGGCCCCTTTCCAACTCAAGCCATGCCATGGTTGTTTCAAACCAAGAGTTATTCCCCTTGGGAACGGGGACACGTGGTGATCCACCACCCCAGCTCCTCAGGTCCCCCCTTACTGCACTGGATGGAGGAGAGCTTGGAGGTGAAGGGAGCTGCGATGCTGGCATCACCCAGCTTCACGACCGGCACGCGTTCCTCTTCCAGATCCTTCAGGACCTGACTGAGCCGCTCCTGGGGGAGAAGAAGAGAGAGACCAACGTCCACCTCCTTCCCACAACCTGCATCGAAGCTGATCTCACCTCCTCCCTCTCTCCTGCATCCCCTTTGCCCAGGGGGTGGTGGAGTCACCATCCCTGGAGGTCTTTAAGAGCTGGGGGGATGATGAGTTTCTTAGGGACAGGGTTTAGAGAGGGGAACAGGGACGGTTGGACTCGATCAGAGAATTATCTGGGTTGGAAGAGACCTCCAAGATCATCCAGTCCAACCCTCACTCCAACACCCTCACTCAGGGCCACATCCAGTCTTATTTTGAAGACCTCCAGGGATGGTGGATCCACCACCCCCTCTCTGGACAGGCCATTCCAAGGCCTCACTCTGGGAAGAACTTCTAATATCCAGAACCTTCCCTGGCAGAGTCCAAGCTGGTGCCCTCTGGTTCTGGGAGAAGAGTCCAACTCCCCCCCCCCGCCCACAACCTCCTCTCAGAGAGTTGGGGAGAGCGAGGAGGTCACCCCTGAACCTCCTCTTCTCCAGCTGAGCCACCCCAGCTCCCTCAGCCTCTCCTCACAGGACTTGTGCTCCAGTCCCACCCCCAGTTCTGTTCCTCTGGACCCTCTCCAGACCCTCCTTGACCCGAGGGGCCCAGAGCTGGACACGAGACTCAAGGTGTGACCTCCCAAGGGATTGCTCCCCGGGTCCTGCTGGCCACACCATTCCTGAGGCCAGGATGCCCTTGGCCTTCTTGGCCCCCTGGGCACTCTGCTGGCTCCTGGTGAGCCTGCTGTCCACCAGGACCCCCAGGGCCCTGCCCAGCCTGGAGCGCCGCTCGGGGTCGTTGTGGCCAAAGTGCAGGACCTTGACCTTGTTGAACCTCATCCTGATGGACTCAGCCCATCTCTCCAGCCCATCCAGGTCCCTCTGCAGAGCCCTCCTGCCCTCCAGCAGGTCGACACTTCCTCCCAACTTGGTGTCATCTGCAAAGTCACTCCGGATGGACTCAACCCCCTCATCTAAATCATCGATGGAGATGTTAAACACAACTGGACCCAACACTGATCTCAGAGGACTTTTCCAACCAGATGGTTCCACGAGTTTCCAAGGTGAGGCAGCAGCCTGATGGCACCTTCCCTCCCCAAACCCACGGTGCCACCTCAGGAGAAGGAGGAGAAGTCTTGGTCTTCTCCAAGAACATCCTGCCCTTCCCAGTTGGCACTGAACTGGAGGAGGAAGACCTGGACGGGCTCTGAACCACCTGGTTACCAACCCTGTGGATGGCCAATTGCTCCTCTCTTTGGGACAGGACCCTGTGCTTGGCCCCACGGGACGTGGGCTTCACGGAGCCGCCGCCCACCGACGGCAGGAGCGGTCGCCCGTCAACGGCTCCGTCCCGAGGCCTCCTCTTCCGTTCGGGAAGTCTCTCCGGAGCGTTGGCCAGAAGAGCCACTCCTGCAGGGGGGGCAAAGGCACTTCAGAAGGCCAGAGGAGACCACGGGGATGATCAGAGGGCTGGAGAGGACAGGGACCCACAAGGTGTTGACCAAGAGTTGGGGGGGGTTTCTTCTTGTGGTAAATTTATAGACAAGTTGGGTGGAGAATGGGTTGGGAAGAGACCTGAGGAGAAGGACTGGGGGTGCTGGGGGAGGAGAAGCTCCACAGGAGCCACCAAAGTGCTCTCATGGCCCAGAAACCCAACCTGATCCTGGGCTGAACCCAGAGCAGTGGGAGCAGAGGGTGAGGGAGGGGGTTCTGCCCCTCTGCTCCGCTCAGGTGAGACCCCACCTGGAGCCCTGTGTCCAGTTGTGGAGTCCTCAGGGCAGGAAGGACCTGGAGCTGTTGGAGCGAGGCCAGAGGAGGCCACGGAGATGATCCAAGGGCTGGAGAACCTCCCGTGACAGGAGAGGCTGGGAAAGTTGGGGTTATTCAACCTCCAAGGAGACTTCAGAGCAGCTTCCAGTAGGGAAAGGGGCTCCAGGAAAGCTGGGGAGGGGCTCTTGGTCAGGGAGTGCAGGGACAGGATGAGGGGAAGGGTTTTCCACTAGCACAGAGACCCTTTATGTTGCTTTCTGCCACCACGAGACGTTGGTCAGCTCAACCCCAAAAGCACCAGAGAAGCCAACAATGGTTTTGAGGTTGAAAGCAAAGCCAGGCAGGGGTTGCACGAGGAGGTCCCCAAGGGGAGGACTCACCCACATCCGCGTGTTTCAGAGCTCCCACGTCGTTGGTGCCGTCACCGCACATCAACGTGACGTAGTCCAGGCTCTTCAGGGCAGTGATCACAAACTCCTGTGGGAACCACGGCGGCGTCAGAACCAGCACCTCTGGGATCACCTCTCGGTGCCAGAACCACGGACGGGGTTGGGTTGGAAGAGACCACAAAGCTCAGCCACTTCCAACCTTTCCACACCTCCCACTGGGTCAGGGACTCCGAGCCCCATCCAACCTGGCCTTGGACACCTCCAACCCACGTTTGAGCTCAATGTGGTGGCTTAAATGAGCTTCACGGTGTAGAAACGGCACCATTGGTCAAGTGGTCGCCCTTTGCTTTGCTGCTGGAGCCTCATTTTAAGGCAAACAGACCCAGTTTGGCCAAAAAACTCATGGTTTGAGAAAAATGGTGACCTTGTGTGTGACCGGTTAAATGCGGTGGATTGATGGAGCCATGGGACGGGTTGGGTTGGAAGGGACCTCCAAGCCCATCCAGTTCCATCTCCATGGGCAGGGACACCTCCCACTGGATCAGGGGCTCCAAGCCCCACCCAACCTGGCCTTGGACACCTCCAGGGATGGAGCAGCCACCACTGCTCTGGGCAACCTGAGCCAGGGCCTCCCCACCCTCCCAGGAGAACATTTCTCCCCAAGATTTCATCTCAATCTCCCCTCTTACAGATCAAAACCCTTCCCCTCATCCTGTCCCTGCACTCCCTGACCAAGAGCCCCTCCCCAGCTTTCCTGGAGCCCCTTTCCCTACTGGAAGCTGCTCTAAGGTCTCCCCAGAGCCTTCTCCAGGCTGGACAACCCCACCTCTCCCAGCCTCTCCTCACACAGGAGGTTCTCCAGCCCTTGGATCACCTCCGTGGCCTCCTCTGCCCTCGCTCCAACCTATGCCTGAAAAACACCACTGAGGAGTTCCAGTCTGATCCCAGTGGGAACTGGGTGGGTGTTCCCGGCCCTGTTGCTTCTCCTGTCCGTTTCCTGGGTAAGGACCCCCTCTCCCAGCCTTCCTGGTGGCCTCTCCTTGGAATATCTCACCTTCTGCTTTGGCACCACCCTGGCAAACACCTGGATGTGCGGAATGAGCTTCAGGAGCTGCTCCTTGTCCACCAGCTGGAGGTGGGAGAGCCCTTCCCCGGTGACGCAGAGGTCGTAGCGCCGCGTCAGCTCCCGCAAGGATGGCGGCGGCGCCGGGAGCGCGGTGCTGCCATCGATGGATTCCCACTGCCAAGAGGAGTCTGCGAAGAGAAGGACGTGCTTGGCACCACCACCCCTCTGAGGAGCATTCCCAGCCACCCAGGTGGTGGCTCTGCTCCTCTCCATCGTGGACACAAAGCCCTCCAGACAGCGACAAGGCCACCTCCCGTCGATCCCGGGATCCAGGTGGATCTTCCTTCCCTGCAGTGAGAGGGATCTCGGCTTCCCTGGACACCTCCAAGTCCAGAGGGCAAGGAGGTCCTCAAACTGCCCCTATTTTGGTGCTCAGATCCCAGAATCCCAGCCTGGTGGGGCTGGAAGGGCCCTCTGGAGTTCCCCAAGTCCCACCTGGGTCAACTCGCGCCGGAGCGCGTCCAGGTGGGTTTGGATCCCTCCAGAGGAGGAGACCCCACCCACACTCTCTCTGGGCAGCCTGGTCCAAGGCCCCCTCACCCACCCTCACGCCCAGGTAGGACTTGCCAGGCTCCAGTTTGCACCCAGTGCCCCTCGTCCTGGTGCTGGGCACCACTGGGCAGAGTCCAGCCCCCTCGGACAGGGATGGGATCCCCTCTCTGCCTTCTCCTCTCCGGGCTGAGCAGCTCCAGCTCTCCCAGCCCTTCCTCATCTCCACGGCCTTCGTTGGGCTCTTCCCAGTGGTTCCTGGTCCTTCTGGAGCTGAGGAGCCCAGAGCTGGACCCTGACCCTGGGTGGGACCTCCATAGGGTTGAGCAGAGGGGGAGGAGAACCCCCCTTGCCTGCTCCTCAAGCTCTTCTCTGTGCACCCCAGGACACCCTTGGCCACGAGGACCCAGAGGTGACTCCGTGTCCCCTGGGAATCCCAGATCCTTCTCCAAAGAGCTGATTTCCAGTGGCTCAGCCCCAAAACACGTCCTGGTATCTGAGGTTTCTTCTCCTCAGGTGCCCACAGCTCGGTTTTGGAGCTGGCAGAAGAACGTGCTCCAGGCCAGAGAAGAGCAGAGGACAGAGGGTTATCCAGGATCCCACAAAGCTCAGGAGATCCCTCCACCAGCACCAGGCAGCAGCGCTAAGAGCCCGTGGGCAACGCTGACACCGAGCCCCAGCGAGGACTTGGGGTGATGTTCTCCACAGCAGAGGTGTCTCCTGCAGGGGGTCCCCTCACCTTGGCTCGCAGGAGGCTGCAGGATGAGGGTTTGCTCCTTCTGGAGGAAGTGGAGCTCCCGTGCCACGTGGCAGGCGGTGAGGGGATTGTCTCCTGTTATCATCACTACCTGGAGGAGAAAAGCAAAAGGGGTTTAAAATCAGTCCTGGGTAGAAAACAGCACTTGGCTTCCTTGGACACCTCCGAGTCCGCAGGGCAAGGAGGCCCTCAAGCTGCTCAGATCCCAGAATCCCAGCCTGGTGGGGTTGGAAGGGCTCTCTGGAGCTCCCCAAGTCCCATCTGCACCAAACCAGGGTCAAGTCGTGCAGGTGGGTTTGGATTCGTCCAGAGAAGGAGACCCCAGACCTTCCCAGGGCAGGTAGACCCAGGGCTCCTTCACCCACCCAGCTGAGAGGTCTTCTCCAGGCTGGCAACTTCCGCTGAGCGCGGACGGTGGAGATGCTCTCCAAGAGATGCTCTCCAAGAGATGCTCTCCAAGAGATGCTCTCCAAGAGATGCTCTCCAAGAGATGCTCTCCAAGAGATGCTCTCCAAGAGATGCTCTCCAAGAGATGCTCTCCAAGAGATGCTCTCCAAGAGATGCTCTCCAAGAGATGCTCTCCAAGAGATGCTCTCCAAGAGATGCTCTCCAAGAGATGCTCTCCAAGAGATGCTCTCCAAGAGATGCTCTCCAAGAGATGCAACTCGGTGCCAACACCCACCGGAAGGTTCTTCTGGCAATCCCACCACAAAAATAAGGCCCCATCCACAGGTGCCCCCGAGAAAGCCTTTGCCCTCAGCTCCAAAAAAGGCTTCAGGTGTCAAGATTCCACCTCCCTGGACACCCCGGGGGCGGCCGACGCTTACGTGGTGGGACGCGTTCTGGATCTCCCTGATGACAGCTTTGGAGTCAGCTTTGAGAGGACAGGAAACCACGATGAATCCAACAAAACGAAGATCACATTCCAAAGCTTCCCGTTTCATCTCCCTCACCTGCCAGGGCAAAGCACCACACGGTGGTTTCCAAGGAGCTCCTCAAAACACCTCCGAGAACACAACTCCGGGATTTGGGGAGCAAACCCGGTGCTCGGCTGCTCTGGAAGCTTCTTTGGACAAAAGCTCTTGCAGAAACAACCCCAGGAAGCCCCTCAGGTGCCCCTGCCCCCAGAAAACCACCTGCACAGGTGAGACCTTCAGTGCTGAACCTCTTGGTTGCTTCAAGGGAAGAGGCAACATCGCCTTCCAACCGGGGAAACGGAAGAATTGATTAAGGGTGCAGAAGGAAAAGAGCAAATTTAAGGACCACCCAGTGTCAGGGAGGATCTTCCTTATGAGGCCAGGCTGGGGGAGTTGGGGTTGTCCAGCCTGGAGAGGAGAAGGCTCCAGGGAGACCTGAGAGAAGCTTCCAGTAGGGAAAGGGGCTCCAGGAAAGCTGGGGAGGGGCTCTTGGTCAGGGACAGGATGAGGGGAAGGGTTTTGATCTGCAAGAGGGGAGATTGAGATGAGATCTTGGGGAGAAATGTTCTCCTGGGAGGGTGGGGAGGCCCTGGCCCAGGTTGCCCAGAGCAGTGGTGGCTGCTCCATCCCTGGAGGTGTCCAAGGCCAGGCTGGATGGGGCCTGGAGCCCCCTGACCCAGTGGGAGGTGTCCCTGCCCATGGGGATGGAACAAGATGGGCTTTGAGGTCCCTTCCAACCCAACCCATCCCATGGTTCCACAATGCTAACCTGATGTCAACCAGAACCCCCAGATCCCATCCCTGGAGGTGTCCAAGGCCAGGCTGGGTGGGGCCTGGAGCCCCCTGACCCAGCGGGAGGTGTCCCTGCCCATGGTGGAACTGGATGGGCTTTGAGGTCCCTCCAACCCAACCCATTCCCTGATTCTACAGTGCAGCACAATTCAAAGCTGGGAGCACAAGAGAGAGGCTGAGATCTTCCCAGAAGATCCTGAGCCACCACGGTATCAGCAGCTTTGGGGCAACCACATCCCAAGAGAGTCCCAAACCCTCTTCCCTGCTCCCTCCACCGCCGTTTCCTTGCTGGGTGCTGGATCACAAGGCTCAAAGAGAGAGATTCACCTGCTGGTGGGTGAGGTGTCCCAGTTCTTTGTAGCCAAGGGCCAACACTCTTGCCCCCTCGTGGGAAATCTCCGTGTGGATGGATTGGTAGTTGCTTGGACACTGGGACAACTGGAGAAGGAGGGAAAAGCAGCAAATTAACCCAGTTCCAAACACAATTTCATAGCAGCTTCTGATATTTCGCATTAAACACGTGGACAGGGGGGAAAGAGACACCTTTGGGAGGGTTCCTCACCACCAAAGGCTGAGGAGATCCCCTCAGAGTGGGTCCTTTGCTGCCAGGAAAGCAACAGGGCCAGGAAAACCCACCCAGTTCCCACTGGGATCAGATTGAACTCCTCAGTGGAGTTTTTCAGGTATAGGTTCACTTGGGGTTGTTCACCCTGGAGAAGGCTCCACAGAGACCTTGGAGCAGCTTCCAGTAGGGAAAGGGGCTCCAGGAAAGCTGGGGAGGGGCTCTTGGTCAGGGAGTGCAGGGATGGGATGAGAGGAACGGTTTTGAGGTGCAAGAGGGGAGATTGAGATGAGATCTTGAGGAGAAATGTTCTCCTGGGAGGGTGGGGAGGCCCTGGCCCAGGTTGCCCAGAGCAGTGGTGGCTGCTCCATCCCTGGAGGTGTCCAAGGCCAGGTTGGATGGGGCTTGGAGCCCCCTGACCCAGTGGGAGGTGTCCTGGGTTGGAGCTGGATGGGCTTTGAGGTCCCTTCCAACCCAAACCATTCCATGGTTCCATGATTCTAATTTGCCACCAACCAGAACCCCCAGATCCCATCCCTGGAGGTGTCCAAGGCCAGGTTGGATGGGGCTTGGAGCCCCCTGACCCAGTGGGAGGTGTCTCTGCCCATGGCAAAGGAACCGGATGGGCTTTGAGGTCCCTTCCAACCCAACCCATCCCATGATTCCATGATCCAGAACCACCTCAGGCTTTTCTTACTGAGGTCCCTTCCAACACAACCCATTCCATCATTCTATGACTCCAACCTCATCCGGTGGGAGATGTCCCTGCCCACGGGGCTGGAACCGGATGGGGCTTTGAGGTCCCTTCCAACCCAACCCATCCCACGTTTCCACGATCATCTCTCCATCATCCAGCTTCCAGAGGGGGACGAAGAGGTGGAAGGGGGATGGGGAGGTGGGTGCTGAGAAGCCCCTCCTCTCACCATTTGGCGCAGCGTCTCCGGGGCCCCTTTCACAGTCGCAACGTAAGAGAGCTCAGCGGAGCCGACCTTCTCGTAGGACGCCAGGACAGACATTCTTTTCAGGGCACTGGCAAAATGAAAGCGCTGGTGAATTTTCAGTCCCTGAGTTTTAATACTTCTGGGGAAAACTTTCTCATCTGGAAACAAACAGATCAGGAAATCCTGAAAGGTTTCGCGGTACGAAAAGCAACTTTTTCCCTCCCCTT
This sequence comes from Tapera naevia, assembly GCA_033556795.1. NCBI lineage: Eukaryota > Metazoa > Chordata > Aves > Cuculiformes > Neomorphidae > Tapera > Tapera naevia. The sequence goes on along the minus strand of JAUMJJ010000545.1, from coordinate 9,117 downwards.
CGGGTCCCAACGGAAGCGCCACCGAGATCAGAGGAGGTTCTTCTCCTTGGATACAAAGAGACAGAGCTGGAAATCCCAATAATTAAGGGGTTTCATTGATTGGAACATTTATGTGAAGGGTTATGAAGGGCTGAGGGTGCATTTATAGCATGGAAGGACACGGATTGGTTGGGGCAAGGGCAGAGGAGGCCACGGAGATGATCCAAGGGCTGGAGAACGTCCTGTGAGAGGAGAGGCTGGGAGAGGTGGGGTTCTTCAGCCTGGAGAGAAGGCTCTGGGGAGACCCCTCAGAGGAGCTTCCAGTAGGGAAAGGGGCTCCAGTAAAGCTGGGGAGGGGCTCTTGGTCAGGGAGTGCAGGGACAGGATGAGAGAAGGGTTTTGAGCTGCAAGAGGGGAGATTGAGATGAGATCTTGGGGAGAAATGTTCTCCTGGGAGGGTGGGGAGGCCCTGGCCCAGGTTTCCCAGAGCAGTGGTGGCTGCCCCATCCCTGGAGGTGTCCAAGGCCAGGTTGGATGGGGCTTGGAGCCCCCTGATCCAGTGGGAGGTGTCCCTGCCCATGGCAGAGGAACTGGATGGGCTTGGAGGTCCCTCCCAACCCAACCCATCCCATGACTCTATAAATTCTTATCACAAGTAAAAAATGGAGAGGCAAAACCCCCACCAGTTGGGCTTTCGGTGGGATACGGGTGTAACATTCCTGGAAGGTTCCCACTTCAGCTCCTCTTGGATGAGAAGGGAGCAGAGCAGAAGCCTCCAGAGGACTGTGCTAAAGCCCACGCCTGAGATCAGCACCAATCCTGATTTTATGGAGCCTCCACCACCAGAACTCCGACACCAACGCAGACAGGACTCGTATCTGCAGCCTTCTGCCCTTTGGGGTTCCTCAAACAAGGAGTTCCACTTCCCTAAACCAGTTTCCTGGGATCTCACCAGGTGGAATTCACTCAGAAACTGGGCTGGGGCAGGGGAAAACTCCAGAAATGGGATCATTTCAGGCTCAGAATTGAGGAAATCGGCATTTTCATCGTTCCTCCCACCAAAAGAAACCCCACGGAGAAGGTGAAGGGGCTCAAGCACCAGCCAAGGGAGGAGCTGGAAAACAGTTTTACCTTTGGTCAAGGTCCAGTCCACGGCCATCAACATGGCCTTCTCCAAGGGGTCTCCCACCAGCGTCCCATCATCCAGCTGGACCAAGGAGTGACAAGTGGCAATGGCTCGGTGGGTCTCCACGGGGATGTCGGACACCGGGGTCACTTCCTTCCCATCCCTGGGGCATAAAAAGGAAGAGACTCTCCCTGTTCACATCATCCCTGACCAGCTCTGGAACTCTTCCCAGGGCAAAGCTCCTCCTTTAACACTGGAGCTTCCCACGGCGAGACCAAAGCCTCCAGATGGTGCCAGAGGCCATCGTTCCTGCCCCTCCCCGACTCAAGAAGATCTCCTGAAACCCAGGCTGGAACCAACATGTTGGAGAACTGAAGGACTCAGAGGTGTTTCTGATGTGGCCTCCAACCTCCAAGCACGGCTCACGTGGAAGGAGAAGGCAGGAGGGGCAGCAAAGATCTCAACCACATCAAATTCCCAAGGAAGAAGCCCCCTGGACAATCCAATTCTCAATTCTGAGCCCAGAGTTGCTTCCAGAGATCAAAAGTCTCTCTCCTTCCAGCTCAAGCCACTCTCTGAATCCCTGATGATCATCTCCTCCCCACCCTCCCAGGAGAACATTTCTCCCCAGGATGCCTGAGGTGTTCCCACAGCTCCCAAAGACCAGGGAATCGTGTATGGAAAACCAGCCGGGACGTACCCGAGCCCGGCCACTCCTCTGACCACCAGGTGGTCACTGGTCAAGGTGCCAGTTTTGTCAAAACAGCAAACTTGAACTTTGCCAGCAAAGGGGATGCGGAACGGCTCCGTGCAGTAAACATCTGGAAAAGAGGAGATGGAACCAGGTGAGAGAGCAGCTCCACAGCCAGGGTGGGACGTTGAGTGGAGCTGGAACCAGGGGATGGGTTGGGGTGGAAGGGACCTCAAAGCCCATCCAGTTCCTCTGCCACGGGCAGGGACACCTCCCACTGGGTCAGGGGGCTCCAAGCCCCACCCAACCTGGCCTTGGACACCTCCAGGGATGGGGCAGCCACCACTGCTCTGGGCAACCTGGGCCAGGGCCTCCCCACCCTCCCAGGAGAACATTTCTCCCCAAGGTCTCATCTCAATCTCCCCTCTTGCAGATCAAAACCCTTCCCCTCATCCTGTCCCTGATCAAGAGCCCCTCCCCAGCATTCCTGGAGCCCCTTTCCCTACTGGAAGCTGCTCTGAGGTCTCCATGGAGGTTGAACAACCCCACCTCTCCCAGCCTCTCCTCACACAGGAGGTTCTCCAGCCCTTGGATCATCTCCGTGGCCTCCTCTGCCCTCGCTCCAACAGCTCCAGGTCCTTCCTGCCCTGAGGACTCCACAACTGGACACAGGGCTCCAGGTGGGGTCTCACCTGAGCGGAGCAGAGGGGCAGAACCCCCTCCCTCACCCTCTGCTCCCACTGCTCTGGGTTCAGCCCAGGATCAGGTTGGGTTTCTGGGCCATGAGAGCACTTTGGTGGCTCCTGTGGAGCTTCTCCTCCCCCAGCACCCCAAGTCCTTCTCCCCAGAGCTGCTCCCAACCCATTCTCCACCCAACCCCTGGGCCCAGGAACCTTCTCACTGCACAAGTCTGGACCCAGCAGGCTTTCACACGATTACATTCCCTCCTACACTTGATTTAGAAGCGACTTCAAAGCACAAACACCCCAAGGTCTTTGGGGTTTGAACCTTCTCATCAACACCAGCCACGAAGTCCATCCTGAGCAGAAGGGGATGACACAGTGGGAATTCCCTACTGGCTTCCTCAAGCAACGTCCCCAGTGCTCCAGAGCCAAGAAAGCAGCCCTGGTTCTGTGGCTCTGCTCGGGTTGGTACTCACAGAGCTTGGCCAAGGCGATGAGGGAGGTGTTGACAGCCAAGGAGAGCTCGATGGGAAGCTCAGGTGGAACAACCGACGTCAGGATCAAAGTACATTCCAGGAAGAGCTTGTACCGGTTCCTGCTGGGATCCCTGGTGCCTGTGGAACCAGAAGGGAGATCCTTGCATCTCCTCACCCTCAGCCTTCTCGTGTCCTCGTGGAACCAAGTCCCACAGAGAAGCCCATCTACTCGGAAAAGCATCCAGAAGGCGGCGTCGGCCCCCAGGGTGGTCCAACCCGATTCCTGCAACTCCCAATCAATCCCATTCTCCTTCCCACGAGCTCTGGGAGAAGTCCTGGAAGAGGCAAGGAGGAATCTCACCTTCGATCCAGACGTACGCCGCGGCAGCGACGGCGAAGACCAGCAGGAAGAGGATGAAAATGAAGGTCTCCAGGTTATTGGCCGTCACTCTCTTCACTCCAAAGAGGATTGTACGAAGCAACTTCCCCTGGGATGAACAACCTTCAGCACAAGGAGTTTCTCAACAGCATTTTGCTACCAAGATCACAGCCATCACAGTACCACAAGGTTGGAAAAGACCTCTGAGATCATCCAGTCCAACCTGTGACCCAACAACCACTCATCGTTTAAACCACGGTACCAAGTGCCTCATCCAATCTGCTTTTAAACCCCTCAGGGATGATGACTCCACCACCTCCTTGGGCACCTCGTTCCAATCACCCTTCAGTGAAGAATTGTTTCCCAATATCAAGCCTAAACCTCCCCTGATGAAGCTTGAGACCTCTTGTTCTGTCACTGGAGAGGAGACCAACCCCTGCCTGCCCACAGCCTCCTTTTAGGGAGTTATAGAGGGCAAGAAGGTCTCCCCTGGGCCTCCTCCTCTCCAGGATGAACACCCCCAGCTCACAGCTCCCTCAGTCTCACAGGGCTTGTGCTCCAGCCCCTTCCCCATCCTCGTTGGTCTCCTCTGGACACTTTCCAGCATCTCAACATCTCTCTTAGACTGAGGGGCCCAGAACTGGACAGAGCACTCAAGGGGAGGTCCAACCAGTGCCCAGTACAAGGGGATGATCACTTCTCCAGTCCTGCTGGCCACACCATTCCTGATGCAGGCCAGGACACCACTGGCCCTCTTGGCCACACCATTGGCTCATGTTGAGTTTCCCAAGTCCCTTTCCACTTGACTCCTCTCCAGCCACTCTGTCCCCAGCCAAGAGCTCTGCGTGGGGTTGTTGTGTCCAAAGTGTAGGACCCAGCACTTGGGACTTGGTTAAACTTCATCCCATTGGCACCAGCCCATGGATCCACCCTGGCCAGGTCCCTCTGGAGGACCCCCCAGCAGATGGACACTCCCTCCCAGCTTGGTATCGCCTGTGAACTCGCTAATGATGGACTCAACCCCTCATCCAGATCATCCACAAAGATGTTAAACAGGCCCAGGCCCAACACCAGCCCCTGGGGGACCCCTCTGGTGACCAACTGGATGAGACCCAGTCACCATCACTGTCTGGGCTCGGCCAAGCCACAAACCCCAGGTTTAAAATCCCACTCCGGCACCGCTCTTGGTGCCTGAAAACGATTCCCACTTCTGCAACCTCTTCTTAGGCAGAAGGACCTTGGATTCACTTCACCCACAGAAGTGGGGGAGTCTCCTTCCCTGGTGGACTCCAAAAACCACGGGGAGGTGGCACCTTGGGGCTTGGTTTAGCGCGCCGGGGGTTGGATTGGATGAGCTTGGAGGTCTTTTCCAACCTTAATGATTCCACGATGAATAAGTTAAAGACCCCAAAGGCACTGCCAAGTCACTAAAGTTGATTTCCTTGAAGCAATCTTCAATTTCCAACTGGAAAAGTTCCCTTTTGGATCTCCAGTCCTACAAACACTCTCAGCTGCCTTCTCCCAACAATTATCCTTATGGAAACAGGGATAAGGAGGAGCTGAGGGAGGGGAACAGTCACAGGAGGAACCCTGAACCCCAAGCCCCAGGATTCTCCACCCAATTACTCATTGGACACCAAGAGACCAAGGGATTTACTCCTCTTCCAAACAAACAACGCCCTTGGATGCCTTGATTTATATTTTCCCTCTCCTGTATTTCATAGAATGGGTTGGGTTGGAAAGGACCTCAAAGCCCACCCAGGTCCACTATGGGCAGGGCCACCTCCCACTGGATCAGGGGCTCCAAGCCCATCCAACCTGGCCTTGGACACCTCCAACCCACATTTGATCTCAATGTGGTGGCTTAAAGGATCTTCACGGTGTAGAAACAGCACCATAGGTGAAGTGGTCGCCCTTTGCTTTGCTGCTGGAGCCTCATTTTGAGGGAAAAGGCCACAGTTTGGCCAAAAAACTCATGGTTGGAGAAATGTGAGGACCTTGTGTGTGACCGGTTAAAGTGGAATGGGATGGATTGATGGAACCATGGAATGGGTTGGGTTGGAAGGGACCTCAAAGACCAATCAGTTCCATCTCCATGGGCAGGGACACCTCCCACTGGATCAGGGGGCTCCAAGCCCCATCCAACCTGGCCTTGAACACCTCCAGGGATGGAGCAGCCACCACTGCTCTGGGCAACCTGGGCCAGGGCCTCCCCACCCTCCCAGGAGAACATTTCTCCCAAGATCTCATCTCAATCTCCCCTCTTGCAGCTCAAAACCCTTCCCCTCATCCTCTCCCTGCACTCCCTGACCAAGAGCCCCTCCCCAGCTTTCCTGGAGCCCCTTTCCCTACTGGAAGCTGCTCCAAGGTCTCCACAAAGCCTTCTCCTCCCCAGGCTGCACAACCCCACCTCTCCCAGTCTCTCCTCACACCGGAGGGTCTCCAACCCTCCCACCAATCCCTTCCTTCCAGAAAACTCCACCACACCGACGGCCAGGACGGAGAAGAGGCCAAGTTCCTGCAGGGATAAAGGAGTTGGATCCTTTTGGGTCCCTTCCAACTCCCTGATTCCAGGAGTCCAAGTCCTACCTGGGCTGTGTTGAAGCCGGTCCTCAGCACGTACGCGACGCAGCCGTTATCGACCGCTGCAACCAAGATGGAAACCCCCCTGTCAAGGCTTCATGGGACAGAAACCACGGGAGCTCCGCCCTCCTCTCGCTTCAGAGGGGACAAAGTCAGCTTTGACAACAGGACAACCACCTCATTACCAACGTAAACGATTAAGAAAGGACAACGACTCCAAGATGCCCTCCAAAAGCTGCCCCAGGGGGGTTAAAACTCCCCCACGAGCGCACGATCACAGAATCTTCGGGTTGGAGAAGACCTTTGAGATCACCGAGTCCAACCACCCCCATCTTCTGGTAAACCCTGTCCTTCAAAACCTCCTCCACCCATCCTGAAACCCCTCCAGGGTGGGGACTGCACCCCACTGGGCTGGTCCAGGCCCTGAGAACCCTTTCAGTGAAGGAACTGTTCCTGATGGCCACGATCCAGGGTCTCCAGACCCCTCTGCAGACCCTCCTCACCCTCCATCCATGGATCCAGGGTCTCCAGACCCTCCTCACCCTCCATCCATGGATCCAGGTTCTCCAGACCCCTCTGCAGACCCTCCTCACCCTCCATCCATGGATCCAGGGTCTCCAGACCCTCCTCACCCTCCATCCATGGATCCAGGGTCTCCAGACCCCTCTGCAGACCCTCCTCTCCCTCCATCCATGGATCCAGGGTCTCCAGACCCCTCTGCAGACCCTCCTCACCCTCCATCCATGGATCCAGGGTCTCCAGACCCCTCTGCAGACCCTCCTCACCCTCCATCCATGGATCCAGGTTCTCCAGACCCCTCTGCAGACCCTCCTCTCCCTCCATCCCTGGATCCAGGGTCTCCAGACCCCTCTGCAGAACCTCCTCACCCTCCATCCATGGATCCAGGGTCTCCAGACCCCTCTGCAGACCCTCCTCACCCTCCATCCATGGATCCAGGGTCTCCAGGTCCCTCTGAGGACCCTCCTCACCCTCCATCCATGGATCCAGGGTCTCCAGACCCCTCTGCAGACCCTCCTCACCCTCCATCCATGGATCCAGGTTCTCCAGACCCCTCTGCAGACCCTCCTCACCCTCCATCCATGGATCCAGGGTCTCCAGACCCCTCTGCAGACCCTCCTCACCCTCCATCCATGGATCCAGGGTCTCCAGACCCCTCTGCAGACCCTCCTCACCCTCCATCCATGGATCCAGGGTCTCCAGACCCCTCTGCAGACCCTCCCTTCCTCCGAGCAGATCGACCCTTCCACCCAGCTCGGTGCCATCTCCAAACTCCCTCCGGGTGCCCTCGATCCCTTCATCCAGATCATTGATCAGGATATCGATCAGGACTGGCCCCAGCACCGAGCCCTGGGACCACCACTCGTCCTCGCCCTCCAACTGGGTTGATCTCCATCCCCCACCACCCCCCTGGGCCCTCAACCCAGTTGGTTTTTCACCCAGCAGAGGCCGTGCCCGTCCCAGGCCGAGGGCACCGGTTTCTCCAGCACAACGCTGAAGGAAAGGTGTCCAAGGCTTTCCCAAAGGCCAAGTCCACCCCATCCCCAGCCTTTCCCTGGCCCAGGGACCTCATCCACGCTCCCTCTCCCAGGACACTGGCCCAGGTACCCACGTTTCAGCCCCGTGCTGGCCTTCTGGGGTGGGATGTGCTGCACCACTTTGGTTCCTCCAAATATGACGTGGAGCCGGGAATCTGTCTGCACGTCCAAGACGTGCTCCGGGTCGAGATCCTCCACGGGCTCCTGGGGGACAACAGCCAAGCCTTGGACCCACAGCCCTCGAGGAGCAAACTCCAAGGGTTCCTCTCCATCCCTGTCCCAGGGGACACTCTTGGGTGTCCAAACTGAGCCGAGGCCTTAACACGATGTTCAGCTCCAGAGTGGTCCAGGTTTAAGGCCTTTGCCCTTGGAATTCTGGTTTGGAAACACCAGTTTGCCCTTGGAATTCTATTTTTGGGGAGACCAGTTTGCCTTTCAAATTCTGTTTATGGGAGGGACCAGTTTGCCCTTGGAATTCCAATTTTGGGGAGATCAGTTTGCCCTTGGAATTCTATTTCTGAGGGGACCAGTTTACCTTTCGAATTCTGTTTTGGGGGGGATCAGTTGCCCTTGGAATTCCAAGTTTGGAGGGACCAGTTTGCCCTTGGAATTCCAATTTTGGAGGGACCAGTTGGCCCTTGGAATTCCAATTTTGGGGAGATCAGTTTGCCCTTGGAATTCCAATTTTAGGCAGATCAGTTTGCCCTTGGAATTCCAATTTTAGGGAGATCAATTGCCCTTGGAATTCCAATTTTAGGGAGATCAATTGCCCTTGGAATTCCAATTTCGGGGAGATCAGTTGCCCTTGGAATTCTAATTTTGGGGAGATCAGTTGCCCTTGGAATTCCAATTTTGGGGAGATCAGCTGCCCTTGGAATTCTATTTTTGAGGGGACCAGTTTCCCTTGGAATTCTGGTTTTGGGGGGACCAGTTTGCACTTGGAATTCTGGGTTTGGGGCCTCGTTTGCCCTTGGAAATCCAGTTTGGGGGCCTCGTTTGCCCTCTGAACACTGACCTGGGCACGGGAGGCCGTGCCAGCATTTCTTGCTCATTGTCAAGTCGCCACTGGCACAAAGAGAAGGAACACTCAGGGCCCGGGGGTGCTTTGCTCTCCTCCCTCCTCCCTCCTCTCGGCAGCCAAAGGGACCCGGAGTGGGGAATGCCAGGGGGGGACACCAAGAGGGAGATTTTCCCCTCAGAAAGGCTCCTGGGGCTCCAGGACTTTTCTCTTTTCTGGGTGGAAAGGGAGGGGAGGGAGAGAGGAGCCCCCGGCCCCACCTTCATCTGCGGCACCGACTCCCCGGTCAGCATCGCCTCGTCCACGATGCAGCGGCCCCGAAGCAGCAGCAAATCACAGGGAACCAGGTTGTCGTGGGGAGAACGGCCTGGAAAGACCATGGGGACACTGAGGGGGGCACGGGGGGGGGGGAGGGAGAAGGGAAGGGGGAGAGGGAGGGGGGAGGAGAAAGGGGAGGGGGAGACAAGGGAGAAGAGGGGAGGGGGAGGAGAAAGGGGAGGGGGAAGGGGGGGGTCAGGGGGGAGGGGGGAGGGGGGGAGGGGGGAGGGGGGAGGGGGGAGGGGGGAGGGGGGGGAGAGGGGGGAGAGGGGGGGAGAGGGGAGGGGGAGAGGGGAGGGGGAGGGGGG
>JAUMJJ010000544.1:0-160440 GCA_033556795.1 Tapera naevia | reverse complement strand
GGTGGGAGGGGCTGGGGGGGTGGGGGGGAGTGGGGGGGGGCTGGGGGAGTGGGGGGGGCTGTGGGGGGGTTGGGGGGGAGTGGGGGGGGAGTGGGGTGGGGGGGGCTGGGGGGCTGGGGGGGGTTTGGGGATGGGGGGTGGGGGGGGATGATGGGGGTGGAGGGGTGGGGGGATGGGGTGTGAGGGGGGAGAATGGGGGGGTTGGGGGAGTGGGGGGGAGTGAGGGGTGGGGGGGCTGGGGGATGGGGGGGGTGGTTGATGGGGGGGTGGGGGGGGTCTATGGGGCTGGGGGGGGTGGGGGGCAGTGGGGGTGGGGGGGGTCTATGGGGCTGGGGGGGGGTTGGGGGCTGTGGGGGTTGGGGGGAAGTGGGGGTGGGGGGAGGGGGGGAGGGGGGGTTGGGGGATGTGGGGGGGGGATGTGGGGGTGGGGAGGTCTATGGGGCTGGGGGGGTGGGGGGGCTTGGAGGGAGTTGGGGGGGTTGGGGCTGGGGGGGGTGGGAGGGGAGTGGGGGGGTGGGGGGATGTGGGGGGGGGAGAATGGGGGGGGGGGGGGGCTATGGGGGGGGTGGGAGGAGTGGGGGGGCCTTGGGGGAATGGGGGGGGAGGGGTTGGGGGGGTTTGGGGGGGGGGGGAAACTGGGAGAGTGGGTGGGGGGGAAGGGGGGGGGGGGGCTCCCTATGGCCCCTATGGCCCCTATGGGGTCCCTATGGGTCCTATGGGTCCCTTTGGGTCCCTATGGCCCCTATGGGTCCTATGGCTCCCTATGGCTCCCTATGGCCCCTATGGGTCCCTATGGGTCCCTATGGCCCCTATGGGTCCCTATGGGTCCTATGGGTCCCTTTGGGTCCCTATGGGTCCCTTTGGGTCCCTATGGGTCCCTATGGGTCCCTATGACCCCTATGGGGTCCCTATGGGTCCTATGGGTCCTATGGGTCCTATGGGTCCCTATGGCCCTCTATGGGTCCCTATGGGTCCCTATGGGTCCTATGGGTCCTATGGGTCCCTATGGGTCCCTATGGGTCCCTATGGGTCCTATGGGTCCTATGGGTCCCTATGGGTCCTATGGGTCCCTATGGGTCCTATGGGTCCCTTTGGGTCCTATGGGTCCCTATGGGTCCTATGGGTCCTATGGGTCCCTATGGGTCCCTATGGGTCCTATGGGTCCCTATGGGTCCCTATGGGTCCCTATGGGTCCTATGGGTCCTATGGGTCCCTATGGGTCCTATGGGTCCCTATGGGTCCTATGGGTCCCTTTGGGTCCTATGGGTCCCTATGGGTCCCTATGGCCCTCTATGGGTCCCTATGGGTCCCTATGGGTCCTATGGGTCCTATGGGTCCCTATGGGTCCTATGGGTCCCTATGGGTCCCTATGGGTCCCTATGGGTCCTATGGGTCCTATGGGTCCCTATGGGTCCTATGGGTCCCTATGGGTCCTATGGGTCCCTTTGGGTCCTATGGGTCCCTATGGGTCCCTATGGGTCCTATGGGTCCTATGGGTCCCTATGGGTCCCTATGGGTCCCTTTGGGTCCCTATGGGTCCCTATGGCCCCTATGGATCCCTATGGGTCCCTATGGCCCCTATGGGTCCCTATGGGTCCCTATGGGTCCCTATGGGTCCCTTTGGGTCCCTATGGGTCCCTATGGCCCCTATGGCCCCTATGGGTCCCTATGGCTCCCTATGGGTCCCTATGGGTCCCTATGGATCCCTATGGGTCCCTATGGGTCCCTATGGGTCCCTATGGCCCCTATGGGTCCCTACATCTCCCCCTAACCCCCCCCCCCCCCTCCCCTCCCCCCGGCAGGCGCCTGGTGGCCTCGGCGGGCGGTTGGACCTCCCTCCTCTTGGCCTCCCTCCTGGTGGCCTCGTGGCCCCTCGCCCGCCCCTCGGCCTCGGCCCTCGCCCGCGGCGTCGCCCGCTGGGGGGTGGCGGCCGCCCTGGCCCGCGCCGGCCCCGCCCTCTTCGCCGCCCTCGAAGGGGCCACCGGCCGCTGCCTCGGCTCCTCCCCCCCGGCCTTCGCCCCCGGCCTCGACGCCGAGGCCCTCCCGGTCGTCGTCCTCCTCCCCTACGGAGACCCCCGGCGCTGCCGCCTCGAGGGGCACCGCTGGGAGGGCCTCGGCGCCTCCCCCCAGGCCTTCGCCTTGGTCCACTGGGCCTTGGCCTTGGCCGAGGAGTTGGGGGCACTGGGGAGGGTCCTCTTCCGGGGGCCTCGGGAGTGGAGGCCGGGTCGGGGAGAACGTCAAGGTGGCGGTGGAGGGCGTCAAGATGGCGGTGGAGGGCCTCAAGATGGCGGTGGAGGACCTCGAGGGTGGAGGTGGGGTCATGGAGGACCTCAAGATGGCCGTGGAGGGCGTCAAGATGGCGGTGGAGGACCTCAAGGTGGCCATGGAGGACCTCAAGATGGCGGTGGAGGACCTCGAGGGTGGAGGTGGAGTCATGGAGGACCTCAAGGAGGCCGTGGAGGACCTCAAGGAGGCCATGGGGGACCTCAAGATGGCCGTGGAGGACCTCAAGATGGCCGTGGAGAGCATCAAGGATGGAGGTGGAGTCATGGAGGACCTCAAGGAGGCCATGGAGGACCTCAAGATGATCATGGAGGACCTCAAGATGGCGGTGGAGGACCTCGAGGGTGGAGATGGAGTCATGGAGGACCTCAAGGAGGCCATGGGGGACCTCAAGGAGGCCATGGAGGACCTCAAGATGGCCGTGGAGGACCTCAAGATGGCCGTGGAGAGCATCAAGGATGGAGGTGGAGTCATGGAGGACCTCAAGATGATCATGGAGGACCTCAAGATGGCGGTGGAGGACCTCGAGGGTGGAGGTGGGGTCATGGAGGACCTCAAGATGGCCGTGGAGGACCTCAAGGATGGAGGTGGAGTCATGGAGGACCCGAAGGAGGCCGTGGAGAACCTCAGTGGTGGAAGTGGGGCCATGGAGGACCTGAAGGAGGACCTCAAGATGGCCGTGGAGGACCTTCAGGAGGCCGTGGAGACCCCCAAGAGTGGAAGTGGGGACCTCAAGGAGGCCATGGAGGACCTCAAGGGTGGAGGTGGGGTCCTGGAGGACCTGAAGGAGGCCAAGGAGGACCTGGCCAAGGTCCTGGAGGACCCGAAGGAGGCCCTGGAGAACCTCGAGGGTGGAGGTGGAGCCGGGGGGGACCCGAAGAAATGGGGTGGGAGGTCCACGGGGACCCCCCAGGGTGGAGGTGGGGTCACGGGGGACCTCCCCGGGTCAGGTGGGACCCGGAGGACCACCAAGAAGTTGGGTGGGGAGGCCCTGGAGGACCTCGAGGAGGTCCTGGAGGACCTCGAGGAGGTCCTGGAGGACCTCAGAGGTGGAGGTGGAGCCGGGGGGGACCTGAAGAAGTGGGGTGGGAGGTCCATGGAGACCCCCAAGGGTGGGGGTGGGACCAAGGAGAGGCCACCTGGGAGGTCCCCGCCCCGTCCCCACCCCGAAGGAGGTCCTGGACCTCCTGGCCTTGGGGACTCCGGACTCTCCTTTGGCCTCGTTTGGGCTCGGGGAGGACCTGGAGGTCCCAAGATGGTGGTGAGGACCCAGGAGAAGACCCCAAGAGGCCCGGCACGGCCTTGTCCCTCCTCTTCCTCCTCAACGTGGCCCTGGTGGTCCTCTGGGAGGTCCTCTTGGCCGTCACCTTCGCCCATCGGCACGATTGGCCCCGCAACGCCGCCGGCGCCGCCCTGGGCTGGGCGACCTGGGCGGTCACCTACGGCTTCTGGTATCGCCGGACGCGGTGGCCGGGGCCACCCGGGGTGGGGCTTGGGGTGCCCTGACCAGGAATGGGGTGGGGGGGGTGGGTCTTGGGCCTCCAGGAGGAGCTGGAGGACCTCAAGAGCTTCAAGGAGCCAAGAGAGCCCCAAAAAGCCAAGAGAAACTGAGGTTCCAGAAGGTTCTGGAGGTCCTGATGGTCCTGGAGGACCTCAAGAAGCTCAAGAAACCAAGAGAAACTGAGGTTCCAGAAGGTTCTGGAGGTCCTGATGGTCCTGGAGGACCTCAAGAAGCTCAAGAAACCAAGAGAAACTGAGGTTCCAGAAGGTTCTGGAGGTTCTGATGGTCTTGGAGGACCTCAAGAGCCACAAGAACCCAAGAGAAGCCAATAGAACCCGAGGTTCCAGAAGGTTCTGGAGGTCCTGATGGTCTTGGAGGACCTCAAGAGCCACAAGAACCCAAGAGAAGCCAATAGAACCCGAGGTTCCAGAAGGTTCTGGAGGTCCTGATGGTCCTGGAGGACCTCAAGAGCTTCAAGGAGCCAAGAGAGCCCCAAAAAGCCAAGAGAACCCAAAGTTCCAGAAGGTTCTGGAGGTCCTGATGGTCTTGGAGGACCTCAAGAGCCACAAGAACCCAAGAGAAGCCAAGAGAACCCAAGGTTCCAGAAGGTTCTGGAGGTCCTGATGGTCCTGGAGGACCTCAAGAGCCACAAGAACCCAAGAGAAGCCAAGAGAACCCGAGGTTCCAGAAGGTTCTGGAGGTCCTGATGGTCCTGGAGGACCTCAAGAGCTTCAAGGAGCCAAGAGAAGCCAAGAGAACCCGAGGTTCCAGAAGGTTCTGGAGGTCCTGATGGTCTTGGAGGACCTCAAGAGCCTCAAGAAGCCAAGAGAAACTGAGGTTCCAGAAGGTTCTGGAGGTCCTGATGGTCCTGGAGGACCTCAAGAGCTTCAAGGAGCCAAGAGAAGCCAAGAGAACCCGAGGTTCCAGAAGGTTCTGGAGGTCCTGATGGTCTTGGAGGACCTCAAGAGCCTCAAGAAGCCAAGAGAAACTGAGGTTCCAGAAGGTTCTGGAGGTCCTGATGTTCCTGGAGAACCCCAAGGAGCCAAGAGAGCCCCAAAAAGCCAAGAGAACCCAAAGTTCCAGAAGGTTCTGGAGGTTCTGATGGTCTTGGAGGACCTCAAGAGCCACAAGAACCCAAGAGAAGCCAAGAGAACCCAAGGTTCCAGAAGGTTCTGGAGGTCCTGATGGTCCTGGAGGACCTCAAGAGCTTCAAGGAGCCAAGAGAGCCCCAAGAAGCCAAGAGAAACTGAGGTTCCAGAAGGTTCTGGAGGTCCTGATGGTCTTGGAGAACCCCAAGGAGCCAAGAGAGCCCCAAGAAGCCAAGAGAACCCAAAGTTCCAGAAGGTTCTGGAGGTCCTGATGATCCTGGAGGACCTCAAGAGCCACAAGAACCCAAGAGAAGCCAAGAGAACCCGAGGTTCCAGAAGGTTCTGGAGGTCCTGATGGTCTTGGAGGACCTTAAGAAGCTCAAGAAGCCAAGAGAAACCGAGGTTCCAGAAGGTTCTGGAGGTCCTGATGGTCCTGGAGGACCTCAAGAAGCTCAAGAAACCAAGAGAAACTGAGGTTCCAGAAGGTTCTGGAGGTCCTGATGGTCCTGGAGGACCTCAAGAAGCTCAAGAAACCAAGAGAAACTGAGGTTCCAGAAGGTTCTGGAGGTCCTGATGGTCTTGGAGGACCTCAAGAGCCTCAAGAAGCCAAGAGAGCCCCAAAAAGCCAAGAGAAACTGAGGTTCCAGAAGGTTCTGGAGGTCCTGATGGTCCTGGAGGACCTCAAGAAGCTCAAGAAACCAAGAGAAACTGAGGTTCCAGAAGGTTCTGGAGGTTCTGATGGTCTTGGAGGACCTCAAGAGCCACAAGAACCCAAGAGAAGCCAAGAGAACCCAAGGTTCCAGAAGGTTCTGGAGGTCCTGATGGTCTTGGAGAACCCCAAGGAGCCGAGAGAGCCCCAAGAAGCCAAGAGAACCCAAGGTTCCGGAAGGTTCTGGGCCTCCAGGAGGTCCTGGAGAACCTCAAGGACCTCGAGATCCCGGGAGGAGCCGTTTTGGGTCAAAACGAGGTGGAATTGGGACTTTCTGAGGGGAGATCTCGGCCAATCGGAGCCACCAGGGGGCGGAAATGAGGCCAAAAGGGGGGGGGGAGGGGAGGATTTGGGGGAGGAAACGGCGAATCGGGGCCTTTTGACCCAAAAATGAGGGTTCAGGGTGAGGAGAGATGGGATTGGGCCAAAAATGGAGACTTTTACCCCAAAATGAAGGATTTGGAGCCAAAAGTGGAGGTTTTTTTGCCCAAAATGGAGATTTTTGGAGCTGAAAATGAAGGATTTTGCCTGAAAATGAAAGATTTTGCCCCAAAATGAAGGATTTTGTCCAAAAACAAAGGATTTTGCCTGAAAATGAAGGATTTGGACCCAAAAGTGAAGCTTTTTTGCCCAAAATGGAGATTTTTGGAGCTGAAAATGAAGGATTTTGCCCGAAAATGAAGGATTTTGTCCAAAAATGAAGGATTTTGCCCCAAAATGAAGGATTTTGTCCAAAAATGAAGGATTTTGCCTGAAAATGAAGGATTTGGAACCAAAATTGAAGCTTTTTTGCCCAAAATGGAGATTTTTGGAGTTGAAAATGAAGGATTTTGCCCCAAAATGGAGATTTTGGAGCCAAAAATGAAGGATTTTGCCCAAAAATGAAGGATTTGGAACCAAAAGTGAAGTTTTTTTGCCCAAAATGGTGGATTTTTGGAGCTGAAAATGAAGGGTTTTACCCCAAAATGACGGATTTTGCCTGAAAATGAAAGATTTTGCCCCAAAATGAAGGATTTTGTCCAAAAATGAAGGATTTTGAACCAAAATGAAGGATTTTGCCCCAAAATGGAGAGTTTGGAGCCGAAAATGAAAGATTTTGCCCGAAAATGAAGGATTTTGCCTGAAAATGAAGGATTTTGAACCAAAATGAAGGATTTTGAGCCAAAAGTGGAGCTGAAAATGGAGATTTAACCTAAAAATGGTGGATTTTTTCCTAAAAATGGTGATTTTTCTTCTCCAAAATATTTTTTTAGCCTGAAAGTGGAAAATTTTGCCCCAAAAAGGAGATTTTTGAGCCTCAAAGTGGAAATTTTTGAAAAAAAGCCTTTTTTTTTTTCTTAAAAAAATGAGATTTTGGACCCAAAATCAAATTTTTGAGTCTGAAAAGGGAGGATTTTGCCCCAAAATGGAGAATTTTTTAAAGTGTATTTTTTTTAACCAAAAATTGGAGATTTTCGAGCCCCAAAGGGGAGATTTTTTGGACACAAAATGAAGATATTGGGCAGAAAACTGACGATTTTGGGTAAAAAGCAAAGAATTTGAGCATAAAAAGTGAAGATTTGGGGCAGAAATGAAGATTTTTGAGGAGAATTGAAAGATTTGGGGCTAAAAGTGACGATTTTGGTCCAAAAGTAAAGTTCGGGGCCAAAAAAATGACGATTTTTGGGCAGAAATTGAAGATTTTTTGGACACCAAATTCTGGATTTTTAAGCACAAAAAAAGGGGTTTTTTTAGGTGAGAAAAAATGTGATTTTTGGACAAAAAATGCTGGAATTTTGGGGCAAAACCCGAAGATTTTGAGGGTATAAAAGTGATTTTTTTTGGGCACAGAAATGAAGATTTTGGGAGCATTAAAAATCCTGATTTTTTTTAAGGTGCAAAAATTTAATCATTTCAGAGCCAGGAAATTAAAGATTTTTGACCAAAATGATGATTTTTGGGGGCAAAAAGCGACAAAAGTTGAGATTTTTTATTTAGAACACAAAATCCCAGAGTTTTGGACAAAAAAATTCCAGATTTTGGGGCAGAATCTCAAACTTTGCGAATTTTGGGGCGATTTTCCCTTTGTGGCCCCGAGGGGGATTTTTAGGCTGAATTTTGTGGGTTTTGGGCAAAAAAAAAATCTGCTGCTTTTCCCCTTTTTACACAAAAAAAAAGGGGGGGATTTGGGTTCAAGGGGTGGAAATTGGGATTTTTTGGGGGCAGAAAACTGGAATTTTGGGGTTCAAAGGGTAAAAAAGGGAAGAAAACAGGATTTTTTCACCCCAAAAATTGTGGGGGTTTTGGTAAAAAGTCAAATTTTGCCAAAAAATGGGGGTTTCTTGCTGCAAAAATGCGTGGATTTGGTTTAAAATGTCCTTTTTTTGCCACAAAATGTGGATTTTTGTGATAAAATGTGGTTTTTTTTCTGTAAAATGCATGGTTTTGCCACAAAATGTGTTTTTTTCTGCCATAAAATGTGTTTTATTGTGATAAAAATGTCTATTTTTGGCTGTGGAATGTTTGATTTTGACGTAAAATACAGAGTTTTGCCATAAAATGTGGAATTTCGCCCTAAAATGTGGAATTTCGCCCTAAAATGTGGATTTTTGTGCTGAAAATGTGGATTTTTTTGGCTGTGAAATGCAGTTTTTGGGTATAAAATGTACTTTTTTGACATAAAATGTGTGGTTTTTTGCTGTTAAATGCTTGGTTTTGCCATAAAATCTCTTTTTTTTACATTAAAATGCAGAATTTGGCAATAAAATGTGGATTTTTCTGAGCAAAATGTGGATTTTTGGCTGTAAAATGCATCATTTTACCATAAAATCTGAGTTTTTTACCCAAAAATGTGGAATTTTGCCCTAAAATCTGTGTTTTGTGAGAAAAATGTGGATTTTTTGGTTGTAAAATGCACCTTTTTACCATAAAATCTGTTTTTTTTACCCTAAAATGTGGAATTTCACCCTAAAATGTGGATTTTTGTGCTGAAAATGTGGATTTTTTGGCTGTGAAATGCAGTTTTTGGGTATAAAATGTACTTTTTTTGACATAAAATGTGTGGTTTTTGCTGTTAAATGCTTGGTTTTGCCATAAAATCTCATTTTTTACATTAAAATGCAGAATTTGGCCCTAAAATGTGGATTTTTCTGAGCAAAATGTGGATTTTTGGCTGTAAAATGCATCATTTTACCATAAAATCTGGGTTTTTTACCCTAAAATGTGGAATTTTGCCCTAAAATCTGTGTTTTGTGATAAAAATGTGGATTTTTTTGGCTGTAAAATGCTTGGGTTTGACATAAAATACAGAGTTTTGCCCTAAAATGTGGATTTTTGTGATAAAAATGTGCATTTTTTTGCTGTGAAATCCTTGGTTTTGCCATAAATTGGTGTTTTTTTACCATAAAATGTGGATTTTTGCCCTAAAATGTGGATTTTTGTGATAAAAATGTGCATTTTTTGCTGTGAAATCCTTGGTTTTGCCATAAATTTGTGGGTTTTTACCATAAAATGTGGATTTTTTTGCCTTAAAATGGGGGGGTTTGGGAAAAAATGTGAATTTTTGGACTGTAAAATGCATTGTTTTGCCTTAAAATCTATTTTTTCCCTAAAATATGGATTTTTGCCTTAAAATGTGGGGGTTTTGGTGATAAAAATGTGGCTTTTTGGCTGCCAGACGCAGGGTTTTGCTGTAAAATGTGAATTTTTACTGATATTGTGGGATTTTGCCCCAAAACGTTGGGGTTTTCTGCCATAAAATGCTTTTCTTGCATCAAAAAATGTGTCTTTTGCCTAAAAACGGGGGGTTTGAACCCAAAAAAATGGGGAGAGAAAAGGGGGGGATTTTTTTAAACCATAAAATTGTTGTTTTTTTATTTAAATGCGACTTTTTTTGTCCCAAAATACTGAATTTTTTCAGCCTAAAACGAGGATTATTTTGGCTTTAAAAATTTTTAAAATTTGGGATTTTTTTTCCCTTCAAAGGAGGATTTTTTGGCCTTAAAAAAAAAAAAAACAAAACAATTTTTTTTGCCCTAAAAAATAATTTATTTTTGCTCCTAAAAATAAGAATTTTGTGCCCCAAAATAAATTTTTCAACCTTAAAAATGAAGATTTTTTTACCCCTAAAGATGATGATTTTTTGCCTTAGAAATGAGATTTTTTTTTGCTCCCAAAAGGACTTTTTTTTAACCCTAAAATGAGGAATTTTTTAGCCTTAAAAATATGGGTATTTTTGCCCAAAAATGAAGATTTTTTTACCCTAAAATAAGAATTATTTTGCCCTTAAAATTAGGATTATTTTGGCCCTAAAAATGAAGATTTTTTTTGCCTTAAAATGAAGATTTTTTTCCCCTAAAAAGAGGAGGTTTTTTTCCTTAAAATAAGGGGTTTTAATCATAAATTGAGTTTTTTATTGTAAAATGAACTTTCTTACCATAAAAAATGAGGTTTTTTTAACCTTAAAACCAAGTTTTGAACCTTAAAATGAATTTTTTTCCCTTCAAATGAACTTTTTTTGCCCTAAAATGAGATTTTTTACCTTAAAATGACTCCTTTATCCTTAAAATGAAGTTTTTAACCAAAAATTGAAGTTTTTTACCTTAAAATGATTTTTTTACCTTAAAATGAATTTTTTACCCCAAAAATGATTTCACCTTAAAATTATTTTTTCCTTAAAATGAATTTTTTCACCTTAAAATGATTTTTTTTTAACCTTAAATTGATTTTTTAACCTTAAAATGTCTTTTTTAACCTTAAACTGAGAGGGATTTTTTAACCCTAAAAAGTTCTTTTCACCACGATTATTTTTTGCCTTAAAAGGATATTTTTTCCCTTAAAATGATTTTTTTCCCCCTTCACTTTTTAACCTTAAAATTAGGAATTTTTGAACCAGAAAACGAGGGAGGGTTTAACCTAAAAATGAGGGTTTTTAACCTAAAAATGGGGGTTTTGACCTAAAAATGGTTTTTTAACTTAAAAATGAGGGGTTTTTAACCTAAAAATGGGGTTTTTTTTAAAATTAAAAATGGATTTTTTAACCAAAAAATGTTTTTTTTAACCTAAAAATGAGGTTTTTAACTTAAAAATGTGGGTTTTAAACTAAAAATGGGGTTTTTAACCTAAAAATGATGTTTTTAACCTAAAAATGAGATTTTTAAATCAAAAACGAGGTTTTTAAGCTTAAAATGAGGTTTTTAACCCAAAAATTGGGAATATTAACCTAAAGATGAGGGTTTTAACTTAAAAATGGGGGTTTTAACTAAAAATGAAGTTTTTAACCTAAAAACGAGGTTTTTAACCTAAAAATGTTTTTTTTTAACCTAAAAATGAGGGTTTTAACCTAAAAGTGGGGATTTTTAACCTAAAGATGAGGTTCTTAACTTAAAAATGAGGGTTTTTTTTTACCTAAAAATGGGGGTTTTAACTTAAAAATGGGGTTTTTAACTAAAAATGGGGTTTTTAACCTAAAAATGAGGTTTTTAACTTAAAAATGAGTTTTTTAACTTAAAAATGGGGGTTTTGACCTAAAAATGAAGTTTTTAACTTAAAAATGAGTTTTTTTAACCTAAAAATGTATTTTTTAACTTAAAAATGGGGGTTTTAACTAAAAATGAAGTTTTTAACCTAAAAACGAGGTTTTTAATCTAAAAATGGGGATTTTTAACCTAAAAATGAGGTTTTTAACTTAAAAATGAAGTTTTTTGACCTAAAAATCGGGGGTTTTAACTAAAAATGGGGTTTTTAACCTAAAAATGAGGATTTTAGCCTAAAAATGAAGTTTTTAATTTAAAAATGAGGTTTTTTTAACCTAAAAATGGGTTTTTTACCCCGAAATTCCTTTCCCCAAACCGCCCTTTTTTAACCCTTCGCCCTCTCCCCCTCCTTCACTCATTTTTTTTTTTTTTTAACCAGAAAGGAGTTTTCCAACCCAAAAAATCCCCTCTTTGCGCCGCCATGGTTTTTTTTGACCATAAAAGGAAATTGGTTTATTTTTTCCACAAATTTGGGTTTTTTTACCCCAAAAACAGCGATTTTGGTCTCCAAAAGGTGACCTTGGGTGGATCCGGTGACCTTGGGTTGACCTGGTGACCCTTGGGTGGATCCGGTGACCTTTGGGTGGACCTGTTGACCTTGGGTTGACCTGGTGACCTTGGGTTGACCTGTTGACCCTTGGGTTGACCTGTTGACCCTTGGATTGACCTGGTGGACCTTGGGTTGACCTATTGACCCTTGGGTTGACCTGGTGACCTTGGGTTGACCTGGTGACCCTTGGCTTGACCTGTTGACCCTTGGCTTGACCTGTTGACCCTTGGATTGACCTGGTGACCTTGGGTTGACCTGTTGACCCTTGAGTTGACCTGTTGACCCTTGGGTAGACCTGGTGACCCTTGGGTTGACCTGGTGACCCTTGGCTTGACCTGTTGACCCTTGGCTTGACCTATTGACCCTTGGATTGACCTGGTGACCTTGGGTTGACCTGTTGACCCTTGAGTTGACCTGGTGACCTTGGGTTGACCTGGTGACCCTTGGCTTGACCTGTTGACCCTTGGGTTGACCTTGTGACCTTGGGTTGACCCGTTGACCCTTGGGTGGACCCGTTGACCCTTGGGTTGACCTGTTGACCCTTGGGTTGACCCGTTGACCCTTGGGTGGACCCGTTGACCCTTGGGTTGACCCGTTGACCCTTGGGTGGACCCGTTGACCCTTGGGTTGACCTGTTGACCCTTGAGAGTTTGGGAGGTGGCGATGGGGTTCCACCACCTTCTCCAGGCCACGCCCCCCCCCTCTCTCTCTCTCCAGGCAGCCAATAGGTCCTCTCACTCCCTCTTGGACCCCCCCCCCTCCCACCCACCCCCCCCCACCCCCCGCGGCGTCCGTCAGCGCCCGCGTTCCTCGGCGCCGCGCTTGAGGTGGGCGACGGTGGAGAGGAACCACTTGACCTACAAGGGGTGGGGGGGGGGGGGGGGGGAGACACCGGAGTCACGTGACCTGTTATGGTGTCCCCACCCAGCAGAGGACCCATCCCACCTGCTGGACCCCCCCTGGGACCACCCCCCGTGGACCTTTGGGGTGGTGGGGATGGAAGCCCACCTTGAAGAAGGTGACGGCGACGCCGCAGCAGGCGCTGAGGAGGAAGAGGGCGACGAAGGCGGCGACGCTGTCCCTGGGCCCGGAGGAGGCCTCGGGGTCGGCTCGGCACGGGGGGGCTTTGGAGGAGGAGGAGGAGGAGGTGGGGACCTTCTCCAGGTGACGTCGCCACCACCTCCACCGAGCTCCAGCCGGCGCCACCCAGGGCTCTGCGCCCGTCGCTGTCCAGCTCCACCAGCTCCACCAGCTCCATCATCTCCATCCAGGTCCAACCACCCTTGAACCATCATCTCCATCATCTCCATCATCTCCATCCAGGTCCAACCACCCTGAGCCTTCATCTCCATCATCTCCATCATCTCCTTCATCTCCATCATCTCCATCATCTCCTTCATCTCCATCATCTCCATCATCTCCATCCAGCCCCAACCACCTTGAGCCATCACCTCCACCCATCTCCATCATCTCCATCATCTCCACCCATCTCCATCCTTGTCCAACCACCCTTGAACCATCATCTCCATCATCTCCATCATCTCCATCATCTCCTTCCATCCACCACCTCCATTGATCTCCACCCATCTCCACCCATCTCCATTGATCTCCATCACCTCCATCATCTCCATCATCTCCATCATCTCCATCATCTCCATCATCTCCAACCACCTTGAGCCATCACCTCCACCCATCTCCTTCCATCTCCATCATCTCCATCATCTCCTTCATCTCCATCACCTCCATCCTTGTCCAACCACCCTGAGCCTTCATCTCCACCCATCTCCATCATCTCCTTCATCTCCATCATCTCCATTGATCTCCATCAACTCCATCCAGCCCCAACCACCCTGAGCCATCATCTCCACCCATCTCCATCATCTTCAACCACCTGGAGCCTTCATCTCCATCATCTCCTTCATCTCCATCATCTCCATCCACCACATCCATTGATCTCCACCCATCTCCATTCATCTCCATCACCTCCATCCACATCCAACCACCCTGAGCCATCACCTCCACCCATCTCCACCCATGGTCTCCATCATCTCCATTGATCTCCACCCATCTCCATCCTTGTCCAACCACCTTGAGCCTTCATCTCCATCATCTCCTTCATCTCCTTCCATCTCCATCATCTCCATCCACCACATCCATTGATCTCCACCCATCTCCATCCATCTCCATCATCTCCATCCATGTCCAACCACCCTAAGCCTTCATCTCCACTCATCTCCACCATCTCCATCATCTCCATCATCTCCATCCAGGTCCAACCACCCTTGAGCCTTCATCTCCACCCATCTCCACCATCTCCACCATCATCTCCATCATCTCCATCCACCCACCACCTCCATTGATCTCCACCCATCTCCACCATCTCCATTGATCTCCATCACCTCCATCCACATCCATCCACCCTGAGCCTTCATCTCCATCATCTCCACCCATCTCCACCCATCTCCATCATCTCCATCCTTGTCCAACCACCCTTGAACCATCATCTCCATCATCTCCATCATCTCTTTCATCTCCTTCATCTCCACCCATCTCCACCATCTCCACCATCATCTCCATCATCTCCACCCACCACCTCCATCAATCTCCACCCATCTCCACCCATGGTCTCCACCCATCTCCATCATCTCCACCATCTCCTTCATCTCCATCCATGTCCAACCACCCTGAGCCTTCATCTCCATCATCTCCCTCCACATTGATCTCCATCCATCTCCACCCATGGTCTCCACCCATCTCCTTCCATCTCCATTGATCTCCACCCATCTCCATCACCTCCATCCTTGTCCAACCACCCTTGAACCATCATCTCCATCATCTCCATCATCATCTCCATCCACCACCTCCACTGATCTCCATCCATCTCCATTATCTCCATTGATCTCCATCACCTCCATCCACATCCAGCCACCCTGAGCCTTCATCTCCATCATCTCCATCATCTCCATCATCTCCATCACCTCCATCCATGTCCAACCACCTTGACCCTTCATCTCCACCCATCTCCATCATCTCCATCCAGCCCCAACCACCTTGACCCTTCATCTCCACCCATCTCCATCATCTCCATCCAGCCCCAACCACCTTGAGCCATCATCTCCACCCATCTCCTTCATCTCCATCACCTCCATCACCTCCATCCACATCCAACCACGTTGAACCTTCATCTCCATCATCTCCATCCACGACCTCCACCCATCTCCACCCATTTCCATCATCTTCAACCACCCTGAGCCTTCATCTCCATCATCTCCTTCATCTCCACCCCCATTGATCTCCACCCATCTCCACCCATGGTCTCCACCCATCTCCATCACCTCCATCCACATCCAACCACTCTGAGCCTTCATCTCCTTCATCTCCACCCATCTCCATCATCGCCATCATCTCCAACCACCTTGAACCATCATCTCCACCCATCTCCTTCCATCTCCATCATCTCCATCACCTCCATCCTTGTCCAACCACCCTGAGCCTTCATCTCCATCATCTCCTTCATCTCCACCATCTCCTTCATCTCCACCCCCATCAATCTCCACCCATCTCCACCCATGGTCTCCACCCATCTCCATCCTTTTCCAACCACCCTGAGCCTTCATCTCCATCATCTCCATCATCTCCTTCATCTCCATCATCTCCATCATCTCCATCATCTCCATCCACCACCTCCATTGATCTCCACCCATCTCCACCCATGGTCTCCACCCATCTCCATCATCTTCAACCACCTTGAGCCTTCATCTCCATCATCTCCATCATCATCTCCATCATCTCCATCCAGCCCCAACCACCCTGAGCCATCACCTCCACCCATCTCCATCACCTCCATCATCTCCACCCATCTCCTTCCATCTCCATCATCTCCATCCACCACCTCCATTGATCTCCTTCCATCTCCACCCATCATCTCCACCCATCTCCATCATCTCCATCCAGGTCCAACCACCCTTGAACCATCATCTCCATCATCTCCATCCACCACCCCCACTGATCTCCACCCATCTCCATTCATCTCCATCACCTCCATCCACATCCAACCACCCTGAGCCTTCATCTCCTTCATCTCCATCATCTCCAACCACCCTGAGCCATCACCTCCACCCATCTCCACCCATGGTCTCCATCATCTCCATTGATCTCCACCCATCTCCATCCTTGTCCAACCACCTTGAGCCTTCATCTCCATCATCTCCATCATCTCCATCATCTCCATCATCTCCATCCACCACCTCCATCAATCTCAATCCAACTCCACCCATGGTCTCCACTCATCTCCATCATCTCCATCCACCACCTCCATCGATCTCAATCCAACTCCACCCATGGTCTCCACTCATCTCCATCATCTCCATCATCTCCATCCAGCCCCAATCACCTTGAGCCATCACCTCCACCCATCTCCATCATCTCCATCCACGTCCAACCACCCTGAGCCTTCATCTCCATCATCTCCATCATCGCCATCATCTCCTTCATCTCCATCCATCCACCACCTCCATTGATCTCCATCCATCTCCATCATCTCCATTGATCTCCATCACCTCCATCCTTGTCCAACCACCTTGAGCCTTCATCTCCACCCATCTCCACCATCTCCACCATCTCCATCATCTCCATCCAGCCCCAACCACCCTTGAACCATCATCTCCACCATCATCTCCTTCATCTCCGTCCACATTGATCTCCTTCCATCTCCACCCATGGTCTCCACCCATCTCCATCATCTCCATCCTTGTCCAACCACCCTGAGCCTTCATCTCCATCATCTCCACCCATCTCCATCATCTCCATCATCTCCATCCACCACCCCCACCCATCCCCTTCCATCTCCATTGATCTCCACCCATCTCCATCATCTTCAACCACCCTGAGCCTTCATCTCCATCATCTCCATCATCTCCATCATCTCCATCCAGCCCCAACCACCTTGAGCCATCACCTCCACCCATCTCCATCATCTCCTTCATCTCCATCATCTCCATCCTTGTCCAACCACCCTTGAACCATCATCTCCATCATCTCCATCATCTCCTTCCATCCACCACCTCCATTGATCTCCACCCATCTCCATCATCTCCATCATCTCCACCCATCTCCATCATCTCCATCATCTCCTTCAGCTCCATCATCTCCATCATCTCCAACCACCTTGAGCCATCACCTCCACCCATCTCCTTCCATCTCCATCATCTCCATCACCTCCATCCTTGTCCAACCACCCTGAGCCATCATCTCCACCCATCTCCACCCATCTCCATCATCTTCAACCACCTGGAGCCTTCATCTCCATCATCTCCTTCATCTCCATCATCTCCATCCACCACATCCATTGATCTCCACCCATCTCCACCCATCTCCATTCATCTCCATCACCTCCATCCACATCCAACCACCCTGAGCCTTCATCTCCATCATCTCCAACCACCCTGAGCCATCACCTCCACCCATCTCCACCCATGGTCTCCATCATCTCCATTGATCTCCACCCATCTCCATCCTTGTCCAACCACCTTGAGCCTTCATCTCCATCATCTCCTTCATCTCCTTCCATCTCCATCATCTCCATCCACCACCTCCACTGATCTCCATCCATCTCCATCATCTCCATCCATGTCCAACCACCCTAAGCCTTCATCTCCACTCATCTCCACCATCTCCATTGATCTCCATCATCTCCATCCAGGTCCAACCACCCTTGAGCCTTCATCTCCACCCATCTCCACCATCTCCACCATCATCTCCATCATCTCCATCCACCCACCACCTCCATTGATCTCCACCCATCTCCACCATCTCCATTGATCTCCATCACCTCCATCCACATCCAGCCACCCTGAGCCTTCATCTCCTTCATCTCCACCATCTCCACCCATCTCCATCATCTCCATCCTTGTCCAACCACCCTTGAACCATCATCTCCATCATCTCCATCATCTCTTTCATCTCCTTCATCTCCACCCATCTCCACCATCTCCACCATCATCTCCATCATCTCCACCCACCACCTCCATCGATCTCCACCCATCTCCACCCATGGTCTCCACCCATCTCCATCATCTCCACCATCTCCTTCATCTCCATCCATGTCCAACCACCCTGAGCCTTCATCTCCATCATCTCCCTCCACATTGATCTCCATCCATCTCCACCCATGGTCTCCACCCATCTCCATCCTTGTCCAACCACCTTGAGCCTTCATCTCCATCATCTCCATCATCTCCATCCACCACCCCCATTGATCTCCTTCCATCTCCACCCATGGTCTCCACCCATCTCCATCATCTTCAACCACCCTGAGCCTTCATCTCCACCCATCTCCATCATCTCCATCATCTCCATCCACCACCTCCATTGATCTCCATCACCTCCATCCATGTCCAACCACCCTGAGCCCTCATCTCCACCCATCTCCATCATCTCCATTGATCTCCATCATCTCCATCCTTGTCCAACCACCCTTGAACCATCACCCCCACCCATCTCCACCCATCTCCATCATCTCCATCATCTCCATCCATCTTCTTCCATCTCCATCATCTCCTTCCATCCATCACCTCCATTGATCTCCACCCATCTCCACCCATGGTCTCCACCCATCTCCATCATCTCCATCCAGCCCCAACCACCTCGAGCCATCACCTCCACCCATCTCCTTCCATCTCCATCACCTCCATCCTTGTCCAACCACCCTTGAACCATCATCTCCATCATCTCCTTCAACTCCTTCCATCTCCATCATCTCCATCCACCACCTCCATTGATCTCCATCCATCTCCACCCATGGTCTCCACCCATCTCCTTCCATCTCCATTGATCTCCACCCATCTCCATCCTTGTCCAACCACCCTTGAACCATCATCTCCTTCATCTCCACCATCTCCACCATCTCCACCATCATCTCCATCATCTCCACCATCTCCACCATCATCTCCATCATCTCCATCCACCACCCCCACTGATCTCCACCCATCTC
The DNA here is from genome assembly GCA_033556795.1 of Tapera naevia. NCBI lineage: Eukaryota > Metazoa > Chordata > Aves > Cuculiformes > Neomorphidae > Tapera > Tapera naevia. The sequence goes on along the minus strand of JAUMJJ010000544.1, from coordinate 141,805 downwards.
CACCCATGGTCTCCACCCATCTCCATCATCTTCAACCACCCTGAGCCTTCATCTCCATCATCTCCATCATCTCCATCATCTCCATCCAGCCCCAACCACCTTGAGCCATCACCTCCACCCATCTCCATCATCTCCTTCATCTCCATCATCTCCATCCTTGTCCAACCACCCTTGAACCATCATCTCCATCATCTCCTTCCATCCACCACCTCCATTGATCTCCACCCATCTCCATTGATCTCCATCACCTCCATCCTTGTCCAACCACCTTGACCCTTCATCTCCACCCATCTCCTTCATCTCCATCACCTCCATCACCTCCATCCACATCCAACCACGTTGAGCCTTCATCTCCATCATCTCCTTCATCTCCACCCCCATTGATCTCCACCCATCTCCACCCATGATCTCCATCCATCTCCATCGTCTCCATCCACATCCAACCACTCTGAGCCTTCATCTCCTTCATCTCCACCCATCTCCATCATCTCCATCATCTCCAACCACCTTGAACCATCATCTCCACCCATCTCCTTCCATCTCCATCACCTCCATCACCTCCATCCTTGTCCAACCACCCTGAGCCTTCATCTCCATCATCTCCCTCCACATTGATCTCCATCCATCTCCACCCATGGTCTCCACCCATCTCCATCCTTGTCCAACCACCTTGAACCATCATCTCCATCATCTCCATCCACCACCCCCATTGATCTCCTTCCATCTCCACCCATGGTCTCCACCCATCTCCTTCCATCTCCATTGATCTCCATCACCTCCATCATCTCCATCCTTGTCCAACCACCTTGACCCTTCATCTCCACCCATCTCCTTCCATCTCCATTGATCTCCATCACCTCCTTCCATCTCCAACAACCTTCAGACATCATCTCCACCATCTCCATCATCTCCTTCATCTCCACCATCTCCTTCATCTCCACCCCCATCAATCTCCATCCATCTCCACCCATGGTCTCCACCCATCTCCATCATCTTCAACCACCTGGAGCCTTCATCTCCATCATCTCCATCATCTCCTTCATCTCTTTCATCTCCTTCATCTCCATCATCTCCATCCACCACCCCCATTGATCTCCTTCCATCTCCACCCATGATCTCCACCCATCTCCATCACCTCCATCCAGCCCCAACCACCCTTGAACCATCATCTCCACCATCATCTCCTTCATCTCCATCATCTCCTTCCATCCACCACCTCCATTGATCTCCATCATCTCCATCCATGTCCAACCACCCTGAGCCTTCATCTCCATCATCTCCCTCCACATTGATCTCCATCCATCTCCACCCATGGTCTCCACCCATCTCCATCCTTGTCCAACCACCTTGAGCCTTCATCTCCATCATCTCCATCATCTCCATCCACCACCCCCATTGATCTCCTTCCATCTCCACCCATGGTCTCCACCCATCTCCATCATCTCCATCATCTCCATTGATCTCCATCATCTCCATCCTTGTCCAACCACCCTTGAACCATCACCCCCACCCATCTCCACCCATGGTCTCCACCCATCTCCATCATCTTCAACCACCCTGAGCCTTCATCTCCACCCATCTCCATCATCTCCATCATCTCCATCCACCACCTCCATTGATCTCCATCACCTCCATCCATGTCCAACCACCCTGAGCCCTCACCTCCACCCATCTCCATCATCTCCATTGATCTCCATCATCTCCATCCTTGTCCAACCACCCTTGAACCATCACCCCCACCCATCTCCACCCATCTCCATCATCTCCATCATCTCCATCCACCACCCCCATTGATCTCCTTCCATCTCCACCCATGGTCTCCACCCATCTCCATCATCTTCAACCACCCTGAGCCTTCATCTCCACCCATCTCCATCATCTCCATCATCTCCATCCACCACCTCCATTGATCTCCATCACCTCCATCCATGTCCAACCACCCTGAGCCCTCATCTCCACCCATCTCCATCATCTCCATTGATCTCCATCATCTCCATCCTTGTCCAACCACCCTTGAACCATCACCCCCACCCATCTCCACCCATCTCCATCATCTCCATCATCTCCATCCATCTTCTTCCATCTCCATCATCTCCTTCCATCCATCACCTCCATTGATCTCCACCCATCTCCACCCATGGTCTCCACCCATCTCCATCATCTCCATCCAGCCCCAACCACCTCGAGCCATCACCTCCACCCATCTCCTTCCATCTCCATCACCTCCATCCTTGTCCAACCACCCTTGAACCATCATCTCCATCATCTCCTTCAACTCCTTCCATCTCCATCATCTCCATCCACCACCTCCATTGATCTCCATCCATCTCCACCCATGGTCTCCACCCATCTCCTTCCATCTCCATTGATCTCCACCCATCTCCATCCTTGTCCAACCACCTTGACCCTTCATCTCCACCCATCTCCACCATCTCCATCATCTCCATCCAGCCCCAACCGCCTTGAGCCATCACCTCCACCCATCCCCACCACCTCCACCCACCCCCCCCATTGACCTCCACCCACCTCCACCCACCTTGGGCCACCACCTCCACCACCTCCACCACCTCCACCACCTCCACCACCTCCACCACCTCCTCCCTGCTCCCCACCCACCCCCACCCATCATCTCCACCCCAAGGACCTCCCCCTGCGCCGCTCACGACCAGAGGCTCCACCTCACGTCAGCTCCTTTTATTCTCCCACCAAGCCATGGGTGAAGCCTCCACCAAGCCATGGGTGATGCCACCACCAAGCCATGGGTGATGCCACCACCAAGCTATGGGTGATGCCACCAAGCCATGGGTGATGCCTCCACCAAGCCATGGGTGATGCCTCCACCAAGCCATGGGTGATGCCACCAAGCCATGGGTGATGCCACCACCAAGCTATGGGTGATGCCATCAAGCCATGGGTGATGCCACCACCAAGCCATGGGTGATGCCACCAAGCCATGGGTGATGCCACCACCAAGCCATGGGTGAAGCCACCACCAAGCCATGGGTGATGCCACCACCAAGCCATGGGTGATGCCACCACCAAGCTATGGGTGATGCCACCACCAAGCCATGGGTGAAGCCACCACCAAGCCATGGGTGATGCCATCAAGCCATGGGTGATGCCATCACCAAGCTATGGGTGATGCCTCCACCAAGCCATGGGTGATGCCACCACCAAGCCATGGGTGATGCCTCCACCAAGCCATGGGTGAAGCCACCACCAAGCCATGGGTGATGCCTCCACCAAGCCATGGGTGATGCCACCACCAAGCTATGGGTGATGCCACCATCAAGCCATGGGTGAAGCCACCACCAAGCTATGGGTGATGCCACCACCAAGCCATGGGTGATGCCATCACCAAGCTATGGGTGATGCCACCACCAAGCCATGGGTGAAGCCACCACCAAGCCATGGGTGAAGCCACCACCAAGCCATGGGTGATGCCATCACCAAGCCATGGGTGATGCCACCACCTCCCTCACTTGTTACCGGGGCTCCTGCTGATGCTCCTCTGGATGAACTTCATGGGCAGGGCCTCGTGGACCACCATGCAGGTGAAGGTGACCCCACCCTCCCACTCCTCCCTGGGCACCACCAGGCGGCTGTAGAGGTAGAAGGTCCCATCCCCGTCCTTCTCCTTGGCCGCCGGCGTCGTCTCGGCGCCGCCGGCGCCCACGGCCTCGCGCTCCTTCAGCCACTCCACCGAGAGGTCCTCGGGGTAGAAGCCCCTCACCAGGCAGGTGATGGTGGCCGTGGGGTGGGAGCTGCTCAGCTCCTCGGCCGCCGGCGCCAGCAGGAAGACGCCGGGCGCTTGGCGTCGGCCTGGGGTGGGAGGAAGAGAGGAGGAGAAGGTTCCAGAGGGACGGCCTCGGGGGGTGGGGGGGGGGGGGGTAAAGGAGGACCTCGAGCCAAAGGGGGATCTTCTCGAGGTGAAGGGGACTTCTTGGCCTGAGAAAAGGGCTTCTTGGGCCGAAAAGGGACCTTCTTGGGCCAAAAATGGACCTTCTTGGGTTAAAAGGGACCTTCTTGGGCCAAAAATGGACCTTCTTGGGCCAAAAATGGACCTTCTTGGGCTAAAAGGGACCTTCTTGCGCCAAAAAGGGACCTTCTTGGGCCAAAACAAGACCTTCTTGACCCAAAACAAGACCTTCTTGACCCAAAAAAGACCTCCTTGACCCAAAAAGGGACCTTCTTGAGCCAAAACAAGACCTTATTGACCCAAAAAAGACCTTCTTGACCCCAAAAAAGACCTTCTTGACCCAAAAAGGACCTTCTTGACCCAAAACAAGACCTTCTTGACCCAAAACAAGACCTTCTTGACCTAAAAAAGACCTTCTTGACCCAAAACAAGACCTTCTTGACCCAAAAAAGGACCTTCTCGAGCCAAAACAAGACCTTCTTGACCCAAAACAAGACCTTCTTGACCCAAAACAAGACCTTCTTGACCCAATAAAAGACCTTCTTGACCCAAAGGGCCCTTCTTGGCCCGATAAAAGGTCTTCTTGTCCAAAAAAGGACTTTCTTGGGCCAAAAAAGGACCTTCTCGACCCAAAACAAGACCTTCTTGACCCAAAAAGGGACCTTTTAGACCCAAAGAGCCCTTCTTGACCCAAAACAAGACCTTCTTGACCCCAAAAAGACCTTCTTGACCCAAAAAAGGACCTTCTTGACCCCAAAAAGACCTTCTTGACCCAAAACAAGACCTTCTTGACCCAAGAAAAGACTTCTTGACCCCAAAAAGACCTTCTCGACCCAAAAAAGACCTTCTTCACCCAACAAAGGACCTTCTTGACCCAAGAAAAGACCTTCTTGACCCAAACAAGACCTTCTTGACCCAAGAAAAGACCTTCTTGACCCCAAAAAGACCTTCTTGACCCAAAACAAGACCTTCTTGACCTAAAAAAGACCTTCTTGACCCAAGAAAAAACCTTCTTGACCCAAAAAGGGACCTTTTAGACCCAAAGAGCCCTTCTTGACCAAAAGCAAGACTTTCTTGCTCCCAAAAAGACCTTCTTGACCCAAAACAAGACCTTCTTGACCCAAGAAGAGACTTTCTTGACCCAAAAAAGACCTTCTTGACCCCAAAAAGACCTTCTCGACCCAAAAAAGACCTTCTTCACCCAAAAAGGACCTTCTTGACCCAAGAAAAGACCTTCTTGACCCAAACAAGACCTTCTTGACCCAAAACAAGACCTTCTTGACCCAAGAAAAGACCTTCTTGACCCCAAAAAGACCTTCTTGACCCCAAAAAAGACCTTCTTGACCCCAAAAAGACCTTCTTGACCCCAAAAAGACCTTCTTGACCCCAAAAAAGACCTTCTTGACCCAAAAAAGACCTTGACCCAAGAAAAGACCTTCTTGATCCAAAAAAGACCTTTCTGACCCAAGAAAAGACCTTCTTGACCCAAGAAAAGACCTTCTTGACCCAAAAAAGACCTTCTTGACCCAAAAAATACCTTTTTGACCCAAAACAAGACCTTCTTGACCCAAAAAAGGACCTTCTCGAGCCAAAACAAGACCTTCTTGACCCAAACAAGACCTTCTTGACCCAATAAAAGACCTTCTTGACCCAAAGAGCCCTTCTTGGCCCAAGAAAAGGGCTTCTCAAGCCAAAAAAAGGACCTTCTTGACCCGAAAAAGACCTTCTTGACCCAAAACAAGACCTTCTTGACCCAAAGAGCCCTTTTTGACCCAAAACAAGACCTTCTTGACCCAAAAAGGGACCTTTTAGACCCAAAGAGCCCTTTTTGACCCAAAACAAGACCTTCTTGACCCAAAAAAGACCTTCTTGACCCCAAAAAAGACCTTCTTGACCCAAGAAAAGACCTTCCTGACCCAAAAAAGACCTTCTTGACCCAAAAAGGGACCTTTTAGACCCAAAAAATCCCTTCTTGACCCAAAAAGGGACCTTTTAGACCCAAAAAAGACCTTCTTGACCCAAAAAAGGACCTTCTCGAGCCAAAACAAGACCTTCTTGACCCAAACAAGACCTTCTTGACCTAAAAAAGACCTTCTTGACCCAAAACAAGACCTTCTTGACCCAAAAAAAGACCTTCTTGACCTAAAAAAGACCTTCTTGACCCAAGAAAAAACCTTCTTGACCCAAAAAGGGACCTTTTAGACCCAAAGAGCCCTTCTTGACCCAAAACAAGACCTTCTTGACCCAAAAAAGGACCTTCTCGAGCCAAAACAAGACCTTCTTGACCCAAAAAGGGACCTTTTAGACCCAAAAAAGACCTTCTTGACCCAAAAAAGGACCTTCTCGAGCCAAAACAAGACCTTCTTGACCCAAGAAAAGACCTTCTTGACCCAAGAAAAGACCTTCTTGACCCAAAAAAGACCTTCTTGACCCCAAAAATACCTTTTTGACCCAAAACAAGACCTTCTTGACCTAAAAAAGACCTTCTTGACCCAAAACAAGACCTTATTGACCCAAAAAAGACCTTCTTGACCCGAAAAAGCCCTTCTCGACCCAAAACAAGACCTTCTTGAGCCAAAAATGACCTTCTTGACCCCAAAAATACCTTTTTGACCCAAGAAAAGACCTTCTTGACCCCAAACAAGACCTTCTTGAGCCAAAAAGGACCTTATTGACCCAAAAAGGTCCTTCTTGACCCAAAACAAGACCTTCTTGACCCCAAAAAGACCTTCTTGACCCAAACAAAACCTTCTTGACCCGAAAACGGACCTTCTTGGGCCAAAAATGGACCTTCTTGGGCCGAAAAGGGACCTTCTTGACCCAAAACACGACCTTATTGACCTAAAAAGGACCTTCTTGACCCAAAAAGGGACCTTCTTGACCCCAAAAAGACCTTCTTGACCCAAAACAAGACCTCCTTGACCCAAAAAGGGACCTTCTTGAGCCAAAACAAAACCTTCTTGACCCCAAAAAGACCTTCTTGACCCAAACAAAACCTTCTTGACCCGAAAACGGACCTTCTTGGGCCAAAAATGGACCTTCTTGGGCCGAAAAGGGACCTTCTCGACCCAAAACAAGACCTTATTGACCCAAAAAGGACCTTCTTGACCCCAAAAAGACCTTCTTGACCCAAAACAAGACCTTCTTGACCCCAAAAAGACCTCCTTGACCCAAAAAGGGACCTTCTTGAGCCAAAAAGGGACCTTCTTGAGCCAAAACAAGACCTTATTGACCCCAAAAAGACCTTCTTGACCCCAAAAAAGACCTTCTTGACCCAAAAAGGACCTTCTTGACCCAAAACAAGACCTTCTTGACCCAAAGGGCCCTTCTTGGCCCAAGAAAAGGTCTTCTTGGGCCAAAAAAGGACCTTCTTGAGCCAAAAAAGACCTTCTTGACCCAAAAAGGGACCTTTTAGACCCAAAGAGCCCTTCTTGACCCAAAACAAGACCTTCTTGACCCAAAACAAGACCTTCTTGACCCAAAAAAGACCTTCTTGACCCAAAACAAAACCTTCTTGACCCAAAAAAGACCTTCTTGACCCCAAAAATACCTTTTTGACCCAAGAAAAGACCTTCTTGACCCAAGAAAAGACCTTCTTGACCCAAAACAAGACCTTCTTGACCCAAAAAAGACCTTCTTGACCCCAAAAATACCTTTTTGACCCAAAACAAGACCTTCTTAACCCCAAAAAGACCTTCTTGACCCAAAGAGCCCTTCTTGGCCCAAGAAAAGGGCTTCTCAAGCCAAAAAAGGACCTTCTTGGGCCAAAAAAGGAGCTTCTTGACCCAAAACAAGACCTTCTTGACCCAAAACAAGACCTTCTTGACCCCAAAAAGACCTTCTTGACCCAAAACAAGACCTTCTTGACCCAAAAAAGACCTTGACCCAAGAAAAGACCTTCTTGACCCAAGAAAAGACCTTCTTGACCCAAAAAAGACCTTCTTGACCCAAAAAATACCTTTTTGACCCAAAACAAGACCTTCTTGACCTAAAAAAGACCTTCTTGACCCAAACAAGACTTTCTTGACCCAAAACAAGACCTTCTTGACCCAAGAAAAGACCTTCTTGACCCCAAAAAGACCTTCTTGACCCCAAAAAAGACCTTCTTGACCCAAAACAAGACCTTCTTGACCCAAAAAAGACCTTCTTGACCCAAGAAAAGACCTTCTTGACCCAAAAAAGACCTTTCTGACCCAAGAAAAGACCTTCTTGACCCAAAAAAGGACCTTCTCGACCCAAGAAAAGACCTTCTTGACCCAAAAAAGGACCTTCTCGAGCTAAAACAAGACCTTCTTGACCCAAACAAGACCTTCTTGACCCAATAAAAGACCTTCTTGACCCAAAGAGCCCTTCTTGGCCCAAGAAAAGGGCTTCTCAAGCCAAAAAAAGGACCTTCTTGACCCGAAAAAGACCTTCTTGACCCAAAACAAGACCTTCTTGACCCAAAGAGCCCTTTTTGACCCAAAACAAGACCTTCTTGACCCAAAAAGGGACCTTTTAGACCCAAAGAGCCCTTTTTGACCCAAAACAAGACCTTCTTGACCCAAAAAAGACCTTCTTGACCCCAAAACAAGACCTTCTTGACCTAAAAAAGACCTTCTTGACCCAAGAAAAAACCTTCTTGACCCAAAAAGGGACCTCTTAGACCCAAAGAGCCCTTCTTGACCCAAAACAAGACCTTCTTGACCCAAAAAAGGACCTTCTCGAGCCAAAACAAGACCTTCTTGACTCAAAACAAGACCTTCTTGACCCAAACAAGACCTTCTTGACCCAAGAAAAGACCTTCTTGACCCCAAAAAAGACCTTCTTGACCCCAAAAAAGACCTTCTTGACCCAAAACAAGACCTTCTTGACCCAAAAAAGACCTTCTTGACCCAAAAAATACCTTTTTGACCCAAAACAAGACCTTCTTGACCTAAAAAAGACCTTCTTGACCCAAAACAAGACCTTCTTGACCCAAAAAGGGACCTTTTAGACCCAAAGAGCCCTTCTTGACCCAAAGCAAGACTTTCTTGATCCCAAAAAGACCTTCTTGACCCAAAACAAGACCTTCTTGACCCAAGAAGAGACTTTCTTGACCCAAAAAAGGACCTTCTTGACCCAAAAAATCCCTTCTTGACCCAAAAAGGGACCTTTTAGACCCCCAAAAGCCCTTTTGAAGCCCAACGAGCTCCTTCCAAGCCACCAAAGGACGGAGTCCCACCACGATCTCCTGGAGCCCCCCCCCCCCCACCCCCCGACCCCACCCAAACGAGGCCCTCCTTATGCAAATGAGCCCCGGTCTTATGCAAATGAGCCCCTCCTCACCTGCCCCGCGGGCGGCGCTGCGGGTGACGGGCGAGGGCAGCTCGGCGTGGTGGACCCGGCACGTGAAGGTCTCCCCGGCTTCCCAGTCCTGGGTGGAGACCTGGAGGTCCCTGGTGGCGGTGAAGGTGCCGTTGTATTGGCTCTGGAGGCTGAGGGGGCGGGGCTGGAGTTGGCCACGCCCCTTCCGGCTCCACTCCACCCGTAGGCCGGCGTCGCTCGGGAGGTTGGAGACGACGCAACGGACCACGGGGTCCTGGGTGACGAAGAGGCTGGAGGGGCTCGGGGAGACCACGAAGACCCGGATGGAGCCGGCGTCCGGTGGAGAACCTTCGAGAAGAGCCACCCCCCCCCCCCAAAGCCAAGGTCAATGGAAGGGGTTGGAGACCCCAAAAGTGACCTGGGATGGACCCTCTGGAGATGCCACCACAACCCAAGCCAACCCAAGGTCAATGGAAGGGTCTTGGAGACCCCCAAAGTGACCTTGGGTGAAGCCTATGGAGATGCCACCACCCCCCAAGCCAACCCAAGGGGGGTCAAAGGGGCCCAAAGTGACCTGGGATGGACCCTCTGGAGATGCCACCACCCCCCAACCCAACCCAAGGGTCTTGGAGACCCCCAAAGTGACCTCGGGTGAAGCCTATGGAGATGCCACCACCCCCCAAGCCAACCCAAGGGTCTTGGAGACCCCCAAAGTGACCTTGGGTGAAGCCTATGGAGATGCCACCACCCCCCAAGCCAACCCAAGGGGGGTCAAAGGGGCCCAAAGTGACCTGGGATGGACCCTCTGGAGATGCCACCACCCCCCAACCCAACCCAAGGTCAACCCAAGGGCCTTGGAGACCCCCAAAGTGACCTGGGATGGACCCTTTGGAGATGCCACCACCCCCCAAGCCAACCCAAGGGTCTTGGAGACCCCCAAAGTGACCTTGGGTGAAGCCTATGGAGATGCCACCACCCCCCAAGCCAACCCAAGGTCAATGGAAGGGTCTTGGAGACCCCCAAAGTGACCTCGGGTGAAGCCTATGGAGATGCCACCACAACCCAACCCAACCCAAGGGTCTTGGAGACCCTCAAAGTGACCTCGGGTGAAGCCTATGGAGATGTCACCACAACCCAAGGTCAACCCAAGGGTCTTGGAGACCCTCAAAGTGACCTGGGATGGACCCTTTGGAGATGCCACCACTGCCCAACCCAACCCAAGGTCAATGGAAGGGCCTTGGAGACCCTCAAAGTGACCTCGGGTGAAGCCTATGGAGATGCCACCACCCCCCAAGCCAACCCAAGGGTGGTCAAAGGGGCCCAAAGTGACCTGGGATGGACCCTCTGGAGATGCCACCACCCCCCAACCCAACCCAAGGGTCTTGGAGACCCCAAAAGTGACCTGGGATGGACCCTCTGGAGATGCCACCACTGCCCAACTCAACCCAAGGTCAATGGAAGGGTCTTGGAGACCCCCAAAGTGACCTTGGGTGAAGCCTATGGAGATGCCACCACCCCCCAACCCAACCCAAGAGCCTTGGAGACCCCCAAAGTGACCTCAGGTGAAGCCTACGGAGATGCCACCACCCCCCAAGCCAACCCAAGGTCAATGGAAGGGCCTTGGAGACCCCCAAAATGACCTGGGATGGACCCTCTGGAGATGCCACCACAACCCAAGGTCAACCCAAGAGCCTTGGAGACCCCCAAAGTGACCTGGGATGGACCCTCTGGAGATGCCACCACAACCCAAGGTCAATGGAAGGGTCTTGGAGACCCCCAAAGTGACCTCGGGTGAAGCCTATGGAGATGCCACCACCCCCCAACCCAACCCAAGGTCAACCCAAGGGTCTTGGAGACCCCCAAAGTGACCTGGGATGGACCCTTTGGAGATGCCACCACCCCCCAAGCCAACCCAAGGGTGGTCAAAGGGGCCCAAAGTGACCTGGGATGGACCCCCTGGAGATGCCACCACCCAAGGAGCTCACCTGGACACTTGTGTCCCACCACCTCCTGGCGGCTGCCGGAGGCCGGGTGGGTGACTTTGCAGCTGAAGGTCTTCTCCTGCCACTCGTCCAGGGAGACGTTGAGGTGGGAGGAGATCCGGAAGGTTCTCCCGGTGGCTTCGGCCAGGACGGGCTCGGTGGTGGCGGTGGCCGAGGTGGCCAAGGGGCGTCCGTCAACCGCCCACTCCAGGTGGACCTCGGGTGGGGCGAAGGCCGAGGCCGAGCAGAGGAGGTGGACGCGGCCGGAGGCGTCGCAGGAGTGGAGGAGGTCCACCTGGGGGGGGAGGGGCGGGGAGGGGGCTGGAGAGGGGGGGGGGGGGGAGGTCCCGGAGGTCCAAGGGGGTGGGGGAGGTCGAGGTCAAGAGGTTGGAGGAGGTCGAGGGGTTGGAAGAGGTCAATGGGTTGGAGGAGGTTGGAGAAGGTCAAGGTCAAGGGGTTGGAAGAGGTCAAGGGGTTGGAGGAGGTCAAGAGGTTGGAAGAGGTTGGAAGGGTTGGAAGAGGTTGGAGAAGGTCAAGGTCAAGGGGTTGGAAGAGGTCAAGGGGTTGGAGGAGGTCAAGAGGTTGGAAGAGGTTGGAAGGGTTGGAAGAGGTTGAGGGGTTGGAAGAGGTTGGAAGGGTTGGAAGAGGTTGAGGGGTTGGAAGAGGTCAATGGGTTGGAAGAGGTCAAGAGGTTGGAGAAGGTCAAGGGGTTGGAAGAGGTTGGAAGGGTTGGAGGAGGTCAAGGGGTTGGAAGAGGTTGGAGGAGGTTGGAGAAGGTCAAAGTCAACTCAACAGTGGTGGAAGACGGAGAGGATCCCAACCCAAACCTTGACCCAACCTCAACCCAACCTTGACCCAACCTTGACCTCAACCTTGACCCAACCTCAACCCAACCTTGACCTCAACCTCAACCCAACCTTGACCTCAACCTTGACCCAACCTTGACCTCAACCTCAACCCAACCTTGACCTCAACCTTGACCCAACCTCAACCCAACCTTGACCCAACCTCAACCCAACCTCAACCTTGACCCAAGCTCAACCCAACCCAACCTTGACCTCAACCTTGACCCAACCTCAACCCAACCTTGACCCAACCTCAACCCAACCTCAACCTTGACCCAAGCTCAACCCAACCCAACCTTGACCTCAACCTTGACCCAACCTCAACCCAACCTCAACTCAACCCAACCTTGACCCAACCTCAACCCAACCTCAACTCAACCCAAACCTTGACCCAACCTCAACCTCAACCCAACCTCAACCCAACCCAACCTTGACCCAACCTCAACCCAACCCAAACCTTGACCCAACCTCAACCTCAACCCAACCTTGACCCAACCTCAACCCAACCCAAACCTTGACCCAACCTCAACCTCAACCCAACTTCAACCCAACCCAACCTTGACCTCAACCTTGACCCAACCTCAACCCAACCCAACCTTGACCCAACCTCAACCCAACCCAAACCTTGACCCAACCTCAACCCAACCTCAACTCAACCCAAACCTTGACCCAACCTCAACCCAACCTCAACCCAACCTCAACTCAACCCAAACCTTGACCCAACCTCAACCTCAACCCAACCTCAACTCAAACCTTGACCCAACCTCAACCCAACCTCAATCCAACCTCAACCTTGACCCAACCTCAACCCAACCCAAACCTTGACCCAACCTCAACCCAACCTTGACCCAACCTCAACCCAACCTCAACTCAACCCAAACCTTGACCCAACCTCAACCCAACCTCAATCCAACCTCAACCTTGACCCAACCTCAACCCAACCCAAACCTTGACCCAACCTCAACCCAACCTTGACCCAACCTCAACCCAACCTCAACTCAACCCAAACCTTGACCCAACCTCAACCCAAACCTTGACCCAACCTCAACCCAAACCTTGACCCAACCTCAACCCAACGTCAATCCAACCTCAACCTTGACCCAACCTCAACCCAACCTCAACTCAACCCAAACCTTGACCCAACCTCAACCCAACCCAACCTTGACCTCAACCATGACCCAACCCTCAACCCAACCTTGATGGAACCCAACCCCTCCCCTCACTGGGACCTCCCGAAGGTCCCCCAACCCCCCCTCCCCCCCCACCTCTGCGGGTGACGCTGCCCCGGAAGCCGCTGCCGGGGTGGTGGACGGAGCAGCTCTTGGCCTCGGGGTCTTCTCCTCGGGTCACTTGGCTGAAGAGCCCCGAGGGGCGTCGGGTGGGCGCGAAGAGGACGGAGCCCCCGCGGTCCCAGGAGATGGAGACGGGGACCGGGAAGAACTCGTCCACCAGGCAGACGGGGGACCCCGAGGAGACCTCTCCGGGGCACGGGGAGAGCGAGAAGAGCGAGGGCGCCGTGGCCTTCACTGGAGGACGAGGAGGAGGTCAAGAGGTGGTGGTGGTGGTGGGGGGGGGTGAAGGACCTCTTGGAGAAGGTCGAGGAGGTCCAAAAGGAGCTCGAGGTGGCCTCAGTGGAGCTCAAGGAACTCCAAAAGGACCTCAAAGACCTCCAAGAGGAGCTCGAGGACCTCCAAGAGGACCTCGAGGACATCCAAAAGGACCTCAAGGACCTCCAAGAGGACCAAAAGGACCTCGAGGACATCCAAAAGGACCTCAAGGACGTCCAAAAGGACCTCAAGGACCTCCAAGAGGACCAAAAGGACCTCGAGGACATCCAAAAGGACCTCAAGGACCTCCAAGAGGACCTCAAGGACCTCCAAGAGGACCTCAAGAACATCCAAGAGGACCAAAAGGACCTCGAGGACATCCAAAAGGACCTCAAGGACCTCCAAGAGGACCAAAAGGACCTCGAGGACCTCCAAGAGGAGCTCGAGGTGGCCCCAAGGGGACTTCCTGGACCTCTCTCCCCCCCCCAAAGACCTGGACTTGGGGGTCAGGGGTGGGGGTTGGGCAACTTGGGAGGTCCCCGTGGGCACCTCCTGCCCCATAGAGACCCCCCTGACCCATAGAGACCCCTCTGCCCCATAGCGAGCTCCTGCCCAATAGGGATCTGCCCCATAGCTGCCCCCCCCGCCCCATAGCGAGCTGCCCCATAGGACCCCCCTGCCCCATAGGGAGCTGCCCCATAGCGAGCTCCTGCCCCATAGGGAGCTGCCCCATAGCTGCCCCATAGGTGCCCCCCCCGCCCCATAGCGAGCTGCCCCATAGGACCCCCACTGCCCCATAGAGAGCTGCCCCATGGGGAGCTCCTGCCCCATAGGGAGCTGCCCCATAGATCCCCCACCCCATAGCGACCTCCCTGCCCCATAGCGAGCTGCCCCATAGATCCCCTCCTGCCCCATAGCGAGCTCCTGTCCCCCAGAGAGCTGCCCCATAGGTCCCCCTGCCCCATAGCGAGCTCCTGCCCCATAGGGAGCTGCCCCATAGATCCCCTCCTGCCCCATAGCGAGCTGCCCCATAGCGAGCTCCTGCCCCATAGCCAGCTGCCCCATACATGCCCCACCCCGCCCCATAGCGAACTCCTGCCCCATAGGGAGCTGCCCCATGGGGAGCTCCTGCCCCATAGCTGCCCCTCTCCCCATAGCGAGCTGCCCCATAGATCCTCCACCCCATAGCGAGCTCCTGCCTCATTGGGAGCTGCCCCATAGCGAGCTGCCCCATAGATCCCCTCCTGCCCCATAGCGAGCTCCTGCCCCATAGCCAGCTGCCCCATATATGCCCCACCCCGCCCCATAGCGACCTCCCTGCCCCATAGCGAGCTCCTGCCCCATAGCTGCCCCCCCTCCCCATAGCGAGCTGCCCCATAGATCCCCCACCCCATGGCGACTTCCCTGCCCCATAGCGAGCTCCTGCCCCATAGATCTCCCTGTCCCATAGAGAGCTGCCCCATGGGGAGCTGCCCCATAGCCGTCCCCCCCCCGCCCCATAGCGAGCTCCTGCCCCATAGATCTCCTGACCCATAGCTTCCCCCCGCCCCATAGCGAGCTGACCCATAGATCCCCCGCCCCATAGCGACCTCCCCGCCCCATAGCGAGCTGACCCATACATCCCCCTGCCCCATAGCGAGCTCCTGCCCCATAGCTGCCCCATAGATACCCCGCCCCATAGCGGCCTCCCTGCCCCATAGCGAGCTCCTGCCCCATAGATCCCCCTGCCCCATAGCGAGCTGCCCCATGGGGAGCTGCCCCATAGCCGTCCCCCCCCGCCCCATAGCGAGCTCCTGCCCCATAGATCTCCTGCCCCACAGCAAACTCCTGCCCCATAGCGAGCTCCTGCCCCATAGACCTCCCTACCCCATAGCGACCCCCCCCACCCCACATCGAGGTCCTGCCCCATAGATCCCCCCTGCCCCATAGCAACCCCCCCGCCCCATAGCGAGCTCCTGCCCCATAGCGAGCTGCCCCATAGCAAACTCCTGCCCCATAGCGAGCTGACCCATAGATCCCCTGCCCCATAGCGAGATCCTGCCCCATAGGGAGCTGCCCCATAGCTGCCCCCCCGCCCCATAGCGACCTCCCTGCCCCATAGCGAGCTGCCCCATAGATCCCCCCTGCCCCACAGCGAGCTGACCCATAGGGAGCTGCCTCATAGGAGCCCCCCCTGCCCCATAGCGACCTCCCTGCCCCATAGCGAGCTGACCCACACATCCCCCTGCCCCATAGCGAGCTCCTGCCCCATAGCTGCCCCCCCTCCCCATAGCGAGCTGCCCCATAGATCCCCTGCCCCATAGCGACCTCCCTGCCCCATACCGAGCTGACCCATAGGGAGCTGCCCCATAGGAGCCCCCCCGCCCCATAGCGAGCTCCTGCCCCATAGGGAGCTGCCCCATGGGGAGCTCCTGCCCCATAGCGAGCTGACCCATACATCCCCCTGCCCCATAGCGAGCTCCTGCCCCATAGTTGCCCCCCCTGCCCTATAGAGAGCTGCCCCATAGATCCCCTGCCCCACATCGAGGTCCTGCCCCATAGATCCCTCCTGCCCCATAGCAACCCCCCCGCCCCATAGTGAGCTCCTGCCCCATAGATCTCCTGCCCCATAGCAAACTCCTGCCCCATAGCGAGCTGCCCCATAGATCCCCCACCCCATAGCGAGGTCCTGACCCATAGCGAGCTGCCCCATAGATCCCCTCCTGCCCCACAGCGAGCTGCCCCATAGCGAGCTCCTGCCCCATAGATCTCCTGCCCCATAGCTTCCCCCCGCCCCATTGCGAGCTGCCCCATAGATCCCCCGTCCCATAGCCCCCCCCGCTCCATAGCGAGCTGCCCCATAGCGAGCTCCTGCCCCATAGCTGCCCCCCCATTAGCGAGCTGCCCCATAGATCCCCCGCCCCATAGCGAGCTCCTGCCCCATAGGGAGCTGCCCCATAGATCCCCTCCTGCCCCATAGCTGCCCCCCCTCCCCATAGCGAGCTGCCCCATAGATCCCCCACCCCATGGCGACCTCCCTGCCCCATATCGAGCTCCTGCCCCATAGATCTCCTGCCCCATAGCTTCCCCCCGCCCCATAGCGAGCTGACCCATAGCGAACTGCCCCATGGTGAGCTGCCCCATAGACCCCCTCCTGCCCCATAGCGAGTTGACCCACACATCCCCCTGCCCCATAGCGAGCTCCTGCCCCATAGCTGCCCCATAGATACCCCGCCCCATAGCGACCTCCCCGCCCCATAGCGAGCTCCTGCCCCATAGATCTCCTGCCCCATAGCAAACTCCTGCCCCATAGCGAGCTGCCCCATAGATCCCCCACCCCATAGCGAGCTCCTGACCCATAGCGAGCTCCTGCCCCATAGATCCCCTCCTGCCCCATAGCTTCCCCCCGCCCCATAGCGAGCTGCCCCATAGATCCCCTGCCCCATAGCGACCTCCCTGCCCCATAGCGAGCTCCTGCCCCATGAGGAGCTGCCCCATAGAAACCCCCCTGCCCCATAGCGAGCTGACCCACACATCCCCCTGCCCCATAGCGAGCTCCTGCCCCATAGCTGCCCCCCTGCCCTATAGAGAGCTGCCCCATAGATCCCCCGCCCCATAGAGAGCCCCTGCCCCATAGATCCCCCCTGCCCCATAGCAACCCCCCGCCCCATAGCGAGCTCCTGCCCCATAGATCTCCTGCCCCATAGCAAACTCCTGCCCCATAGCGAGCTGCCCCATAGATCTCCTGCCCCATAGCGAGCTCCTGCCCCATAGGGAGCTGCCCCATAGATCCCCCGCCCCATAGCGAGATCCTGACCCATAGGGAGCTGCACCATAGCTGCCCCCCCGCCCCATAGCGACCTCCCTGCCCCATAGCGAGCTGACCCACACATCCCCCTGCCCCATAGCGAGCTCCTGCCCCATAGCTTCCCCCCGCCCCATAGCGAGCTGCCCCATAGATCTCCTGCCCCATAGCCCCCCCCGCTCCATAGCGAGCTGCCCCATAGCGAGCTCCTGCCCCATAGCTGCCCCCCCATAGCGAGCTGCCCCATAGCTTCCCCCCGCCCCATAGCTTCCCCCCGCCCCATACCGAGCTGACCCATAGGGAGCTGCCCCATAGACCCCCTCCTGCCCCATAGCGAGCTGACCCACACATCCCCCTGCCCCATAGCGAGCTCCTGCCCCATAGCGAGCTGCCCCATGGGGAGCTGCCCCATAGCCGTCCCCCCCCGCCCCATAGCGAGCTCCTGCCCCATAGATCTCCTGCCCCATAGCGACCTCCCTGCCCCATAGGGAGCTGCCCCATAGATCCCCTGCCCCATAGCGACCTCTCTGCCCCATAGCGAGCTGACCCATGGTGAGCTGCCCCATAGACCCCCTCCTGCCCCATAGCGAGCTGCCCCATAGATCCCCTACCCCATAGCGACCCCCCCGCCCCACATCGAGGTCCTGCCCCATAGATCTCCTGCCCCACAGCAAACTCCTGCCCCATAGCGAGCTCCTGCCCCATAGATCTCCCACCCCATGGCGACCTCCCTGCCCCATAGCAAGCTGCCCCATAGATCTCCTGCCCCATAGCTGCCCCCCTCCCCATAGCGAGCTGATCCATAGGATCCCCCCTGCCCCATAGTGAGCTCCTGCCCCATAGGGAGCTGCCCCATAGCTGCCCCCCGCCCCATAGCGACCTCCCTGCCCCATAGCGAGCTGCCCCATAGATCCCCCCTGCCCCACAGCGAGCTGACCCATAGGGAGCTGCCTCATAGGAGCCCCCCCTGCCCCATAGCGACCTCCCTGCCCCATAGCGAGCTGACCCACACATCCCCCTGCCCCATAGCGAGCTCCTGCCCCATAGCTGCCCCCCCTCCCCATAGCGAGCTGCCCCATAGATCTCCTGCCCCATAGCCCCCCCCGCCCCATAGCTAGCTGCCCCATAGCGAGCTCCTGCCCCATAGCTGCCCCCCCATAGGGAGCTGCCCCATAGACCCCCTCCTGCCCCATAGCGAGCTGACCCACACATCCCCCTGCCCCATAGCGAGCTCCTGCCCCATAGCGAGCTGCCTCATGGGGAGCTGCCCCATAGCCGTCCCCCCCCGCCCCATAGCGAGCTCCTGCCCCATAGATCTCCTGCCCCATAGCGACCTCCCTGCCCCATAGGGAGCTGCCCCATAGATCCCCTCCTGCCCCATAGCGAGCTGCCCCATAGCGAGCTCCTGCCCCATAGATCTCCTGCCCCATAGCTTCCCCCCGCCCCATAGCGAGCTGCCCCATAGATCCCCCGCCCCATAGCGACCTCCCTGCCCCATAGCGAGCTCCTGCCCCATAGGGAGCTGCCCCATAGAAACCCCCCTGCCCCATAGCGAGCTGACCCACACATCCCCCTGCCCCATAGCGAGCTCCTGCCCCATAGCTGCCCCCCCTGCCCTATAGAGAGCTGCCCCATAGATCCCCCGCCCCATAGAGAGCCCCTGCCCCATAGATCCCCCCTGCCCCATAGCAACCCCCCGCCCCATAGCGAGCTCCTGCCCCATAGATCTCCTGCCCCATAGCGAGCTCCTGCCCCATAGGGAGCTGCCCCATAGATCCCCCGCCCCATAGCGAGCTCCTGCCCCATAGGGAGCTGCCCCATAGCTGCCCCCCCGCCCCATAGCGACCTCCCTGCCCCATAGCGAGCTGACCCACACATCCCCCTGCCCCATAGCGAGCTCCTGCCCCATAGCTGCCCCCCCATAGCGAGCTGCCCCATAGATCCTCTGCCCCATAGCGACCTCCCTGCCCCACAGCGAGCTGACCCATAGGGAGCTGCCTCATAGGAGCCCCCCTGCCCCATAGCGACCTCCCTGCCCCATAGCGAGCTGACCCACACATCCCCCTGCCCCATAGCGAGCTCCTGCCCCATAGCGAGCTGCCCCATGGGGAGCTGCCCCATAGCCGTCCCCCCCCGCCCCATAGCGAGCTCCTGCCCCATAGATCTCCTGCCCTACAGCAAACTCCTGTCCCATAGCGAGCTCCTGCCCCATAGATCTCCCACCCCATGGCGACCTCCCTGCCCCATAGCGAGCTGCCCCATGGTGAACTGCCCCATAGACCCCCTCCTGCCCCATAGCGAGCTGACCCATACATCCCCCTGCCCCATAGCGAGCTCCTGCCCCATAGATCTCCTGCCCCACAGCAAACTCCTGCCCCATAGCGAGCTCCTGCCCCATAGATCTCCCACCCCATGGCGACCTCCCTGCCCCATAGCAAGCTGCCCCATAGATCTCCTGCCCCATAGCTGCCCCCCTCCCCATAGCGAGCTGATCCATAGGATCCCCCCTGCCCCATAGTGAGCTCCTGCCCCATAGGGAGCTGCCCCATAGCTGCCCCCCGCCCCATAGCGACCTCCCTGCCCCATAGCGAGCTGACCCACACATCCCCCTGCCCCATAGCGAGCTCCTGCCCCATAGCTGCCCCCCCTCCCCATAGCGAGCTGCCCCATAGATCTCCTGCCCCATAGCCCCCCCGCCCCATAGCTAGCTGCCCCATAGCGAGCTCCTGCCCCATAGCTGCCCCCCCATAGGGAGCTGCCCCATAGACCCCCTCCTGCCCCATAGCGAGCTGACCCACACATCCCCCTGCCCCATAGCGAGCTCCTGCCCCATAGCGAGCTGCCTCATGGGGAGCTGCCCCATAGCCGTCCCCCCCCGCCCCATAGCGAGCTCCTGCCCCATAGATCTCCTGCCCCATAGCGACCTCCCTGCCCCATAGGGAGCTGCCCCATAGATCCCCTCCTGCCCCATAGCGAGCTGCCCCATAGCGAGCTCCTGCCCCATAGATCTCCTGCCCCATAGCTTCCCCCCGCCCCATAGCGAGCTGCCCCATAGATCCCCCGCCCCATAGCGACCTCCCTGCCCCATAGCGAGCTCCTGCCCCATAGGGAGCTGCCCCATAGAAACCCCCCTGCCCCATAGCGAGCTGACCCACACATCCCCCTGCCCCATAGCGAGCTCCTGCCCCATAGCTGCCCCCCCTGCCCTATAGAGAGCTGCCCCATAGATCCCCCGCCCCATAGAGAGCCCCTGCCCCATAGATCCCCCCTGCCCCATAGCAACCCCCCGCCCCATAGCGAGCTCCTGCCCCATAGATCTCCTGCCCCATAGCGAGCTCCTGCCCCATAGGGAGCTGCCCCATAGATCCCCCGCCCCATAGCGAGATCCTGCCCCATAGGGAGCTGCCCCATAGCTGCCCCCCCGCCCCATAGCGACCTCCCTGCCCCATAGCGAGCTGACCCACACATCCCCCTGCCCCATAGCGAGCTCCTGCCCCATAGCTGCCCCCCCATAGCGAGCTGCCCCATAGATCCTCTGCCCCATAGCGACCTCCCTGCCCCACAGCGAGCTGACCCATAGGGAGCTGCCTCATAGGAGCCCCCCTGCCCCATAGCGACCTCCCTGCCCCATAGCGAGCTGACCCACACATCCCCCTGCCCCATAGCGAGCTCCTGCCCCATAGCGAGCTGCCCCATGGGGAGCTGCCCCATAGCCGTCCCCCCCCGCCCCATAGCGAGCTCCTGCCCCATAGATCTCCTGCCCTACAGCAAACTCCTGTCCCATAGCGAGCTCCTGCCCCATAGATCTCCCACCCCATGGCGACCTCCCTGCCCCATAGCGAGCTGCCCCATGGTGAACTGCCCCATAGACCCCCTCCTGCCCCATAGCGAGCTGACCCATACATCCCCCTGCCCCATAGCGAGCTCCTGCCCCATAGATCTCCTGCCCCACAGCAAACTCCTGCCCCATAGCGAGCTCCTGCCCCATAGATCTCCCACCCCATGGCGACCTCCCTGCCCCATAGCAAGCTGCCCCATAGATCTCCTGCCCCATAGCTGCCCCCCTCCCCATAGCGAGCTGATCCATAGGATCCCCCCTGCCCCATAGTGAGCTCCTGCCCCATAGGGAGCTGCCCCATAGCTGCCCCCCGCCCCATAGCGACCTCCCTGCCCCATAGCGAGCTGACCCACACATCCCCCTGCCCCATAGCGAGCTCCTGCCCCATAGCTGCCCCCCCTCCCCATAGCGAGCTGCCCCATAGATCTCCTGCCCCATAGCCCCCCCGCCCCATAGCTAGCTGCCCCATAGCGAGCTCCTGCCCCATAGCTGCCCCCCCATAGGGAGCTGCCCCATAGACCCCCTCCTGCCCCATAGCGAGCTGACCCACACATCCCCCTGCCCCATAGCGAGCTCCTGCCCCATAGCGAGCTGCCCCATGGGGAGCTGCCCCATAGCCGTCCCCCCCCGCCCCATAGCGAGCTCCTGCCCCATAGATCTCCTGCCCCATAGCGACCTCCCTGCCCCATAGGGAGCTGCCCCATAGATCCCCTGCCCCATAGCGACCTCTCTGCCCCATAGCGAGCTGACCCATGGTGAGCTGCCCCATAGACCCCCTCCTGCCCCATAGCGAGCTGCCCCATAGATCCCCTACCCCATAGCGACCCCCCCGCCCCACATCGAGGTCCTGCCCCATAGATCTCCTGCCCCACAGCAAACTCCTGCCCCATAGCGAGCTCCTGCCCCATAGATCTCCCACCCCATGGCGACCTCCCTGCCCCATAGCAAGCTGCCCCATAGATCTCCTGCCCCATAGCTGCCCCCCTCCCCATAGCGAGCTGATCCATAGGATCCCCCCTGCCCCATAGTGAGCTCCTGCCCCATAGGGAGCTGCCCCATAGCTGCCCCCCGCCCCATAGCGACCTCCCTGCCCCATAGCGAGCTGCCCCATAGATCCCCCCTGCCCCACAGCGAGCTGACCCATAGGGAGCTGCCTCATAGGAGCCCCCCCTGCCCCATAGCGACCTCCCTGCCCCATAGCGAGCTGACCCACACATCCCCCTGCCCCATAGCGAGCTCCTGCCCCATAGCTGCCCCCCCTCCCCATAGCGAGCTGCCCCATAGATCTCCTGCCCCATAGCCCCCCCGCCCCATAGCTAGCTGCCCCATAGCGAGCTCCTGCCCCATAGCTGCCCCCCCATAGGGAGCTGCCCCATAGACCCCCTCCTGCCCCATAGCGAGCTGACCCACACATCCCCCTGCCCCATAGCGAGCTCCTGCCCCATAGCGAGCTGCCTCATGGGGAGCTGCCCCATAGCCGTCCCCCCCCGCCCCATAGCGAGCTCCTGCCCCATAGATCTCCTGCCCCATAGCGACCTCCCTGCCCCATAGGGAGCTGCCCCATAGATCCCCTCCTGCCCCATAGCGAGCTGCCCCATAGCGAGCTCCTGCCCCATAGATCTCCTGCCCCATAGCTTCCCCCCGCCCCATAGCGAGCTGCCCCATAGATCCCCCGCCCCATAGCGACCTCCCTGCCCCATAGCGAGCTCCTGCCCCATAGGGAGCTGCCCCATAGAAACCCCCCTGCCCCATAGCGAGCTGACCCACACATCCCCCTGCCCCATAGCGAGCTCCTGCCCCATAGCTGCCCCCCCTGCCCTATAGAGAGCTGCCCCATAGATCCCCCGCCCCATAGAGAGCCCCTGCCCCATAGATCCCCCCTGCCCCATAGCAACCCCCCGCCCCATAGCGAGCTCCTGCCCCATAGATCTCCTGCCCCATAGCGAGCTCCTGCCCCATAGGGAGCTGCCCCATAGATCCCCCGCCCCATAGCGAGCTCCTGCCCCATAGGGAGCTGCCCCATAGCTGCCCCCCCGCCCCATAGCGACCTCCCTGCCCCATAGCGAGCTGACCCACACATCCCCCTGCCCCATAGCGAGCTCCTGCCCCATAGCTGCCCCCCCATAGCGAGCTGCCCCATAGATCCTCTGCCCCATAGCGACCTCCCTGCCCCACAGCGAGCTGACCCATAGGGAGCTGCCTCATAGGAGCCCCCCTGCCCCATAGCGACCTCCCTGCCCCATAGCGAGCTGACCCACACATCCCCCTGCCCCATAGCGAGCTCCTGCCCCATAGCGAGCTGCCCCATGGGGAGCTGCCCCATAGCCGTCCCCCCCCGCCCCATAGCGAGCTCCTGCCCCATAGATCTCCTGCCCTACAGCAAACTCCTGTCCCATAGCGAGCTCCTGCCCCATAGATCTCCCACCCCATGGCGACCTCCCTGCCCCATAGCGAGCTGCCCCATGGTGAACTGCCCCATAGACCCCCTCCTGCCCCATAGCGAGCTGACCCATACATCCCCCTGCCCCATAGCGAGCTCCTGCCCCATAGATCTCCTGCCCCACAGCAAACTCCTGCCCCATAGCGAGCTCCTGCCCCATAGATCTCCCACCCCATGGCGACCTCCCTGCCCCATAGCAAGCTGCCCCATAGATCTCCTGCCCCATAGCTGCCCCCCTCCCCATAGCGAGCTGATCCATAGGATCCCCCCTGCCCCATAGTGAGCTCCTGCCCCATAGGGAGCTGCCCCATAGCTGCCCCCCGCCCCATAGCGACCTCCCTGCCCCATAGCGAGCTGACCCACACATCCCCCTGCCCCATAGCGAGCTCCTGCCCCATAGCTGCCCCCCCTCCCCATAGCGAGCTGCCCCATAGATCTCCTGCCCCATAGCCCCCCCGCCCCATAGCTAGCTGCCCCATAGCGAGCTCCTGCCCCATAGCTGCCCCCCCATAGGGAGCTGCCCCATAGACCCCCTCCTGCCCCATAGCGAGCTGACCCACACATCCCCCTGCCCCATAGCGAGCTCCTGCCCCATAGCGAGCTGCCTCATGGGGAGCTGCCCCATAGCCGTCCCCCCCCGCCCCATAGCGAGCTCCTGCCCCATAGATCTCCTGCCCCATAGCGACCTCCCTGCCCCATAGGGAGCTGCCCCATAGATCCCCTCCTGCCCCATAGCGAGCTGCCCCATAGCGAGCTCCTGCCCCATAGATCTCCTGCCCCATAGCTTCCCCCCGCCCCATAGCGAGCTGCCCCATAGATCCCCCGCCCCATAGCGACCTCCCTGCCCCATAGCGAGCTCCTGCCCCATAGGGAGCTGCCCCATAGAAACCCCCCTGCCCCATAGCGAGCTGACCCACACATCCCCCTGCCCCATAGCGAGCTCCTGCCCCATAGACCCCCCTCCTGACCCATAGCGAGCTGACCCACACATCCCCCTGCCCCATAGCGAGCTCCTGCCCCATAGCTGCCCCCCCTGCCCTATAGAGAGCTGCCCCATAGATCCCCCGCCCCATAGAGAGCCCCTGCCCCATAGATCCCCCCTGCCCCATAGCAACCCCCCGCCCCATAGCGAGCTCCTGCCCCATAGATCTCCTGCCCCATAGCGAGCTCCTGCCCCATAGGGAGCTGCCCCATAGATCCCCCGCCCCATAGCGAGATCCTGCCCCATAGGGAGCTGCCCCATAGCTGCCCCCCCGCCCCATAGCGACCTCCCTGCCCCATAGCGAGCTGACCCACACATCCCCCTGCCCCATAGCGAGCTCCTGCCCCATAGCTGCCCCCCCATAGCGAGCTGCCCCATAGATCCTCTGCCCCATAGCGACCTCCCTGCCCCACAGCGAGCTGACCCATAGGGAGCTGCCTCATAGGAGCCCCCCTGCCCCATAGCGACCTCCCTGCCCCATAGCGAGCTGACCCACACATCCCCCTGCCCCATAGCGAGCTCCTGCCCCATAGCGAGCTGCCCCATGGGGAGCTGCCCCATAGCCGTCCCCCCCCGCCCCATAGCGAGCTCCTGCCCCATAGATCTCCTGCCCTACAGCAAACTCCTGTCCCATAGCGAGCTCCTGCCCCATAGATCTCCCACCCCATGGCGACCTCCCTGCCCCATAGCGAGCTGCCCCATGGTGAACTGCCCCATAGACCCCCTCCTGCCCCATAGCGAGCTGACCCATACATCCCCCTGCCCCATAGCGAGCTCCTGCCCCATAGCAAACTCCTGCCCCATAGCGAGCTGCCCCATAGATCTCCTGCCCCATAGCTGCCCCCCTCCCCATAGGGAGCTGCCCCATAGATCCCCCGCCCCATAGCGAGCTGACCCATAGGATCCCCCCTGCCCCATAGCGAGATCCTGCCCCATAGTGAGCTGCCCCATAGCTGCCCCCCCGCCCCATAGCGACCTCCCTGCCCCATAGCGAGCTGCCCCATAGATCTCCTGCCCCATAGCGAGCTCCTGACCCATAGATCTCCTGCCCCATAGATCCCCTCCTGCCCCATAGCGAGCTGCCCCAGAGGGACCCCCCTTGCCCCATAGATGCCCCCCCCTGCCCCATAGACCCCCCTCCTGCCCCACAGCCCCCCCCTTACCTGCCCCCCCCAGCGCCTCCTCCTCTGCCTCTGGGATGGGAAAAGGGGGCGGGGCTATGGGGGGCGGGGCTATGGGGGGCGGGGCTATGGGGGAAGCTCCGCCCCCCTCCCCTTCCCCCTCCCCCCCCTTCCCCCACCCCTTCGGGCCTTTCCCTGCTCCAGAGCGCCCCACGGT
The DNA here is from genome assembly GCA_033556795.1 of Tapera naevia. NCBI lineage: Eukaryota > Metazoa > Chordata > Aves > Cuculiformes > Neomorphidae > Tapera > Tapera naevia. The sequence continues at coordinate 115,844 of JAUMJJ010000544.1, read as the reverse complement.
GGCCAGAGCGCCCCATAGCACCCATGGGCACTGGGGGTCCCTATGGGCTCTATGGGTCCCTGAGGGTCCCTATGGGTCCCTATGGGCTCTATGGGTCCCTATGGGTCTCTATGGGTCCCTATGGGCTCTATGGGTCCCTATGGCTCCCTATGGCTCCCTATGGGTCTCTATGGGGTCCCTATGGGTCCCTATGGGTCCCTATGGGTCTCTATGGGTCCCTATGGGTCCCTATGGCTCCCTATGGGCTCTATGGGTCCCTATGGGTCCCTATGGCCGCTATGGGTCCCTATGGGTCCCTATGGGTCTCTATGGCTCCCCATGGTCCCTATGGCTCCCTATGGGTCCCTATGGGTCCCTATGGGTCCCTATGGGGTCTCTATGGCTCCCTATGGGTCCCTATGGGTCTCTATGGGTCCCTATGGGTCCCTATGGCTCCCTATGGGTCTCTATGGGGTCCCTATGGGTCCTATGGGTCCCTATGGGTCCCTATGGGTCTCTATGGGTCCCTATGGGTCCCTATGGCTCCCTATGGGTCTCTATGGGTCCCTATGGGCTCTATGGGTCCCTATGGGTCCCTATGGCCGCTATGGGTCCCTATGGGTCCCTATGGGTCTCTATGGCTCCCCATGGTCCCTATGGCTCCCTATGGGTCCCTATGGGTCCCTATGGGGTCTCTATGGCTCCCTATGGGTCCCTATGAGTCTCTATGGGTCCTATGGGTCCCTATGGGTCCCTATGGTCTCTATGGGTCCCTATGGGTCCTATGGGTCCCTATGGGTCCCTATGGGCTCTATGGGTCCCTATGGGTCCCTATGGCTCCCTATGGTCTCTATGGGCTCTATGGGTCCCTATGGGTCCCTGAGGGTCCCTATGGTCCCTATGGTCCCTATGGGTCCCTATGGGTCCCTATGGGTCCTATGGGTCCCTATGGCTCCCTATGGGTCCCTATGGGTCCCTATGGTCCCTATGGTCTCTATGGGCTCTATGGGTCCCTATGGGTCCCTGAGGGTCCCTATGGTCCCTATGGCTCCCTATGGCTCCCTATGGGCTCTATGGGTCCCTATGGCTCCCTATGGCTCCCTATGGCTCCCTATGGGTCCCTATGGGTCCCTATGGGTCCCTATGGGTCCCTATGGTCCCTATGGTCTCTATGGGCTCTATGGGTCCCTATGGGTCCCTGAGGGTCCCTATGGTCCCTATGGGTCCCTATGGGTCCCTATGGGTCCCTATGGGTCCCTATGGGCTCTATGGGTCCCTATGGCCTCTATGGGTCCCTATGGCTCCCTATGAGCTCTATGGGTCCCTATGGGTCCCTATGGTCCCTACGGGTCCCTATGGCTCCCTATGGCTCCCCATGGTCCCTATGGGTCCCTATGGTCCCTATGGGACCCCAACAAGGTTCTGAAGGACCTTCTGGGCTCTCCTCCTCCTCCTTCCCCCCTCCCCTCTCCAGACAAGGCCAAGGCCCCCCTGGTCCTCCCCTTGGTCTCCTGCGGCCCCACCACCCCCTGCCAGGACGAGGTCACCGTGGGCTGCTTGGCCTTGGACTTCTTCCCCGTCCCGGCCACCGTCGGGTGGACCTCGAGCTCCCCAGGAGAAGCCGAGACCTTCCCAGTGGTCCAAGGGACCTCCTCCTCCTCCTCCTCCTCCTTCATCACCAGCAGCACCTTCACCGTCCCGGCCACCCCTGGTGAGGAGGAGGAGGGGAAGGAGAAGACCTTCCGGTGCCTCGTGGAGCACCAGGGCTCCACCACCAGCGTGGACATCACAGGTGGGAGGTCCTCCGGGGGGGGGGGCGTGGGGAGGGGGTTCTGGGGGCATCCAGGAGGTCCTGGTGGGCTCCAGGGCTTGGGGTTGGGCTTCAAGAGGGTCTTGGTGGCCTCCAAGTCTTGCTCTTGGGCTTCAGGAGGGTCTTGGGTTGGGTTGAGGTTGGTTCTTGGGCTTCAAGAGGGTCTTGAGGGGCTTCAGGAGGGTCTTGGGTTGGGTTGAGGTTGGTTCTTGGGCTTCAAGAGGGTCTTGAGGGGCTTCAAGAGGGTCTTGGGTTGGGTTGAGGTTGGTTCTTGGCCTTCAAGAGTGTCTTGAGGGGCTTCAAGAGGGTCTTGGGTTGGGTTGAGGTTGGTTCTTGGGCTTCCAGGAGGTCTTGGGTTGGGTTGGGGTTGGTTCTTGGGCTTCAAGAGGGTCTTGGGTTGGGTTGAGGTTGGTTCTTGGGCTTCAAGAGGGTCTTGGGTTGGGTTGAGGTTGGTTCTTGGGCTTCAAGAGGGTCTTGGGGTTGGGTTGAGGTTGGTTCTTGGGCTTCAAGAGGGTCTTGGGGTTGGGTTGAGGTTGGTTCTTGGCCTTCAAGAAGGTCTTGAGGGGCTTCACGAGGGTCCTGGTGACCTCCAAGGCTTGGTCTTGGTCTTCCAGGAGGTCTTGGGGTTGGGTTGAGGTTGGTTCTTGGGCTTCAAGAGGGTCTTGAGGGGCTTCAAGAGGGTCTTGAGGTGGAGTTGAGGTTGGTTCTTGGGCTTCAAGAGGGTCTTGGGTTGGGTTGAGGTTGGTTCTTGGGCTTCAAGAGGGTCTTGAGGGGCTTCAAGAGGGTCTTGGGTTGGGTTGAGGTTGGTTCTTGGGCTTCAAGAGGGTCTTGGGTTGGGTTGAGGTTGGTTCTTGGCCTTCAAGAAGGTCTTGAGGGGCTTCAAGAGGGTCCTGGGGGGCTTCCAGGAGGTCTTGGGTTGGGTTGGGGTTGGTTCTTGGGCTTCAAGAGGGTCTTGAGGGGCTTCAAGAGGGTCTTGAGGGGCTTCAAGAGGGTCTTGGGTTGGGTTGAGGTTGGTTCTTGGCCTTCAAGGAGGTCTTGAGGGGCTTCAAGAGGGTCTTGAGGGGCTTCAAGAGGGTCCTGGTGGCCTCCAAGGCTTGGTCTTGTTCTTCAAGGAGGTCCTGGGGGTCTTCAAGGAGGTCTTGGGTTGGGTTGGGGTTGGTTCTTGGGCTTCAAGAGGGTCTTGAGGGGCTTCAAGAGGGTCTTGAGGGGCTTCAAGAGGGTCTTGGGTTGGGTTGAGGTTGGTTCTTGGGCTTCAAGAGGGTCTTGAGGGGCTTCAAGAGGGTCTTGGGTTGGGTTGAGGTTGGTTCTTGGCCTTCAAGAAGGTCTTGAGGGGCTTCACGAGGGTCCTGGTGACCTCCAAGGCTTGGTCTTGGTCTTCCAGGAGGTCTTGGGGTTGGGTTGAGGTTGGTTCTTGTTCTTCAAGGAGGTCCTGGGGGTCTTCAAGGAGGTCTTGGGTTGGGTTGAGGTTGGTTCTTGGCCTTATAGGGGGTCCTGGTGGCCTCTGAGAAGGTCCTGGTGGCCTCTGAGAAGGTCCTGAGGTCCTTCACCACCCCCTCCCTCCATCTCCCAGTACCCTGTGGTCCCCCCGAGCCGGTCCAGGTCCACCTCCTGGTGGCCCCGGAAGAGGAGAACCCCACGGAGCAGATCCTCCTCCTGTGCCTGGTGGAAGGTCCCGAGGCCGGTCAGGCCCAGGTGGATTGGTTGATGAACCACCAGGTGGTGGAACTCCAACAAGAGGTCACCAGGTGCCCCGAGGAGAAGACAACCTCCTTGAGCAGCCGAGTCAACGTCAGCCGAAGGAGCTGGGACCTCGGGGCCGAGTTCTCCTGCAAGGTCACCCACCAGGGGCTGGAAGAGCCCAAGGTCCTCAACGTCAGCACCTTCTGCACCGGTGAGGCCGGCGGGGAGGGTGGAGACCACGGGCGGGGAGGTCCTTGGGGTCTTTGAGGAGGTTCTTTGGGTGTTTGAGGAGATTCTTGGGGTTTTGAGGAGGTTCTTGAGGTCTTTGAGGAGGTTCTTGGGGTTTTGAGGAGGTTCTTGGGGTTTTGAGGAGGTTCTTGGGGTCTTTCAGGAGGTTCTTGGGGTTTTGAGGAGGTTCTTGAGGTCTTTGTGAAAATTCTTGAGGTCTTTGAGGAGGTTCTTGAGGTCTTTGAGGTGGTTCTTGGGGTCTTTGAGGTGGGTTTTGATGTTTTGAGGAGGTTCTTGAGGTCTTTCAGGAGGTTCTTGGGATCTTTGAGGAGGTTCTTGAGGTCTTTCAGAAAGTTCTTGAGGTTTTGAGGGGGTTCTTGGGGTTTTGAGGAAGTTCTTGGGGTCTTTGAGGTGGTTTTTGGGGTCTTTGAGGAGGTTCTTGATGTTTTTAGGAGGTTCTTGAGGTTCTTGAGGAGGTTCTTGGGGTCTTTGAGGGGGTTCTTGAGGTTTTGAGGAGGTTCTTGAGGTCTTTGTGGAAATTCTTGAGGTCTTTCAGGAGGTTCTTGGGGTTTTGAGGAGGTTCTCGGGGTCTTTGAGGAGGTTCTTGGGGTCTTTGAGGAGGTTCTTGGGGTCTTTGAGGAGGTCCTTGGGGTCTTTGAGGAGATTCTGAGGGTTTTGAGGAGGTTCTTGGGGTCTTTGAAGTGGTTCTTGGGGTCTTTGAGGAGGTTCTTGGGGTCTTTGGGGAGATTCTTGAGGTTCTTGAGGAGATTCTTGAGGTTCTTGAGGTGGTTCTTGGGGTCTTTGAGGTGTTTTTTGATGTTTTGAGGAGGTTCTTGGGGTCTTTGTGAAAATTCTTGAGGTCTTTGAGGAGGTTCTTGAGGTTCTTGAGGTGGTTCTTGAGGTTTTGAGGAGGTTCTTGAGGTCTTTGTGAAAATTCTTGAGGTCTTTGAGGAGGTTCTTGAGGTTCTTGAGGTGGTTCTTGAGGTTTTGAGGAGGTTCTTGGGGTCTTTGAGGTGATTTTTGAGGTCTTTGAGGAGGTTCTTGAGGTCTTTGAGGAAGTTCTTGGGGTCTTTCAGAAAGTTCTTGAGGTTTTGAGGAGGTTCTTGGGGTCTTTGAGGGGGTTCTTGGGGTCTTTGAGGTGTTTTTTGATGTTTTGAGAAGGTTCTTGGGGTCTTTGAGGAGGTTCTTGAGGTCTTTGAGGAGGTTCTTGGGGTTTTGAGGAGGTTCTTGAGGTTTTGAGGAGGTTCTTTGGCTCTTTGAGGTGATTTTTGAGGTCTTTGAGGAGGTTCTTGAGGTCTTTGAGGGGGTTCTTGGGGTTTTGAGGAGGTTCTTGAGGTCTTTGAGGAGGTTCTTGGGGTCTTTGAGGTGGTTTTTGGGGTCTTTGAGGAGGTTCCTGATGTTTTGAGGAGGTTCTTGTGGTTCTTGAGGAGGTTCTTGAGGTCTTTGAGGAGGTTCTTGAGGTCTTTCAGAAAGTTCTTGAGGTTTTGAGGAGGTTCTTGGGGTCTTTGAGGAGATTCTGAGGGTTTTGAGGAGGTTCTTGGGGTCTTTGAGGGGGTTCTTGGGGTTTTGAGGAGGTTCTTGGGGTCTTTGAGGAGGTTCTTGAGGTCTTTGTGGAAATTCTTGAGGTCTTTGAGGAGGTTCTTGGGGTTTTGAGGAGGTTCTTTGGGTCTTTGAGGAGATTTTTTATGTTTTGAGGTGGTTCTTGGGGTCTTTGAGGAGGTTCTTGAGGTCTTTCAGAAAGTTCTTGAGGTTTTGAGGAGGTTCTTGAGGAGATTCTTGAGGTTCTTGAGGAGGTTCTTGGGGTTTTGAGGAGGTTCTTGAGGTTCTTGAGGAGGTTCTTGAGGTCTTTGAGGAGATTCTTGAGGTTCTTGAGGTGATTCTTGAGGTTTTGAGGAGGTTCTTGGGGTCTTTGAGGAGGTTCTTGAGGTTTTGAGGAGGTTCTTGAGGTCTTTGTGAAAATTCTTGAGGTCTTTGAGGAGGTTCTTGGGGTTTTGAGGAGGTTCTTTGGGTGTTTGAGGTGGATTTTGAGGTCTTTGAGGAGGTTCTTGAGGTCTTTGAGGAGGTTCTTGGGGTCTTTCAGAAAGTTCTTGAGGTTTTGAGGAGGTTCTTGGGGTCTTTGAGGGGGTTCTTGGGGTTTTGAGGAGGTTCTTGAGGTCTTTGAGGGGGTTCTTGGGGTTTTGGGGAGGTTCTTGAGGTTTTGAGGAGGTTCTTGGGGTCTTTGAGGAGGTTCTTTGGCTCTTTGAGGTGATTTTTGAGGTCTTTGAGGAGGTTCTTGAGGTCTTTGAGGGGGTTCTTGGGGTTTTGAGGAAGTTCCTGATGTTTTGAGGAGGTTCTTGAGGTTCTTGAGGAGGTTCTTGGGGTCTTTGAGGAGGTTCTTGAGGTCTTTGGGGAGGTTCTGGGGTCTTTGAGGAGGTTCTTGAGGTTTTGAGGAGGTTCTTTGGGTCTTTGAGGGGGTTCTTGAGGTTCTTGAGGAGGTTCTTGAGGTCTTTGAGGAGATTCTGAGGGTTTTGAGGAGGTTCTTGAGGTCTTTCAGAAAGTTCTTGAGGTTTTGAGGAGGTTCTTGAGGTCTTTGAGGAGGTTCTTTGGCTCTTTGAGGTGATTTTTGAGGTCTTTGGGGAGGTTCTTGGGGTCTTTGAGGTGGGTTTTGATGTTTTGAGGAGGTTCTTGAGGTTTTGAGGAGGTTCTTGAGCTCTTTGTGGAAATTCTTGAGGTCTTTGAGGAGGTTCTTGAGGTCTTTCAGGAGGTTCTTGAGGTTTTGAGGAGGTTCTTGAGGTCTTTGAGGAGGTTCTTGGGGTCTTTGGGAAGGTTCTTTGGGTGTTTGAGGTGGATTTTGAGGTCTTTGAGGAGGTTCTTGGGGTTTTGAGGAGGTTCTTTGGCTCTTTGAGGTGATTTTTGAGGTCTATGAGGAGGTTCTTGAGGTCTTTGTGAAAATTCTTGAGGCCTTTGAGGAGGTTCTTGGGGTTTTGAGGAGGTTCTTGGGGTCTTTGAGGTGGGTTTTGATGTTTTAAGGAGGTTCTTGGGGTCTTTCAGGAGGTTCTTGGGGTCTTTGAGGAGGTCCTTGAGGTCTTTGAGGAGGTTCTTGAGGTCTTTCAGGAGGTTCTTGAGGTTTTGAGGAGGTTCTTGAGGTCTTTGAGGAGGTTCTTGGGGTTTTGGGGAGGTTCTTGGGGTCTTTCAGGTGGTTCTTGAGGTTTTGAGGAGGTTCTTGAGGTCTTTGGGGAGATTCTTGAGCTTCTTGAGGTGGTTCTTGGGGTCTTTGAGGAGGTTCCTGATGTTTTGAGGAGGTTCTTGAGGTTCTTGAGGTGGTTCTTGGGGTCTTTGAGGAGGTCCTTGGGGTCTTTGAGGAGGTTCTTGAAGTCTTTGAGGAGGTTCTTGGGGTCTTTGAGGGGGTTCTTGGGGTTTTGAGGAGGTTCTTGGGGTCTTTCAGGAGGTTCTTGGGGTCTTTCAGGAGGTTCTTGAGGTCTTTGTGGAAATTCTTGAGGTCTTTGAGGAGGTTCTTGGGGTCTTTGAGGTGGGTTTTGATGTTTTGAGGAGGTTCTTGAGGTCTTTCAGGAGGTTCTTGAGGTCTTTGAGGAAGTTCTTGATGTTTTGAGGAGGTTCTTGGGGTCTTTCAGGAGGTTCTTGAGGTCTTTGAGGAGATTCTTGAGGTTCTTGAGGTGGTTCTTGGGGTCTTTGAGGTGGGTTTTGATGTTTTGAGGAGGTTCTTGAGGTCTTTGAGGAGGTTTTTGGGGTCTTTGAGGTGGGTTTTGAAGTTTTGAGGAGGTCCTTGGGGTCTTTGAGGAGGTTCTTTGGCTCTTTGAGGTGATTTTTGAGGTCTTTGAGGAGGTTCTTGAGGTCTTTGAGGAGGTTCTTGAGGTCTTTCAGAAAGTTCTTGATGTTTTGAGGAGGTTCTTGAGATTTTGAGGAGGTTCTTGAGGTTTTGAGGAGGTTCTTGGGGTCTTTGAGGAGATTTTTTATGTTTTGAGGTGGTTCTTGGGGTCTTTGAGGAGGTTCTTGGGGTTTTGGGGAGGTTCTTGGGGTCTTTCAGGAGGTTCTTGAGGTTTTGAGGTGGTTCTTGGGGTCTTTGAGGAGATTCTGAGGGTTTTGAGGAGGTTCTTGAGGTCTTTGAGGAGGTTCTTGGGGTCTTTGGGGAGGTTCTTTGGGTGTTTGAGGTGGATTTTGAGGTCTTTGAGGAGGTTCTTGAGGTCTTTGAGGTGGGTTTTAATGTTTTGAGGAGGTTCTTGAGGTCTTTGAGGGGGTTCTTGGGGTCTTTCAGGTGGTTTTTGAGGTCTTTGAGGAGGTTCTTGAGGTCTTTGATGAGGTTCTGAGGGTTTTGAGGTGGTTTTTGAGGTCTTTGAGGCGATTTTGACGACTTTGAGGAGGTTCTTGGGGCCTTCAAGGAGGTTCCTGAGGTCTTCAAGGAGGTTCCTGAGGTCTTCAAGGAGGTTCTTGAGGTCTTTGAGGTGATTCTCGAGGTCTTCGAGCTGTTTGAGGTGGTGGAAACCACGGACGAGGAGGTTCTTCAGGTCTTTCAGGAGCTTCTTGAGGTCTTCAGGAGCTTCTTGAGGTCTTCAGGAGCTTCTTGAGGTCCTCGAGGTGGCTCTCAAGACCTTCCACCCCCACCCCCTGGTGTCCTCCAGGTCACCAACCGGCCGTGGAGGTCACCATCCACCCCCCGAGCCTCGAGGAGCTCTTCTTGACCCAAAACGCCACCATCCTCTGCTCGGCCACCAACCTGAAGGACCTGGAAGGGGTGAAGATCACCTGGAGCAGCGACACCCCGGGGACCTCCTTGACCGACGTCACCACCGGGCCCGGCCAAGAGTTGCCCAACGGCTTCTTCAGCCTCAGCAGCTCCCTCAGGGTCTGCGCCGAGGAGTGGAACTCGGGCCGGAAGTTCTCCTGCCACCTCCACCTGCCCGACCTCGAGGTCCCCATCACCAAGACCATCCAGAAGGAGCAAGGTAGGACCTCTTCTCCAGCCTTTGAGGTCCTCCTGGTCTTCAGGTCCCACCTTTGAGGTCCTCCTGGTCTTCAACCCCTTTTGGTTTCCACCTTCGTGGGCTTCTGGTCCCACCTCTGAGGTCCTCCTGGTCTTCTGGTCCCACCTTTGAGGTCCTCCTGGTCTTCAGGTCCCACCTTTGAGGTCCTCCTGGTCTTCAGGTCCCACCTCTGAGGTCCTCCTGGTCTTCAGGTCCCACCTTTGAGGTCCTCCTGGTCTTCAGGTCCCACCTTTGAGGTCCTCCTGGTCTTCAGGTCCCACCTCTGAGGTCCTCCTGGTCTTCTGGTCCCACCTTTGAGGTCCTCCTGGTCTTCAACCCCTTTTGGTTTCCACCTTCGTGGGCTTCTGGTCCCACCTCTGAGGTCCTCCTGGTCTTCAGGTCCCACCTCTGATGTCCTCCTGGTCTTCAGGTCCCACCTTTGAGGTCCTCCTGGTCTTCAACCCCTTTTGGTTTCCACCTTCGTGGGCTTCTGGTCCCACCTCTGAGGTCCTCCTGGTCTTCAGGTCCCACCTCTGAGGTCCTCCTGGTCTTCAGGTCCCACCTTTGAGGTCCTCCTGGTCTTCTGGTCCCACCTTTGAGGTCCTCCTGGTCTTCAGGTCCCACCTTTGAGGTCCTCCTGGTCTTCAACCCCTTTTGGTTTCCACCTTCGTGGGCTTCTGGTCCCACCTTTGAGGTCTTCCTGGTCTTCTCCCCCCTTCTTTGTCCTCCTCCCCCCGCAACCTTGGTCAACTGGGATGGGCGTGGTCAACCGGGAGACCCAACTGGGAGGGTCTTCTAGACCGGGATGGTCAACTGGGAGGGTCTTCTCCCTTGGGGAGGTCAACTGGGATGGGCGTGGTCAACCGGGAAGGTCAACCGGAAGGGTCTTCTAGACCTGGATGGTCAACTGGGAGGGTCTTCTAGACCGGAAGACCCAACTGGGAGGGTCTCCAAGACTGGAGAGGTCAACTGGGAGGGTCTTCTCCATTGGAAAGGTCAACTGGGAGGGTCTTCAAGACTGGAGAGGTCAACTGGGATGGGCTTGGTCAACTGGGAGACCCAACTGGGAGGGTCTTCAAGACTGGAATTGTCAACAGGAAGGGTCTTCTGTGACCAGAAGACCCAACTGAAAGGGTCTTCAAGAGTCGGAGGGTCAACTGGGAGGGTCTTCTAGATGGAAAGGCCAACTGGGATGGGCTTGGTCAACTGGGATGGTCAACAGGAAGGGTCTTCTAGACCAGAAGACCCAACTGGAAGGGTCTTCAAGACTCAGGTCGTCAACAGGAAGGGCCTTGTAGACCAGAAGACCCAACTGGAAGGGTCTTCAAGACTCAGGTGGTCAACAGGAAGGGCCTTGTAGACCATAAGACCCAACTGGAAGGGTCTTCAAGACTCAGGTGGTCAACAGGAAGGGTCTTCTAGACCAGAAGACCCAACTGGAAGGGTCTTCAAGTCTCAGATGGTCAACAGGAAGGGCCTTGTAGACCAGAAGACCCAACTGGGAGGGTCTTCAAGACTCGGATGGTCAACAGGAAGGGTCTTCTAGACTCAGGTGGTCAACAGGAAGGGCCTTGTAGACAAGAAGACCCAACTGGAAGGGTCTTCAAGACTCAGATGGTCAACTGGGAGGGTCTTCTAGACTCAGGTGGTCAACAGGAAGGGCCTTGTAGACAAGAAGACCCAACTGGGAGGGTCTTCAAGTCTCAGATTGTCAACAGGAAGGGCCTTGTAGACCAGAAGACCCAACTGGAAGGGTCTTCAAGACTCAGGTGGTCAACAGGAAGGGTCTTCTAGACCAGAAGACCCAACTGGGAGGGTCTTCAAGACTCGGATGGTCAACTGGGAGGGTCTTCTAGACTCGGATGGTCAACAGGAAGGGCCTTGTAGACCAGAAGACCCAACTGGAAGGGTCTTCAAGACTCAGATGGTCAACAGGAAGGGCCTTGTAGACCATAAGACCCAACTGGAAGGGTCTTCAAGACTCAGATGGTCAACTGGGAGGGTCTTCTAGACTCAGGTGGTCAACAGGAAGGGCCTTGTAGACCAGAAGACCCAACTGGAAGGGTCTTCAAGACTCAGATGGTCAACAGGAAGGGCCTTGTAGACCAGAAGACCCAACTGGAAGGGTCTTCAAGACTCAGATGGTCAACAGGAAGGGTCTTCTAGACCAGAAGACCCAACTGGAAGGGTCTTCAAGACTCGGATGGTCAACTGGGAGGGTCTTCAAGACTCAGATGGTCAACAGGAAGGGCCTTGTAGACCAGAAGACCCAACTGGAAGGGTCTTCAAGACTCAGATGGTCAACAGGAAGGGTCTTCTAGACCAGAAGACCCAACTGGAAGGGTCTTCAAGACTCGGAGGGTCAACTGGGAGGGTCTTCTAGATGGAAAGGCCAACTGGGATGGGCTTGGTCAACTGGGATGGTCAACAGGAAGGGTCTTCTAGACCAGAAGACTCAACTGGAAGGGTCTTCAAGACTCGGATGGTCAACAGGAAGGGCCTTGTAGACCAGAAGACCCAACTGGAAGGGTCTTCAAGACTCGGAGGGTCAACTGGGAGGGTCTTCTAGATGGAAAGGCCAACTGGGATGGGCTTGGTCAACTGGGATGGTCAACAGGAAGGGTCTTCTAGACCAGAAGACTCAACTGGAAGGGTCTTCAAGACTCGGATGGTCAACAGGAAGGGCCTTGTAGACCAGAAGACCCAACTGGAAGGGTCTTCAAGACTCAGATGGTCAACAGGAAGGGTCTTCTAGACCAGAAGACCCAACTGGAAGGGTCTTCAAGACTCAGATGGTCAACAGGAAGGGCCTTGTAGACCAGAAGACCCAACTGGAAGGGTCTTCAAGACTCGGATGGTCAACAGGAAGGGTCTTCTAGACCAGAAGACCCAACTGGGAGGGTCTTCAAGTCTCAGATGGTCAACAGGAAGGGCCTTGTAGACCATAAGACCCAACTGGAAGGGTCTTCAAGACTCGGATGGTCAACTGGGAGGGTCTTCAAGACTCGGATGGTCAACAGGAAGGGTCTTCTAGACCAGAAGACCCAACTGGGAGGGTCTTCAAGACTCGGATGGTCAACTGGGAGGGTCTTCTAGACTCAGGTGGTCAACAGGAAGGGCCTTGTAGACCAGAAGACCCAACTGGAAGGGTCTTCAAGACTCAGGTGGTCAACAGGAAGGGCCTTGTAGACCAGAAGACCCAACTGGAAGGGTCTTCAAGACTCGGATGGTCAACAGGAAGGGTCTTCTAGACCAGAAGACCCAACTGGAAGGGTCTTCAAGACTCGGATGGTCAACAGGAAGGGCCTTGTAGACCATAAGACCCAACTGGAAGGGTCTTCAAGACTCGGATGGTCAACTGGGAGGGTCTTCAAGACTCAGATGGTCAACAGGAAGGGCCTTGTAGACCAGAAGACCCAACTGGAAGGGTCTTCAAGACTCGGATGGTCAACTGGGAGGGTCTTCTAGACTCAGGTGGTCAACAGGAAGGGTCTTCTAGACCAGAAGACCCAACTGGAAGGCTCCTCCCCCTTTGACCTTGACCTTCTCCCCCCCCAACCCCTTCCCAACAGCGACCCAAGTGGTGGCCCCCGACGTCTACGTCTTCCCCCCCTCGGCCGAGGAGTTGGCTCGCCAAGAAGTGGCCACCTTGACCTGCTTGGCCACCGGTTTCTACCCCAAGGCCATCTTGGTCACCTGGACCCAAGAGGACCGACCGGTGCCTCCCGGAAGCTACAAGGTCTTCGGACCCGAAGCCCAAGGGGACCTCTTCGCCGTCTACAGCAGCCTGACCGTCCCCGTGGCCTCCTGGCAGCGGGGGGACACCTTCTCCTGCCTGGTGGGACACGACGGGGTCCCCTTCCGCTTGGTCCAGAAGAGCTTGGACAAGGCCGCGGGCAAACCCACCGCGGTCAACGTCTCCGTCGTCTTGGCCGACTCCGACGTCACCTGCTACTGAGGGCCTCCTCCAGGGGCTTTGGGACCTCCTCCAGGGGCTTTGGGACCTCCTCGAGGGGCTTTGGGACCTCCTGGAGATGTTTGAGACCTCCTCGAGGTGGTTCAGGACCTCCTGGTGATGATTTGGGACCTCCTGGAGATGTTTGAGACCTCCTCGAGGTGGTTCCAGACCTCCTGGTGATGATTTGGGACCTCCTGGAGATGTTTGAGACCTCCTCGAGGTGGTTCCAGATCTCCTGGAGATGGTTTAGGACCTCCTGGTGATGATTTGGGACCTCCTGGGGATGGTTCAGAACCTCCTGGAGATGTTTGAGACCTCCTCGAGGTGGTTCCAGATCTCCTGGAGATGGTTTAGGACCTCCTTGAGATGTTTCAGGACCTCCTGGAGATGTTTGAGACCTCCTCGAGGGGGTTCCAGACCTCCTGGTGATGATTTGGGACCCCCTGGAGATGGTTCAGGACCTCCTGGAGATGTTTGAGACCTCCTCGAGGTGGTTCCAGACCTCCTGGAGATGGTTTAGGACCTCCTGGTGATGATTTGGGACCCCCTGGGGATGGTTCAGGACCTCCTGAAGATGTTTGAGACCTCCTCGAGGTGGTTCCAGACCTCCTGGTGATGATTTGGGACCCCCTGGAGATGTTTCAGGACCTCCTGGAGATGGTTTGGGACCTCCTCGAGGTGGTTCCAGACCACCTGGGGACGGTTTAGGACCTCCTGGGGACGATTCGGGACCTCCTCGAGGTGTTTGGAGCCTCTCAGAGAGCTTTTAGGACCTCCTGGAGATGGTTTAGGACCTCTTCGTGGTGGTTTAGGACCTCCTCGAGATGCTTGGGACCTCCTGGAGGCGTTTTTTAGGACCTCTTGGGGATGTTTGAGACCTCCTGGTCACGGTTTGGGACCTCCTGGCGGTGGTTTTGGACCTCCTGGAGATGTTTTGAGCCTCTTCGAGGTGTTCTGGGACCTCCTGGAGGTGCTGGTGGGACCTCACGTGACGTTGTACCTCCGCCATCTCAATAAAGGAAGTCCAACCCGAAGCTCCCACCCGTGGTGGTGACGTGGGGACGGGTGGGGTCGTCTCGAAGGTGGTGGTGGTGGTGGGGTTGGTCAACTGGGAGGGTCTTCTAGACCGGAAAGGTCAACTGGGATGGGCGTGGTCAACCGGGAGACCCAACTGGAAGGGTCTTCAAGACTCAAATGGTCAACTGGGAAGGTCTTCTAGACTGGGATGGTCAACTGGGAGGGTCTTGTCCATTGGGGAGGCCAACTGGGAGGGTCTTCTCTACTGGAAGACCCAACTGGGAGGGTCTCGGAGGGGTTTTTGGGTGGAAAAGGGGTGGGAATGGGACTTTTGGGTGGTTGAACCCAAACTTTTGGGGGGTCCTTGGTTCTCATCAGGCTTTGGGGTCAAGAAATGGGTGGAAAATGGGTTGAAAATGGGTGGAAATGGGGTTTTTGGGTGGTTGCACCCAAAATTCTCATTGATCCTTGGTTCCCATCAGGGTTTTGGTCAAGAACTGGGTTGAAAATGGGTTGAAAATGGGTGAAAATGGGTTTTTTTGGGTGGTTTCACTCAAAATTCTGGTCGGTCCTTGGTTTCCATCAGGGTTTTGGTCAAGAATTGGGTGGAAAATGGGTTGAAAATGGGTGAAAATGGGTTTTTTTGGGTGGTTTCACTCAAAATTCTGGTCGGTCCTTGGTTTCCATCAGGGTTTTGGTCAAGAACTGGGTTGAAAATGGGTGAAAATGGGTGAAAATGGGTTTTTTTGGGTGGTTGCACCCAAAATTCTCATCGATCCTTGGTTCCCATCAGGGTTTTGGTCAAGAACTGGGTTGAAAATGGGTTGAAAATGGGTGAAAATGGGTTTTTTTGGGTGGTTGCACCCAAAATTCTCATCGATCCTTGGTTCCCATCAGGGTTTTGGTCAAGAACTGGGTTGAAAATGGGTTGAAAATGGGTGAAAATGGGTTTTTTTGGGTGGTTTCACTCAAAATTCTGGTCGGTCCTTGGTTTCCATCAGGGTTTTGGTCAAGAACTGGGTTGAAAATGGGTGAAAATGGGTTTTTTTGGGTGTTTGCACCCAAAATTCTCATCGATCCTTGGTTCCCATCAGGGCTTTGGTCAAGAATTGGGTTGAAAATGGGTGAAAATGGGTTTTTTTGGGTGTTTGCACCCAAAATTCTCATCGATCCTTGGTTCCCATCAGGGTTTTGGTCAAGAACTGGGTGAAAAATGGGCGAAAATGGGGTTTTTTGGGTGTTTGCACCCAAAATTCTCATCGATCCTTGGTTCCCATCAGGGTTTTGGTCAAGAACTGGGTTGAAAATGGGTTGAAAATGGGTGAAAATGGGTTTTTTTGGGTGGTTTCACTCAAAATTCTGGTCGGTCCTTGGTTTCCATCAGGGTTATGGTCAAGAACTGGGTTGAAAATGGGTGAAAATGGGGTTTTTTTGGTGTTTGCACCCAAAATTCTCATCGGTTCTTGGGTCCTAGATGGGTTTTGACCAAGAATTGGGGTGAAAATGGGGTTTTTTGGGTGTTTGCACCCAAAATTCTCATCGATCCTTGGTTCCCATCAGGGTTTTGGTCAAGAACTGGGTTGAAAATGGGTGAAAATGGGGTTTTTTTGGGTGGTTTCACTCAAAATTCTGGTCGGTCCTTGGTTTCCATCAGGGTTATGGTCAAGAACTGGGTTGAAAATGGGCGAAAATGGGGTTTTTTTGGTGTTTGCACCCAAAATTCTCATCGATCCTTGGTTCCCATCAGGGTTTTGGTCAAGAACTGGGTTGAAAATGGGTTGAAAATGGGTGAAAATGGGTGAAAATGGGGTTTTTTGGGTGGTTTCACTCAAAATTCTGGTCGGTCCTTGGTTTCCATCAGGGTTATGGTCAAGAACTGTGTTGAAAATGGTTGAAAATGGGTTTTTTTGGGTGGTTTCACTCAAAATTCTCATCGATCCTTGGTTCCCATCAGGGTTTTGGTCAAGAATTGGGTGGAAAATGGGTTGAAAATGGGTGGAAATGGGGTTTTTGGGTGTTTGCACCCAAAATTCTCATCGATCCTTGGTTCCCATCAGGGTTTTGGTCAAGAATTGGGTTGAAAATGGGTTTTTTTGGTGGTTGCACCCAAAATTCTCATCGGTTCTTGGGTCCTAGATGGGTTTTGACCGAGAATTGGGGTGAAAATGGGGTTTTTGGGTGGTTGCACCCAAAATTCTCATCGATCCTTGGTTCCCATCAGGGTTTTGGTCAAGAACTGGGTTGAAAATGGGTTAAAATGGGTTTTTTTGGGTGTTTGCACCCAAAATTCTCATCGATCCTTGGTTCCCATCAGGGTTATGGTCAAGAACTGGGTTGAAAATGGGTTGAAAATGGGTGAAAATGGGTTTTTTTGGGTGGTTTCACTCAAAATTCTCATCGGTCCTTGGTTCCCATCAGGGTTTTGGTCAAGAATTGGGTTGAAAATGGGGTTTTTTTGGTGGTTGCACCCAAAATTCTCATCGGTTCTTGGGTCCTAGATGGGTTTTGACCAAGAATTGGGGTGAAAATGGGGTTTTTTGGGTGTTTGCACCCAAAATTCTCATCGATCCTTGGTTCCCATCAGGGTTTTGGTCAAGAACTGTGTTGAAAATGGTTGAAAATGGGTTTTTTTGGGTGGTTTCACTCAAAATTCTCATCGATCCTTGGTTCCCATCAGGGTTTTGGTCAAGAACTGGGTTGAAAATGGGTTGAAAATGGGTGAAAATGGGTTTTTTTGGGTGGTTTCACTCTAAATTCTCATCGATCCTTGGTTCCCATCAGGGTTTTGGTCAAGAATTGGGTGGAAAATGGGTTGAAAATGGGTGGAAATGGGGTTTTTGGGTGTTTGCACCCAAAATTCTCATCGATCCTTGGTTCCCATCAGGGTTTTGGTCAAGAACTGGGTTGAAAATGGGTTGAAAATGGGTGGAAATGGGTTTTTTTTGGGTGGTTTCACTCAAAATTCTCATCGGTCCTTGGTTCCCATCAGGGTTTTGGTCAAGAACTGGGTTGAAAATGGGTGAAAATGGGGTTTTTTTGGTGGTTGCACCCAAAATTCTCATCGATTCTTGGTTCCCATCAGGGTTATGGTCAAGAACTGGGTTGAAAATGGGTTGAAAATGGGTGGAAATGGGGTTTTTCGGTGGTTTCACTCAAAATTCTGGTCCGTCCTTGGTTTCCATCAGGGTTATGGTCAAGAATTGGGTTGAAAATGGGGTGAAAATGGGTTTTTTTTGGTGGTTGCACCCAAAATTCTCATCGATCCTTGGTTCCCATCAGGGTTTTGGTCAAGAACTGGGTTGAAAATGGGTTAAAATGGGTTTTTTTGGGTGTTTGCACCCAAAATTCTGATCGATCCTTGGTTCCCATCATGGTCTTGGTCAAGAATTGGGTGGAAAAGAGGGGTTTTGACTGCCCTGGTGACCTTCTCCCCCCTCCCCAGGCCCCGTCCTGGTCCTGGTGGCCGAGGAGACGCGTCCCGAGGAGGAAGACGAAGCCACCACCGACCTCTGGACGGCCTTGACCTTCGTCATCCTCTTCCTCCTCAGCCTCTTCTACAGCACCGGCGTCACCTTCTTCAAGGTGACCAAGGGTGGTGGCGGCGGAGACGACTCTCGCAATGAGTAATTAAGGAAATGAGTAATTAGGGAGGGGGTTAATTAAGCCCAGGTGTCTTTCCAGGTCCTGTGACTGCGGTGGAAGAGGAGAAGACCTCGACCTCGCCTTGGCCTCTCCCTTCCCCCCCCCCCCCCCACCCCAGGGTCTGGAGGGGGTTTTGGGTGGGAGGAGAAACCCAATTTCCCTTGAAATGAACCCATTTGGCTTCAATTAAAGGCGTTTTTCTTCAAAAGAACCCAATTTGCTTCGAATTAAACCCAATTTTCCTTGAATTAAACCCATTTTCTTTGAATTAAACCCATTTTCTTTGAATTAAACCCAATTTTCCTTGAATTAAACCCATTTTCTTTGAATTAAACCCATTTTCCTTGAATTAAACCCAATTTTCCTTGAATTAAACCCATTTTCTCTGAATTAAACCCAATTTTCCTTGAATTAAACCCAATTTCCCTTGAATTACACCCAATTTCCCTCGAATTAAACCAATTTCCCTCCAATTAAACCCATTTTCCTTGAATTAAACCCATTTTCTTTGAATTAAACCCAATTTTCCTTGAATTAAACCCATTTTCTCTGAATTAAACCCAATTTTCCTTGAATTAAACCCAATTTCCCTTGAATTACACCCAATTTCCCTCGAATTAAACCAATTTCCCTCCAATTAAACCCATTTTCCTTGAATTAAACCCAATTTTCCTTGAATTAAACCCATTTTCTCTGAATTAAACCCAATTTTCCTTGAATTAAACCCAATTTCCCTTGAATTAAACCCATTTTTCCTTGAATTAAACCCATTTTCCCTCCAATTAAACCCATTTTCCTTGAATTAAACCCAATTTCCCTTGAATTAAACCCATTTTCTTTGAATTAACCCCATTTTCTTTGAATTAAACCCAATTTCCCTTGAATTAAACCCAATTTTCCTTGAATTAAACCCATTTTCCTTGAATTAAACCCAATTTCCCTTGAATTAAACCCATTTTCCTTGAATTAAACCCATTTTCCCTCCAATTAAACCCAATTTTTCCTTTAATTAGACCCATTTTCTTCAAATTAATCCCATTTTTCCCTCCAATTAAACCCATTCCCCCCCCAATTAATCCCAATTTTTAAACCAAACCCAATTCCCCCCGAATTAAACCCATTTCCCCCCAATAATCCCAATTTCCCCCCAATTAATCCCATTTCCCCCCAATTAAACCCATTCCCCCCCCAATTAATCCCAATCTCCCTCCAATTAAACCCATTTCCCCCCAATTAATCCCAATTTCCCCCCAATTAATCCCATTCCCCCCCAATTAATCCCATTTTCCCCCAATTAAACCCATTTCCCCCCAATTAATCCCAATTTCCCCCAATTAATCCCAATTTCCCCCCAATTAATCCCATTTTCCCTCCAATTAATCCCATTTTCCCCCAATTAAACCCATTTTCCCCCAATTAATCCCAATTTCCCCCAATTAATCCCATTTTTCCCCAATTAAACCCATTTCCCCCCAATTAATCCCATTCCCCCCCCAATTAATCCCAATTTTTAAACCAAACCCAATTTCCCCCGAATTAAACCCATTTTTCCCCTCCCCCCGGAGGTCCCTTCGCGCCGAACGCCCTGAAAATTCACATTTTCACCCCTGAAAACGCCCCCAAAAGCTGTTTTTCTCCACCAAATCGTTTCATTTCTCTATTTTTGGGGGTGGTTTGGGGTCATTTTGGGGCGTTTTGAGTCATTTTGAGGCGTTTTGGGTCATTTTGAGGCGTTTGGAGTCATTTTGGGGCAATTTGAGTCATTTTGGGGCGATTTGAGTCATTCCGGGCACTGACGTCGAAGAGGACCCAGAGGTGGTTTTGAGTCAGCGCCGAAACCACCTCCGGCTCAACCTAAAACCCCAAAAAAGCCGTTTTTCACCCCAAAAAGCCCCCCCTCGAGTTCCTTTCCCGTGAGAAAAAAAACGAAGCTGGAAAAGAGGAAAAAAACCAAGATTTTATTGAAAAAGAGGCAAAATTTGGCAACAAAATCGCTGCTCGAGACCACGTTTGATACTTTTTTTGCCCAATTTTAGCATTTTTCACCCCAATTTTATGCTTTTACCCCCCCTTTTTATTTTTTCCACCTCATTTTTCTGGTTTTTAACCCTATTTTTATTTTTTCTCCACATCTTTTTCTGTTTTTCACATCGTTTTTATGGGTTTTACATCATTTTTATGTTTTTTTCACCCCATTTTTAACTTTTTCACCCCATTTTTATGTTTTTTTCACCCCATTTTTAAATTTTCATCCCATTTTTATCTTTTTCGCCCCATTTTTATATTTTTCCACCCCATTTTTATCTTTTTCACCCCATTTTTAACTTTTTTCACCCCATTTTTAACTTTTTCACCCCATTTTTATGTTTTTCCACCCCATTTTTTGTCTTTTTCACCTCATTTTTAACTTTTTTCACCCCATTTTTATCTTTTTCACCCCATTTTTTAACTTTTTTCATCCTATTTGTCTTTTTTCACCCCATTTTTATCTTTTTAACCCCATTTTCATATTTTTCCACCCCATTTTTTGTCTTTTTCACCCCATATTAACTTTTTTCACCCCATTTTTATCTTTTTCACCCCATTTTTACCCTTTTCTCCCATTTTTTTGTCTTTTTCACCCCTTTTTTATCTTTTTCTCCCCATTTTTAACTTTTTCACCCCATTTTTAACTTTTTTTTGCCCCATTTTTAACTTTTTTCACCCCATTTTTACCCTTTTCTCCCCATTTTTTGTCTTTTTCACCCCATTTTTATCTTTTTTCTCCCCATTTTTAACTTTTTCACCCCATTTTTAACTATTTTTTTGCCCCATTTTTAACTTTTTCACCCCATTTTTATTTTTTTCACCCCATTTTTATCATTTTAACCCCATTTTTATGGTTTTCCACCCTATTTTTTGTCTTTTTCACCCCATATTAACTTTTTTCACCCCATTTTTAACTTTTTCACCCCATTTTTAACTTTTTTCACCCCATTTTTATTTTTTCACCCCATTTTTATCATTTTAGCCCCATTTTTATGGTTTTCCACCCCATTTTTTGTCTTTTTCACCCCATATTAACTTTTTTCATCCCATTTTTATCTTTTTTCACCCCATTTTTACCCTTTTCTCCCCATTTTTTTGTCTTTTTCACCCCATTTTTATCTTTTTCTCCCCATTTTTAACTTTTTCACCCCATTTTTAACTATTTTTTGCCCCATTTTAACTTTTTCACCCCATCTTTATTTTTTTCACCCCATTTTTATCTTTTTCACCCCATTTTTATATTTTTCCACCCCATTTTTTGTCTTTTTCACCCCATATTAACATTTTTCTCCCCATTTTTTTCTTTTTCTCCTCATTTTTAACTTTTTCACCCCATTTTTATTTTTTTCACCCCATTTTTAACTTTTTTTACCTCATTTTTAACTTTTTCACCCCATTTTTATTTTTTTCACCCCATTTTTATTTTTCCCCCCCATTTTTAACATTTTAACCCCATTTTCATCTTTTTAACCCCATTTTCCCCCTATTTTTGTGTTTTACCCCTCCAATTTTGACATTTTTTGCCCGATTTTGCTGGTTTTCACCCTATTTTTTGTACTTTCTCTCCAATTCTTCTTTTTCACCTCATTTTTTGCTCTTTCCCCCCCATTTTCAGCATTTCCTGTCCCATTTTTCTGGTTTTCACCCCGTTTTCATCATTTTTGCACCATTTTAAGTGTTTTTCGTCCTGGTTTCAGCTTTTTTTTCCCATTTTTAGCAGCTTTTGCCCCATTTTCAGCGTTTTTCACCCCATTTTTTGCGTTCTCTGATGCTTTTTCCGCTCTTTCCGATGGCGAACGAAGATGGCGGAGAAGGCGGGGGTGGGCGGGGCTTAATGTCACCTGTGCAGGTGAATTCCCAGAAATTCTGGGCGTTTCCGGCGTTGGAGGAGATTCCGACGTCGGGATCCGGTTTATTTCACCTGGAATTTGGGGGGAAAAATGGGATAATTGGTTAATTGGGAAATTTTGGGGAAAATAGGGGTGATTTGGGGAAAAGGAAGGATTTTTTGGGGGAAATTGAGGGGAAATTTGAAATTTGGGGAAGGAAAAAGGGGGAAATTGGAATTTTAGGGGAAAATGAAGGATTTTGGGGGGGAAATTGAGGGGAAATTTGAAATTTGGGGAAGGAAAAAAGGGGGAAATTGGAAATTTAGGGGAAAATGAAGGATTTTTTGGGGAAATTGAGGGGAAATTTGAAATTTGGGAAAGGAAAAAGGGGGAAATTGAAATTTTAGAGGAAAATGAGGGATTTTTGGGGGAAATTGAGGGGAAATTTGAAATTTGGGGAAGGAAAAAGGGGGAAATTGGAATTTTAGAAGAAAATGAAGGATTTTTGGGGGGAATTTGAGGGGAAATTTGAAATTTGTGGAAGGAAAAAGGGGGAAATTGGAAATTTAGGGGAAAATGAAAGATTTTTGGAGGGAAATTGAGGGGAAATTTGAAATTTGGGGAAGGAAAAAGGGGGAAATTGGAAATTTAGGGGAAAATGAAGGATTTTTGGGGGGAAATTGAGGGGAAATTTGAAATTTGGGGAAGGAAAAAGGGGGAAATTGGAAATTTAGGGGAAAATGAAGGATTTTTGGGGGGAAATTGAGGGGAAATTTGAAATTTGGGGAAGGAAAAAGGGGGAAATTGGAAATTTAGGGGAAAATGAAGGATTTTTGGGGGGAAATTGAGGGGAAATTTGAAATTTGGGGAAGGAAAAAGGGGGAAATTGGAAATTTAGGGGAAAATGAAGGATTTTTTGGGGGAAATTGAGGGGAAATTTGAAATTTGGGGAAGGAAAAAGGGGGAAATTGGAATTTTAGGGGAAAAATGATTTTTGAGGGGAAATTGAAGGGAAATTTGAAATTTGGGGAAGGAAAAAGGGGGAAATAGGAAATTTAGGGGAAAATGAAGGATTTTTTGGGGGGAAATTGAGGGGAAATTTGAAATTTGGGGAAGGAAAAAGGGGGAAATTGGAAATTTAGGGGAAAATGAAGGATTTTGGGGGGAAATTGAGGGGAAATTTGAAATTTAGGGAAGGAAAAAGGGGGAAATAGGAAATTTAGGGGAAAATGAAGGATTTTTGGGGGGAAATTGAGGGGAAATTTGAAATTTGGGGAAGGAAAAAGGGGGAAATTGGAAATTTGGGGGAAAATGAAGGATTTTGGGGGGAAATTGAGGGGAAATTTGAAATTTGGGGAAGGAAAAAGGGGGAAATTGGAAATTCAGGGGAAAATGAAGGATTTTTGGGGAAATTGAGGAGAAATCTGAAATTTGGGGAAGGAAAAAGGGGGAAATTGGAATTTTAGGGGAAAATGAAGGATTTTTGGGGGGAATTGAGGGGAAATTTGAAATTTGGGAAAGGAAAAAGGGGGAAATTGAAATTTTAGGGGAAAATGAGGGATTTTTGGGGAAATTGAGGGGAAATTTGAAATTTGGGAAGGAAAAAGGGGGAAATTGGAATTTTAGAAGAAAATGAAGGATTTTTGGGGGGAAATTGAGGGGAAATTTGAAATTTGTGGAAGGAAAAAGGGGGAAATTGGAAATTTAGGGGAAAATGAAAGATTTTTGGAGGGAAATTGAGGGGAAATTTGAAATTTGTGGAAGGAAAAAGGGGGAAATTGGAAATTTAGGGGAAAATGAAAGATTTTTGGAGGGAAATTGAGGGGAAATTTGAAATTTGGGGAAGGAAAAAGGGGGAAATTGGAAATTTAGGGGAAAATGAAGGAAAGATATTTTTTAGGGGGAAAGGGTTTTTTTTGGGGGGAAAAGGGGCTTTTGGGGGGACAAAAAGGGTTTTTTTTTAAAAAAGGGGCTTTTTTTGCGGCAAAAAGGATGTTTTTTGGGGGAAAAGTGTTTTTTTGGGGGCAAAACGGGTTATTTTGGGGGAAAAGGGTTTTTTGAGGGGTCAAAAAAGGCTTTTTCTGGGGGAGAAGGTTTTTTTTTGGGGGGGTGAAAAGGGTTTTTTTGGGGGAAAAGGGTTTTTTTGAGGGAAAAGGGTGTTTTTCTGGGGAGAAATGGGATTTTTGGGGGGAAAAGGGTGTTTTTTGGGAGAAAAACCTTTTTGAGGGGGCAAAGAAGGCTTTTTGGGGTAAAAAGGGCGTTTTCTGTGGGGAAAGGGGTTTATTTTGAAGAAAAAGGGGTTTTTTGGGGGGGAAATGTGATTTTGGGGAAAAAGGAGGGTTTTTTGGGGGAAAAAGGAGTTTTTTTGGGAAAAATGTGATTTTTGGGGAAAAAGGAGGGGTTTTGGGGGGAAAAGGAGGTTTTTTTGGGAAAATTGTGATTTTGGGGGAAAAGGAGGGTTTTTTTGGGGAAAAAGGAGGTTTTTTTTGGAAAAATGTGATTTTTTGGGAAAAAGGAGGGGTTTTTTGGGAAAAAGGAGGTTTTTTTGGGAAAATTGTGATTTTGGGGGAAAAAGGAGGGTTTTTGGGGGGAAAAGGGAGGTTTTTTGCGGAAAAAATGTGATTTTGGGGGAAAAAGGAGGGTTTTTTTGGGGAAAAAGGAGGTTTTTTTGAGAAAAATGTGATTTTGGAGGAAAAAGGAGGGTTTTTGGGAAAAAATGTGATTTTGGGGAAAAAGGAGGGTTTTTTGGGGTAAAAGGAGTTTTTTTTTGGGAAAAATGTGATTTTTGGGGAAAAAGGAGGGTTTTTTGGGGAAAAAGGAGTTTTTTTTGGAAAAATGTGATTTTGGGGGAAAAAGGAGGGTTTTTTGGGGGGAAAAAGGAGGTTTTTTGGTAAAAATGTGATTTTGGGGGGAAAAAGGAGGGTTTTTTGGGGGAAAAAGGAGTTTTTTTTGGGAAAATGTGATTTTTGGGGGAAAAGGAGGTTTTTTTGGGGGAAAAAGGAGGTTTTTTTGGGAAAAATGTGATTTTGGGGGAAAAGGAGGGTTTTTGGGGGAAAAAGGAGGGTTTTTTGGGGGAAAAGGGAGGGTTTTTGGGGGAAAAATGTGATTTTTGGCGAAAAAGGAGGGTTTTTGGGGGAAAAAGGAGGGTTTTTTGGGAAAAATGTGATTTTTGGGGAAAAAGGAGGTTTTTTTGGGAAAAATGTGATTTTGGGGGAAAAAAGGAGGGTTTTTGGGGGGAAAAAGAGTTTTTTTTGGGAAAAATGTGATTTTTGGGGAAAAAGGAGGGTTTTTTTGGGGGAAAAAGGAGTTTTTTTGGGGAAAAAATGTGATTTTGGGGGAAAAAGGAGGGTTTTTTGGGGAAAAAGGAGGTTTTTTGGGGAAAAATGTGATTTTGGGGAAAAAGGAGGGTTTTTTTGGGGAAAAAAGGAGGTTTTTTGGGAAAAATGTGATTTTGGGGGAAAAAGGAGGGTTTTGGGGGGGGAAAGGAGTTTTTTTGCGGGAAAAATGTGATTTTTGGGGAAAAAGGAGGGTTTTTTGGGGAAAAAGGAGGGTTTTTTGGGGGAAAAGGGAGGGTTTTTGGGGGAAAAATGTGATTTTTGGCGAAAAAGGAGGGTTTTTGGGGAAAAATGTGATTTTTGGGGAAAAAGGACGGTTTTTTGGGGGAAAAAGGGTTTTTTTTGGGAAAAATGTGATTTTTGGGAAAAAGGACGGTTTTTTGGGGGAAAAAGGAGGTTTTTTTGGGAAAAATGTGATTTTGGGGAAAAAGGAGGGTTTTTTTGGGGGAAAAAGGAGGTTTTTTTGGGAAAAATGTGATTTTGGGGAAAAAGGAGGGTTTTTTGGGGGGGAAAGGAGTTTTTTTGGGGGAAAAATGTGATTTTGGGGGAAAAAGGAGGGTTTTTTTGGGGAAAAAGGAGGTTTTTTTGGGAAAAATGTGATTATGGGGGAAAAGGAGGGTTTTTTTGGGGGGGGAAAGGAGGTTTTTTTGGGAAAAATGTGATTTTTGGGGAAAAAGGAGGGTTTTTTGGGGGAAAAAGGAGGTTTTTTTTGGGAAAAATGTGATTTTGGGGGAAAAAAGGAGGGTTTTTTTGGGGAAAAAGGAGGTTTTTTGCGGGAAAAATGTGATTTTTGGGGAAAAATGAGGTTTTTTTGGGGGAAAAAGGAGGTTTTTTGGGAAAAATGTGATTTTGGGGGAAAAAGGAGGGTTTTTTGGGGGAAAAAGGAGGTTTTTTGCGGGAAAAATGTGATTTTGGGGGAAAAAGGAGGGTTTTTGGGGGGAAAAATGTGATTTTTGGGGAAAAAGGAGGGTTTTTTTGGGGAAAAAGGATTGTTTTGGGGGAAAATTGTGATTTTGGGGGAAAAAGGAGGGTTTTTGGGGGGGGGAAAGGAGTTTTTTTGCGGGGAAAATGTGATTTTGGGGGAAAAAGGGTTTTTGGGGGGAAAAAGGAGGTTTTTTTGGGAAAAATATGATTTTTGGGGAAAAAGGAGGGTTTTGGGGGGGGGAAGGAGTTTTTTTTGGGAAAAATGTGATTTTTTGGGGGAAAAGGAGGGTTTTTTGGGGGAAAAAGGAGGTTTTTTTGGGAAAAATGTGATTTTGGGGGAAAAAAGGAGGGTTTTTGGGGGGGAAAAAGGAGTTTTTTTGCGGGAAAAATGTGATTTTGGGGGGAAAAAGGAGGGTTTTTTGGGGGGAAAAAGGAGGGTTTTGGGGGGAAAAATGTGATTTTGGGGGAAAAAGGGGGGTTTTTGGGGGGAAAAAGGAGGTTTTTTTGGGAAAATGTGATTTTTGGGGAAAAAGAATGTTTTTTTTTGGGAAAAGGGAGGTTTTTTTGGGAAAAATGTGATTTGGGGGGGAAAAGGAGGGTTTTTGGGGGGGGAAAAGGAGATTTTTTGCGGGGAAAATGTGATTTTTGGGGAAAAAGGAGGGTTTTGGGGGGGAAAAAAGGGTATTTTGGGGGGAAAAAAGGGTTTTTTTTGGGGAAAAAAGGGGTTTTTGGGGGAAAAGATTTTTTTTTGGGGGGGGAAAAGGGGGTTTTGGGGGGAAAAAGAGGGATTTTGGGGCAGGGCAGGTACCTTGATGAGGGTGACGGTGGCGCTGTAGAAGAGGCTGAGGATGAAGAGGACGATGAAGGTCGAGGCCGTCGCCCAGAGGTTGTTGAGATCGTCCTCTTCGGCCTCGGTGAACCCATCCAGGAAGGCTTTTGGGGGGCAGAAAAAGGGGGGGGGGGGGGTCAATGGGGGTCACCCAGTACTGGGGGGGGGCACCCATGGGTGCAAGGGGAGGGGGGGTCCCCGTTTTGGGGTGATTTAGGGGGGTTTTGGGGTGGGGAGAGAAGGGGAAGGCGCTGCGTTCCGGAGGGGAGGGGGCATAATAAGCGGGAGGGGGGGGACAAAGGGTGGGAGGACCCTAAAAATGGGGGGTTGGACCCCAAAAGGTGGGGGAAAGGACTCAAAGAAGTCAAAAGGAGGGGGTTTTACCCCAAAATGTGGGGGTTGGATCCCAAATCCGGGGTAAAGAATCAAAAACCTGAGGGTTTCACCCCAAAATGTGGGGTTTGACCCCAAAATGTGGGGATTGGACCCCAAAAGTTGGGGGAAAGAATCAAAAACCTGAGGGTTTGACCCCAAAATGTGGGGTTGGACCCCAAAAGTTTGGGGAAAGGACTCAAAGAAGTCAAAAGGAGGGGGTTTTACCCCAAAATGTGGGGGTTGGATCCCAAATCCGGGGTAAAGAATCAAAAACCTGAGGGTTTGACCCCAAAATGTGGGGTTTGACCCCAAAATGTGGGGTTGGAACCTCGAAATATGGGGGTTGGACCCCAAAAGTTGGGGGAAAGGACTCAAAGAAGTCAAAAGGAGGGGGTTTTACCCCAAAATGTGGGGGTTGGATCCCAAATCCGGGGTAAAGAATCAAAAACCTGGGGGTTTGACCCCAAAATGTGGGGTTGGAACCTCGAAATATGGGGGTTGGACCCCAAAAGTTGGGGTAAAGGACTCAAAACACTCCAAATGAGGGGTTTGGACCCCAAAATCTGGGGGTTGGACCCCAAAAGTTGGGGGAAAGAATCAAAAACCTGAGGGTTTGACCCCAAAATGTGGGGTTGGATCCCAAAATGTGGGGGTTGGACCCCAAAAGTTGGGGTAAAGGACTCAAAACACTCCAAATGAGGGGGTTTTACCCCAAAATGTGGGGGTTGGATCCCAAATCCGGGGTAAAGAATCAAAAACCTGAGGGTTTGACCCCAAAATGTGGGGTTTGACCCCAAAATGTGGGGTTGGAACCTCGAAATATGGGGGTTGGACCCCAAAAGTTGGGGGAAAGGACTCAAAGAAGTCAAAAGGAGGGGGTTTTACCCCAAAATGTGGGGGTTGGACCCCAAAAGTTGGGGTAAAGGACTCAAAACACTCCAAATGAGGGGGTTTTACCCCAAAATGTGGGGGTTGGATCCCAAATCCGGGGTAAAGAATCAAAACCTGAGGGTTTCACCCCAAAATGTGGGGTTGGAACATCGAAATATGGGGGTTGGACCCCAAAAGTTGGGGTAAAGGACTCAAAACACTCCAAATGAGGGGGTTGGACCCCAAAATCTGGGGGTTGGACCCCAAAAGTTGGGGGAAAGAATCAAAAACCTGAGGGTTTGACCCCAAAATATGGGGGTGGGACCCCAAAATGAGAGGATTTTACCCCAAAATCCCGTTTTTCCCCCCAAACCAGGGATTTTTTACCCTCAGATCTAAGGTTTGTGCCCCAAAAATGGGGTTTCTGCCCCAAAATGTGGGGTTCGTGCCCCAAAATCTCGGATTTCTACCTCAAAATCCTTTATTCATACCCTAAAATCTGGGATCGAGCCCTAAAAAGCAGCTTTTTACCCCAAAACTGGGATGAACACCCCCAAATCAGGGATTTTTATCCAAAATCCAGGATTCAGCCCCAAAAAAACCCAGGTTTTTACCCCAAACAGGGATAAACACCCCAAAACCCAAGGTTTTTTACCCCAAAACCAGGGGTTTTACCCCAAAATCTGGGATTCAACCCCCAAAAATCAGATTTTAATCCCAAAACGGGGATGAACACCCCAAAAATCAGGGGATTTTACCCCAAATCCAGGGGTTTTCCCTCAAAAATCCGGGACTCAGTCCCCCAAAACCTGATTTTTACCCCCAAACAGGGATGAACACCCCAAAAATCAAGGGTTTAATCTCAAAAATCAAGGTTTTTACCCCAAATCCAGGGGTTTTCCCCCCAAAATCCGAAATTCAGCCCCCCAAAAATCAGATTTTTTACCCCAAAACAGGGATGAAAACCCCAAAAATCAAGGGTTTAACCCCAAAAATCAAGGTTTTAACCCCAAATCCAGGGGTTTTCCCCCCAAAATCCGGGATTCAACCCCCAAAAAATCAGATTTTTACCCCAAAACAGGGATGAACACCCCAAAAATCAGGGGGTTTTACCCCAAATCCTGGTTTTTTCCCCCAAAATCCGTGACCCAGTCCCCCAAAACCAGATTTTTACCCCAAAACAGGGATGAAAACCCCCAAAATCAAGGGTTTAACCGCAAAAATCAAGGTTTTAACCCCAAATCCAGGGGTTTTCCCCCAAAAATCCGGGACTCAGCCCCCCAAAAATCAGATTTTTACCCCAAAACAGGGATGAACACCCCAAAAATCAGGGGATTTTACCCCAAATCCAGGGGTTTTACCCCCAAAATCCGGGATTCAACCCCCAAAAAATCAGATTTTTACCCCAAAACAGGGATGAAAACCCCAAAAATCAAGGGTTTAACCCCAAAAATCAAGGTTTTAACCCCAAATCCAGGGGTTTTCCCTCAAAAATCCGGGACTCAGTCCCCCAAAACCAGATTTTTACCCCAAAACAGGGATGAGCACCCCAAAAATCAAGGGTTTAATCCCAAAAATCAAGGTTTTTACCCCAAATCCAGGGGTTTTCCCCCCAAAATCCGGGATTCAGCCCCCCAAAATCAGATTTTTACCCCAAAACAGGGATGAACACCCCAAAAATCAAGGGTTTAACCCCAAAAATCAAGGTTTTAAGCCCAAATCCAGGGGTTTTCCCCCCAAAATCCTGAATTCAACCCCCAAAAATCATATTTTAACCCCAAAACAGGGATGAACACCCCAAAAATCAGGGGATTTTACCCCAAATCCAGGGGTTTTCCCCCAAAATCCTGGATTCAGCCCCCAAAAATCAGGGTTTTACCCCAAAACAGGGATGAAAACCCCAAAAATCAAGGTTTTAACCCCAAAACCAGGGGTTTTCCCAAAAAAATCCTGGATTCAGCCCCCCAAAATCATATTTTTACCCCAAAACAGGGATGAACACCCCAAAAATCAGGGGGTTTTACCCCAAATCCAGGGTTTTTCCCCCAAAACCCGTGACTCAGTCCCCCAAAACCAGATTTTTACCCCAAAACAGGGATGAGCACCCCAAAAATCAAGGGTTTAATCCCAAAAATCAAGGTTTTTACCCCAAATCCAGGGGTCTTCCCCCCAAAATCCGTGACTCAGTCCCCCAAAATCAGATTTTTACCCCAAAACAGGGATGAGCACCCCAAAAATCAAGGGTTTAATCCCAAAAATCAAGGGTTTTACCCCAAATCCAGGAGTTTCCCCCCCAAAATCCTGGATTCAGCCCCCAAAAATCAGGGTTTTACCCCCAAAACGGGGGGAAGAGGATGGGAGAGGATGGAAGAGGATGAAGGATGGAGGATGGAGGATGAGGATGGAGGAGGATGAAGGATGAGGATGGAAGGTGGAGGAGGATGAAGGAGGAAAGAGGAAGGATGAAGGATGGAGGATGAGGATGGAGGAAGAGGATGGAGGAGGAAGAGGATGGAGGAGGATGAAGATGGAGGATGGAGGATGAAGATGGAGGATGGAGGATGAAGGATGGAGGAGGAAGAGGATGGAGGATGAAGGATGAAGGATGGAGGATGGAGGAGGAAGAGGATGGAAGAGGATGAAGGATGGAGGATGAAGGATGAAGGATGAAGGATGGAGGATGGAGGATGGAGGATGAGGATGGAGGAAGAGGATGGAGGAGGATGAAGGATGGAGGACGAAGGATGAGGATGGAGGATGGAGGATGAAGGAAGAGGATGGAAGAGGATCCAGGAGGATGGAGGAAGAGGATGGAGGATGGAGGAGGAAGAAGATGGAAGAGGATGGGAGAGGATGGAAGAGGATGGAGGATGGAGGATGGAGGATGGAGGATGAAGGATGAGGGATGGAGGAGGAAGAGGATGAAGGATGAAGGATGGAGGATGAAGGAAGAGGATGGAGGAGGATCCAGGAGGATGGAGGAAGTGGATGGAGGATGGAGGAGGAAGAGGATGGAAGAGGATGAAGGATGGAGGATGAGGATGGAGGAGGATGGAAGAGGATGGAGGAGGATGAAGGATGGAGGACGGAGGATGGAGGAGGATGAAGGAAGAGGATGGAGGAGGAAGAGGATGGAGGAGGATGAAGATGGAGGATGGAGGATGAAGGAGGAAGAGGATGGAGGACGAGGATGAAGGATGAAGGATGGAGGATGGAGGAGGAAGAGGATGGAAGAGGATGAAGGATGGAGGATGAAGGAAGAGGATGGAGGAGGAGGATGAAGGATGGAGGAGGATGAAGGATGGAGGATGGAGGAGGAAGAGGATGGAGGATGGAAGAGGATGGAAGAGGATGGAAGAGGACGGAGGACGGAGGCTGAGGATGGAGGACGGAAGAGGATGGAGGACGAGGATGGCGCCTGAGGTCGAGACAGAGGCCACATGACCTCCCCACCCCAATTCCCACCGCGAAACCACCTCCAACCCCCTCCTCCCCTCCCTCCCCCCCCCCCCCAACAAAAACCACGCGCGACGCCGCCATCTTTGTTTTTATCCTTTTTTTTTGGTTGTTTGCTCTCCCATCCCAAAACTCCTCTTTTATTTCCTCCACCTTGGGGGGCCTCCAAAGACCTTCTCAACTTCTCCAGGAAGCCCCCCCCCCCACAAAGGACCACCCAACTTCCCCTCTCGTTGGCCAATGGGCGTCTTTGGAAGGAGAAGGAGGTCAATAACAAGCGGCGGCGGCGTCGGAAAGGACCAAGGAGACGTTGACGGCCGCGGGTTTACCGGAAGCTTTGTCGACGGATTTCTGGACCACCTGAAGGGGGAGCTTCTCATGGCCGACGACGCAAGTGTAGACACTCCCCGCCGACCAATCGGAGAGGCCGACGCTGAGGGAGCTGTAGGTGACGTAACGCGGGGGGCGTCGCGATTCCGGCAGAGGTGGCGTCGTGACGGAATCGGAGGCCGGAAGGGGTTCCCCGTCGCGCAGCCACCGGATGAAGACGTCCGGGGGGTTGAAGCCCGAAGCGACGCAGGTGACGCGGAGGTCCTCGCGGGAGGCGGCGTGCTCCGAGGGAGGGGGGAAGACGTGGACGGAAGGAGGTTTGGCGTCGCGGTCTGAGGAGGAGGAGGAGGGAGAAGGTTGGGGTTGGGGTTGGGGTTGAGGTTGGGGTTGGGGTTGGGGTTGAGGTTGAGGTTCAGGTTGAGGTTCAGGTTGGGGTTGGGGTTGGGGTTGAGGTTGAGGTTGAGGTTGGGGTTGAGGTTGGGGTTGGGGTTGAGGTTATGGTTGGGGTTGAGGTTGGGGTTGAGGTTGAGGTTGAGGTTGGGGTTGAGGTTGGGGTTGAGGTTGAGGTTGGGATTCAGGTTGGGGTTGGGGTTGAGGTTGAGTTTGAGGTTGGGGTTGAGGTTGAGGTTGGGGTTGAGGTTGAGGTTGACATTGGGGTTGGGGTTGAGGTTGGGGTTGAGGTTGAGGTTGGGGTTGGGGTTGAGGTTGAGGTTGAGGTTGGGGTTGAGGTTGGGGTTGAGGTTGAGTTTGAGGTTGGGGTTGAGGTTGGGGTTGGGGTTGGGGTTGGGGTTGAGGTTGGGGTTGGGGTTGAGGTTGGGGTTGAGGTTGGGGTTGGGGTTGGGGTTGGGGTTGAGGTTGAGTTTGGGGTTGGGGTTGAGATCAAGGTTGAGGTTGAGTTTGGGATTGAGTTTGGGGTTGAGGTTGAGGTTGGGGTTGGGGTTGAGGTTGAGGTTGAGTTTGGGGTTGAGGTTGAGGTTGAGGTTAAGGTTGGGGTTGAGGTTGGGGTTGAGGTTGGGGTTGGGGTTGAGGTTGAGGTTGGGGTTGGGGTTGAGGTTGGGGTTGAGGTTGGGGTTGGGGTTGGGGTTGGGGATGAGGTTGAGGTTGGGGTTGGGGTTGAGGTTGAGGTTGAGGTTGGGGTTGGGATTGGGGTTGAGGTTGGGGATGAGGTTGAGTTTGGGGTTGAGGTTGAGATCAAGGTTGAGGTTGAGATCAAGGTTGAGGTTGAGTTTGGGGTTGGGGTTGAGTTTGGGGTTGAGGTTGAGATCAAGGTTGAGGTTGGGGTTGGGGATGAGGTTGGGGTTGAGGTTGAGGTTGAGGTTGAGGTTGGGGTTGGGGATGAGGTTGGGGTTGAGGTTGAGGTTGAGGTTGAGGTTGGGGTTGGGGATGGGGTTGAGGTTGGGGTTGGGGTTGGGGTTGGGGTTGAGGTTGAGTTTGGGGTTGAGGTTGGGGTTGAGGTTGGGGTTGGGGTTGGGGTTGAGGTTGGGGTTGAGGTTGAGGTTGAGGTTCAGGTTGGGGTTGGGGTTGGGGTTGAGTTTGGGGTTGA
This sequence comes from Tapera naevia, assembly GCA_033556795.1. NCBI lineage: Eukaryota > Metazoa > Chordata > Aves > Cuculiformes > Neomorphidae > Tapera > Tapera naevia. The sequence goes on along the minus strand of JAUMJJ010000544.1, from coordinate 83,053 downwards.
GGTTGGGGTTGAGGTTGAGTTTGGGGTTGAGATTGAGTTTGGGGTTGAGGTTGGGTTTGAGGTTGGGGTTGAGGTTGGGGTTGAGGTTGAGGTTGAGGTTAAGGTTGAGGTTGAGGTTGAGGTTAAGGTTGAGGTTGAGGTTGGGGTTGAGGTTGAGTTTGGGGTTGAGGTTGAGGTTGAGGTTAAGGTTGAGGTTGAGGTTGAGGTTAAGGTTGAGGTTGAGGTTGGGGTTGAGGTTGAGTTTGGGGTTGAGGTTGAGGTTGGGGTTGAGGTTGGGGTTGAGGTTGAGGTTGGGGTTGGGGTTGAAGTTGGGGTTGAGGTTGAGGTTGAGGTTGGGGTTGGGGTTGAGGTTGAGGTTGGGGTTGGGGTTGAGGTTGAGTTTGAGGTTGAGGTTGGGGTTGAGGTTGAGGTTGGGGTTGAGGTTGGGGTTGAGTTTGGGGTTGAGGTTGGGGTTGAGGTTGAGGTTGGGGTTGCGGTTGAGGTTGCGGTTGGGGTTGGGGTTGGGGTTGAGGTTGGGGTTGGGGTTGAGGTTGGGGTTGGGGTTGGGGTTGGGGTTGAGGTTGGGGTTGGGGTAGAGTTTGGGGTTGAGGTTGGGGTTGAGGTTGGGGTTGAGTTTGGGGTTGAGGTTGGGGTTGAGTTTGGGGTTGAGGTTGGGGTTGAGGTTGGGGTTGGGGTTGGGGTTGAGTTTGGGGTTGGGGTTGGGGTTGGGGTTGGGGTTGAGTTTGGGGTTGAGGTTGGGGTTGGGGTTGGGGTTGGGGTTGAGGTTGGGGTTGGGGTTGGGGTTGAGTTTGGGGTTGAGGTTGAGATCAAGGTTGAGGTTGAGTTTGCGGTTGAGGTTGAGTTTGGGGTTGAGGTTGGGGTTGAGGTTGAGGTTGAGGTTGAGGTTGGGGTTGAGGTTGACATTGATGTTGAGTTTGGGGATGAGTTTGGGGTTGACATTGAAGTTGAGGTTGGGGTTGGGGTTGAGGTTGGGGTTGAGGTTGAGGTTGAGGTTGGCATTGAAGTTGAGGTTTTGTGCAAGAAATTGTGAAATTTGATTGATTTCCCATAATTTTGCCAAAATAATGGGCAGAATTGAAAAATGTTTTCAAAAATTGTCCAAGAAATTGTGAAATTTGACAGATTTCCCACAATTTTGACAAAACAAGGGGCAGAATTGGATCAATTCCTTCGAATTTGTCTCAGAACTTGTGAAATTTGACAGATTTCCCCCAATTTTGCCAAAAGTGATGAATTTTGAGGTGGTTTCACCCAAAATTGATGGATTTGGGGATGGATCCGTCACCGGTTGATGGCTTTCGAGATGGATCCATGACTTTTTGGGTGGTTTCACCTCGAATTGATGGATTTTGGGTCGAATCCATGACCTTTTGGGTGATTTCACCTCGAATCGATGGATTTTGGGTCGAATCCATGACCTTTTGGGTGGTTTCACCTCAAATTGATGGATTTTGGGTTGAATCCATGACCTTTTGGGTGGTTTCACCTCAAATTGATGGATTTTGGGTTGAATCCATGACCTTTTTGGGTGGTTTCACCTCAAATTGATGGATTTTGGGTTGAATCCATGACCTTTTGGGTGGTTTCACCTCAAATGGATGGATTTTGGGTTGAATCCATGACCTTTTGAGTGGTTTCACCTCAAATTGATGGATTTTGGGTCGAATCCATGACCTTTTGGGTGGTTTCACCTCAAAGGGATGGATTTTGGGTTGAATCCATGACCTTTTGGGTGGTTTCACCTCGAATCGATGGATTTTGGGTCGAATCCATGACCTTTTGGGGTGGTTTCTCCTCAAATGGATGGATTTTGGGTCGAATCCTGACCTTTTGGTGTGGTTTCACCTCAAAGGGATGGATTTTGGGTTGAATCCATGACCTTTTGGGGTGGTTTCACCTCAAATTGATGGATTTTGGGTCGAATCCATGACCTTTTGGGTGGTTTCACCTCAAATGGATGGATTTTGGGTCGAATCCATGACCTTTTGGGTGGTTTCACCTCAAATGGATGGATTTTGGGTCGAATCCATGACCTTTTGGGTGGTTTCACCTCAAATGGATGGATTTTGGGTCGAATCCATGACCTTTTGGGGTGGTTTCACCTCAAATGGATGGATTTTGGGTCGAATCCATGACCTTTTGGGTGGTTTCACCTCAAATGGATGGATTTTGGGTCGAATCCATGACCTTTTGGGTGGTTTCACCTCAAATGGATGGATTTTGGGTCGAATCCATGACCTTTTGGGGTGGTTTCACCTCAAATGGATGGATTTTGGGTCGAATCCATGACCTTTTGGGTGGTTTCACCTCAAATGGATGGATTTTGGGTCGAATCCATGACCTTTTGGGTGGTTTCACCTCAAATTGATGGATTTTGGGTCGAATCCATGACCTTTTTGGGTGATTTCACCTCAAATGGATGGATTTTGGGTTGAATCCATGACCTTTTGGGTGGTTTCACCTCAAAGGGATGGATTTTGGGTCGAATCCATGACCTTTTTGGGTGGTTTCACCTCGAATCGATGGATTTTGGGTCGAATCCATGACCTTTTGGTGTGGTTTCACCTCGAATTGATGGATTTTGGGTTGAATCCATGACCTTTTGGGGTGGTTCCCTTCAAGTGGTGGCCAAAGGCCCAGCTCTGCCAACCCAAGAGGCTCCAGGTCCCCTTTCCCCGACCCCGAGGGAGGTCCTTACCGTTGGTCTTCTGGAGCTTGGCCTCCTTGGGGAAGAGGAGCTCGGGGTGGCTGACGCGGCACACGAACCCTTCGCCCTCGGCCCAATCGTCGGCGCAGACCGTGGCCACCCCTTCCACCGCGAAGAGCCCGTTGGGTTGGAGGACCTGAGGGGACGCCTTGGTCTCCAGGTTCTCCCCGTTCTCCTTCCGCCAGGAGATGACCAACCCTTCCACGCCGGGCAGGTTGGACACCTTGCAGGTCAACTTGGCCGCTTTGTCCTTGAAGATGTCGGCGAAGAGCGGAGGGAGGACCTGGACGGCGATTTCCTCAAGGCCGTTGCTGGTGGTGTCTGGAAGAAAGGGCGGGTCTTGGGTGAATTTTGGGGAGGTTTTCCTCCAAATTGGGGGATTTGGGGATGGTTTCCCCCAAAATTGATGGATTTGGAGGTGGTTTTACCCCAAATTGATGAGATTTGAGGTGGTTCTACCCAAAATTGATGAATTTGGAGGTGGTTTCTCCAAAAATCGATGGATTTGGAGATGGTTTCACCCAAAATCGATGAATTTGGAGGTGGTTTCTCCAAAAATCGATGGGTTTGGAGATGATTTCACCCAAAATCGATGAATTTGGAGGTGGTTTCTCCAAAAATCGATGGATTTGGAGATGATTTCACCCAAAATCGATGAATTTGGAGGTGGTTTCACCCAAAATCGATGAATTTGGAGGTGGTTTCTCCAAAAATCGATGGATTTGGAGATGATTTCACCCAAAATCGAAGAATTTTGAGATGGTTTCTCCAAAAATCGATGGATTTGGAGATGATTTCACCCAAAATCGATGAATTTGGAGATGGTTTCTCCAAAAATCGATGGATTTGGAGATGTTTTCACCCAAAATCGATGAATTTGGAGGTGGTTTCTCCAAAAATCGATGGATTTGGAGATGTTTTCACCCAAAATCAATGAATTTTGAGGTGGTTTTACCCAAAATTGATGAGTTTTCGGATGGTTCCATCACCAGTTGATGAATTTGGAGATGGTTTCACCCAAAATTGAAGGATTTGGGGATGATTTCACCCAAAACTGATGAATTTGGAGATGGTTTCAACCAAAATTGAAGGATTTGGAGATGGTTTTACCCAAAAATTGATGAATTTTGAGGTGGTTTCACCCAAAACTGATGGATTTGGAGATGGGTTTACACAAAATCGATAAAATTTGAAGTGATTTTACCCAAAATTGATGAAATTTGAGGTGGTTTGTCCAAAATTTGATGGATTTGGGATGGATCCACCACCAATTGATGGATTTTGGGTTGAATCCATGAATTTTGAGATGGATCCATCACCGATTGATGGATTTTGGGTCGAATCCATGACCTTTTGGTGTGGTTTCACCTCAAATGGATGGATTTTGGGTCGAATCCATGACCTTTTGGTGTGGTTTCACCTCAAATGGATGGATTTTGGGTCGAATCCATGACCTTTTGGGGTGGTTTCACCTCAAAGGGATGGATTTTGGGTCGAATCCATGACCTTTTTTGTGTGGTTTCACCTCAAATTGATGGATTTTGGGTCGAATCCATGACCTTTTGAGTGATTTCACCTCAAATTGATGGATTTTGGGTCGAATCCATGACCTTTTGGGGTGGTTTCTCCTCAAATGGATGGATTTTGGGTCGAATCCATGATCTTTTTGGGTGGTTTCACCTCGAATCGATGGATTTTGGGTTGAATCCATCACCTTTTTGGGTGGTTTCACCTCAAATGGATGGATTTTGGGTTGAATCCATGACCTTTTTGGGTGGTTTCACCTCAAATCGATGGATTTTGGGTTGAATCCATGACCTTTTTGGGTGGTTTCACCTCAAATGGATGGATTTTGGGTTGAATCCATGACCTTTTTGGGTGGTTTCACCTCGAATCGATGGATTTTGGGTTGAATCCATGACCTTTTGGGTGGTTTCACCTCAAAGGGATGGATTTTGGGTCGAATCCATGACCTTTTGGGTGGTTTCACCTCAAATGGATGGATTTTGGGTCAAATCCATGACCTTTTGGGTGGTTTCACCTCAAATGGATGGATTTTGGGTCAAATCCATGACCTTTTGGGTGGTTTCACCTCAAATGGATGGATTTTGGGTCGAATCCATGATCTTTTGGGTGCTTTCACCTCAAAGGGATGGATTTTGGGTTGAATCCATGACCTTTTGGGGTGGTTTCACCTCGAATCGATGGATTTTGGGTCGAATCCATGACCTTTTGGGGTGGTTTCACCTCAAATGAATGGATTTTGGGTTGAATCCATGACCTTTTTGTGTGGTTTCACCTCAAATTGATGGATTTTGGGTCGAATCCTTGACCTTTTGGGGTGGTTTCATGAACTTTTGGGTTGTTTCACCTCCAATCAATGGATTTTGGGTTGAATCCATGAATTTTGAGATGGATCCATCACCGATTGATGGATTTTGGGTCGAATCCATGACCTTTTGGGGTGGTTTCTCCTCAAATGGATAGATTTTGGGTCGAATCCATGACCTTTTGGGTGGTTTCACCTGAAATTGATGGATTTTGGGTTGAATCCATGACCTTTTTGGGTGATTTCACCTCAAAGGGATGGATTTTGGGTCGAATCCATGACCTTTTGGGTGGTTTCACCTCAAAGGGATGGATTTTGGGTCGAATCCATGACCTTTTTGGGTGATTTCACCTCAAAGGGATGGATTTTGGGTCGAATCCATGACCTTTTTGGGTGATTTCACCTCAAAGGGATGGATTTTGGGTCGAATCCATGACCTTTTTGGGTGATTTCACCTCAAAGGGATGGATTTTGGGTCGAATCCATGACCTTTTTGGGTGATTTCACCTCAAAGGGATGGATTTTGGGTCGAATCCATGACCTTTTTGGGTGGTTTCACCTTGAATCGATGGATTTTGGGTCGAATCCATGACCTTTTGGTGTGGTTTCACCCCAAATGGATGGATTTTGGGTCGAATCCATGACCTTTTGGGTGGTTTCACCTCAAAGGGATGGATTTTGGGTCGAATCCATGACCTTTTGAGTGATTTCACCTCAAATTGATGGATTTTGGGTCGAATCCATGACCTTTTGGTGTGGTTTCACCTCAAATGGATGGATTTTGGGTTGAATCCATGACCTTTTTGGGTGGTTTCACCTCAAATCGATGGATTTTGGGTCGAATCCATGACCTTTTTGGGTGGTTTCACCTCGAATCGATGGATTTTGGGTTGAATCCATGACCTTTTGGGTGGTTTCTCCTCAAAGGGATGGATTTTGGGTCGAATCCATGACCTTTTGGGTGGTTTCACCTCAAATTGATGGATTTTGGGTCGAATCCATGACCTTTTGGGGTGGTTTCACCTCGAATCAATGGATTTTGGGTTGAATCCATGACCTTTTTGGGTGGTTTCATGACCTTTTGGGTGGTTTCACCTCCAATCGATGGATTTTGAGTTGAACCCATGACCTTTTGGGGCGTTTTCCTTAATTTTTGGGTCGGTTTCCCCCCCCAAACCGGTGGATTTTGGGGTGCTGGGACCTCACTCACAGCCACATTCCAGAGCTTTGCTGGTGTTCCTCATCTCCTCCTCCACCTGGCAGGTGTAGGTGGTCCCGGCGTCCCATTCGGCCTCGGTGACGGCCAAGCGGCTGTTGACGATGACTCCACCTCTTCCGGTGCCTTCCAAGGTCTCCGTGGTCACCCCTTGGTGGAGGAGGTCCCCGTCCTTCAACCACCGGACCGGGAGTGGTCGGGAGGAATGGATTTGGCAGAGGAGGCTGGAATTCCGGAAGGGACCTTCGAAGTCTTCCCGGGACGGAGGGTGGAGGGTGATGAGGGGCACCTGGGACACCCCGGAGCCGGGACCTGGCGATGGGAGGAGGTGGGAAGAAGGGTGGTGAGGGGTGGGGTTGAGGTGGGGTTGGGGTGGGGTTGAGGTGGGAGAAGGTTGGGAAGAAGTAGATGAGGTGGGATTGGGGTGGGATTAGGGTGGGAGAAGCTTGGGAAGAAGTAGATAAGGTGGGATTGAGGTGGAGTTGGGGTGGGATGAGGTGGGATTGGGTGGATGAGGTGGGATTGGGGTGGGGCTGAGGTGGGATGAGGTGGGATTGGGGTGGGAGAAGGTTGGGAAGAAGTAGATGAGGTGGGATTGGGGTGGAGTTGGGGTGGGATGAGGTGGGATTGGGGTGGGAGAAGGTTGGGAAGAAGTAGATGAGGTGGGATTGGGGTGGAGTTGGGGTGGAGTTGGGTGGGATGAGGTGGGATTGGGGTGGGATGAGGTGGGATTGGGGTGGGAGAAGGTTGGGAAGAAGTAGATGAGGTGGGATTGGGGTGGAGTTGGGGTGGGATGAGGTGGGATTGGCGTGGGAGAAGGTTGGGAAGAAGTAGATGAGGTGGGATTGAGGTGGGATTGGGGTGGATGAGGTGGGATTGAGGTGGGGTTGAGGTGGGAGAAGGTTAGGAAGAAGTAGATGAGGTGGAGTTGGGGTGGGATTAGGGTGGGAGAAGCTTGGGAAGAAGTAGATAAGGTGGGATTGAGGTGGAGTTGGGGTGGGATGAGGTGGGATTGGGGTGGGATGAGGTGGGGTTGGGGTGGGAGAAGGTTGGGAAGAAGTAGATGAGGTGGGATTGAGGTGGGATTGGGGTGGATGAGGTGGGATTAAGGTGGGGTTGAGGTGGGATTGAGGTGGGATTGGGGTGAATGAGGTGGGATTGAGGTGGGGTTGAGGTGGGATGAGGTGGGATTGGGGTGGGAGAAGCTTGGGAAGAAGTAGATAAGGTGGGATTGAGGTGGAGTTGGGGTGGGATGAGGTGGGATTGGGTGGATGAGGTGGGATTGGGGTGGGGCTGAGGTGGGATGAGGTGGGGTTGGGGTGGGAGAAGGTTGGGAAGAAGTAGATGAGGTGGGATTGGGGTGGAGTTGGGGTGGAGTTGGGTGGGATGAGGTGGGATTGGGTGGATGAGGTGGGATTGGGGTGGGGTTGGGGTGGAGTTGGGGTGGATGAGGTGGGATTGGGGTGGGATGAGGTGGGATTGGGGTGGGAGAAGGTTGGGAAGAAGTAGATGAGGTGGGATTGAGGTGGGATTGAAGCAGCAACTGGGATGGAACTGGGATGAAGGACTGGGACGGAACTGGGATTAAGGACCAGGATGGAGCTGGGATGAAGGACCAGGATGCTCAGGGATGAAGGACCAGGATGGAACTGGGATGAAGGACTGGGATGGAACTGGGATGAAGGACCGGGATGGAACTGGGATGGACTGGGATGGAACTGGGATGAAGGACCAGGATGCTCAGGGGTGAAGGACTGGGACAGAACTGGGATGAAGGACTGGGATGGAACTGGGATGAAGGACCGGGATGGAACTGGGATGAAGGACTGGGATGGAACTGGGATGAAGGACTGGGATGGAACTGGGATGAAGGACCAGGATGGAACTGGGATGAAGGACTGGGTTGGAACTGGGATGAAGGACTGGGATGGAACTGGGATGAAGGACCAGGATGCTCAGGGGTGAAGGACTGGGACAGAACTGGGATGAAGGACCAGGATGGAACTGGGATGAAGGACCAGGATGCTCAGGGATGAAGGACCAGGATGGGACTGGGATGAAGGACCAGGATGCTCAGGGGTGAAGGACTGGGACAGAACTGGGATGAAGGACTGGGATGGAACTGGGATGAAGGACTGGGATGGAACTGGGATGAAGGACCAGGATGGAACTGGGATGAAGGACTGGGATGGAACTGGGATATAGGACTGGGATGGAACTGGGATGAAGGACCAGGATGCTCAGGGATGAAGGACTGGGACAGAACTGGGATGAAGGACTGGGATGGAACTGGGATGAAGGACTGGGTTGGAACTGGGATGAAGGACCGGGATGGAACTGGGATGTAGGACTGGGATGGAACTGGGATGAAGGACCAGGATGGAACTGGGATGAAGGACTGGGATGGAACTGGGATGAAGGACCGGGATGGAACTGGGATGAAGGACCGGGATGGAACTGGGATTGAGGACCAGGATGGAACTGGGATGAAGGACCAGGATGCTCAGGGATGAAGGACTGGGACAGAACTGGGATGAAGGACTGGGATGGAACTGGGATGAAGGACCGGGATGGAACTGGGATGAAGGACCGGGATGGAACTGGGATGAAGGACCGGGATGGAACTGGGATGAAGGACCAGGATGCTCAGGGATGAAGGACTGGGACAGAACTGGGATGAAGGACCGGGATGGAACTGGGATGAAGGACAAGGATGCTCAGGGATGAAGGACCAGGATGCTCAGGGATGCAGGACTGGGATGGAACTGGGATGAAGGACCGGGATGCTCAGGGAGGAAGGACCGGGATGGAACTGGGCTGGAACTGGGCTGGAACTGGGCTGGAACTGGGCCGAGGGAGCGGGACAAAGGGGGGGGGTGGAGCCTGACTCACCTGGGTTGGACACCTGGATGGAGACGGTGCCCTGGGGGTGGGCGGCGGCGCAGGTGAACGGCTGCCGGCTCTTCCCTTCCGCGTAGGCCAACCGGACGCGGCTGGAGGCGACGGCGCTTCCGGCGCCCGGGAAGGTCTCCACCCCTTGGGTGACGGCGGCGGCGGCCGCGTCGCTCCACGCGAAGGTGGTGACGGCCGGGACGGCGCCAACGGCCACGCAACCCACGGCGTAATCTTCCGCCCCGCCGGAAGAGCCGCACGGCACCAGCGGGAAGAGGGAGGGGCCGCGCGCGGGCCCTGGGAGGGGGGGGGCGGGGAAAGAGGGGGGGTCAGTGAGGGGGGGGTGGGGGGGGGGGAGGGAGCAGCTTTGGGGGGGAAAATCCCCGAATTGCGAGGGGAAAATCCCAAATTTGGGGGAGAAGAGATTTCCGGGGGCGGTGGGAAATTAACGTGAAAATGATGGAATTTCGGTGAAAATTATGGAATTTCAGTGGAAATTATGGGATTTCGGTGAAAATTATAGAATTTCGGTGAAAATTATGGAATTTCGGTGAAAATTATAGAATTTCAGTGAAAATTATGGAATTTCAGTAAAAATTATGGAATTTCGGTGAAAATTATGGAATTTCAGTGGAAATTATGGAATTTCGGTGAAAATTATGGAATTTCGGTGAAAATTATAGAATTTCAGTGGAAATTATGGAATTTCAGTGGAAATTATGGAATTTCGGTGAAAATTATGGAATTTCGGTGAAAATTATAGAATTTCAGTGAAAATTATGGAATTTCGGTGAAAATTATATAATTTCAGTGAAAATTATGGAATTTCGGTGAAAATTATGGAATTTCAGTGGAAATTATGGAATTTCAGTAAAAATTATGGAATTTCGGTGAAAATTATGGAATTTCAGTGGAAATTATGGAATTTCGGTGAAAATTATGGAATTTCGGTGAAAATTATAGAATTTCAGTGGAAATTATGGAATTTCAGTGAAAATTATGGAATTTCAGTGGAAATTATAGAATTTCAGTTAAAATTATGGAATTTCAGTAAAAATTATGGAATTTCGGTGAAAATTATGGAATTTCAGTGGAAATTATGGAATTTCGGTGAAAATTATGGAATTTCAGTGAAAATTATAGAATTTCAGTTAAAATTATGGAATTTCGGTAAAAATTATGGAATTTCGGTGAAAATTATAGAATTTCAGTGAAAATTATGGAATTTCCTTGAGAAATAGGAGATTTCCTGGGAAAATGTGAAATTTCTGGGGAAAAATATGAAATTTATGGGGAAAATATGAAATTTTGTGGAAAAAATATGACATTTCCATGAAAAATTATGAAATTTTGCAGAAAAAATGTGACATTTCTATGAAAAAGATGAAATTTTGAAGAAAAAATAAGACATTTCCATGAAAAAAATATGAAATTTTGCAGAAAAAATATGACATTTCCATGAAAAAGATGAAATTTCCGTGAAAAATATGGGATTTCTATGAAGAAATATAAAATTTCCTTGGAAAATATGGAATTTTCATTAAAAATACGAAATTTTTGTTAAGAATATGAAGTAGCCGTGAAAATTATGAAATTTCTACAAAAATTATGGGATTTCCGTGACAAATGTACAAAATTTCTGCGAAAAATAGAAAATTTCCACAAAAAATACAAGATCTCCATGAAAAATAGGAAATTTCTGTGAAAAATAAGAAGTTTCCATGAAAATCAGGATTTTGTTGGTGAAAACTGCAGAAGTTTCATGAAAATTACCAAATTTTCATGAGAAATATGATTTTTTTTGTGAAAAACATGACATTTTCATGAAAAATATGAAGTTTCCATCATTTTTTTGGTGAAAAATACAAAATTTTCATGAAAATTACAAAACTTCCTTGAAAAATACACAATTTTCATGAAAAATATGATTTCTTGGGGGAAAATCTGACATTTTCATGCAAAATTCTTGGTGGTTTGGGGCCTAAATCCGATTTTTTCAGGCAAAATACAAAAATTAGATGCAAAATACAAACATTATCATGGAAAATACGAAATTTTAAGGCAAAAATATGAGTTTTTCATGCAAAATTACAAAATTGTCTGGCAAAATCCCAAATTTTTGCTCAAAATCTGAATATTTCATGTGAAAATCTGAAATTTTCATGGAAAATCCCGAGATTTTCATGGAAACCCTGAAATTTTCATGCAAAACACAGAATTTCCATGCAAATTTAATGATTTTCTACCAAAAATCATTATTTTTCACTTAAAAACCATAATTTCAATGTAAAAAGAACCAATTTTTTAACCAAAATTCATTGCTTTTGCTGTGTAATCCATAATTTTGGTGCAAAATCCATAATTTTCACACTAAAATACCATATTTTTGACCAAAAGTCATTATTTTAGGTGAAAACTCCATAATTTTAGTGCAAAATTATTGATTTTCGTGCAAAATCCGAAATTTTTGTGCAAAAATCTTTAATTTTCGTGCAAAATGCATATTTTTTTTAAAAAATCTTTATTTTTGGGGGCAAAATTAGGGTATTTTTAACCAAAAATCATCATTTTTGTGCAAAACTCACGATTTTGGTGCAAACTCTACATATTTCTGTGCAAAAATCATCATTTTTGGGGCAAAAGCCACAGATTTGGACTCCATTTTCCCAAATTATGGGCAAAAAGCATCATTTTAGTGCAAAAAAACCCTCTTTTGGATGCAAAAAGCATTATTTTGGTGCAAAATTGACACATTTTGGCGCAAACCACCTCATTTTGGGGCAAAACACCTCATTTTTGAGCAAAATTCCCCGTTTTCACGCAAATTACCCCAAATTTTGGCCCAAATTCCATCATTTTGGCGCAAACCCCATCATTTTGGGGCAAAAAATGTACATTTTGGTCAAACCCACCTCATTTTTGTGCAAAAATTACATATTTTAGTGGAAATTCACCCATTTTTGTGCAAACCCAGCATATTTTGGTGCGAAAAATGTGTATTTTGGTCAAAACCACCCCCTTTTCCCTACAAATTCCCCCTTTTTGGCGCAAACCCCATCGTTTTGGTGCAAAAAATGTATATTTTGGTGAAAACCACCCCCTTTTTCTACAGATTTCCCCAATTTTGGTGCAAATCCCATCATTTTGGTGTGAAAAATGTACATTTTGGTCAAAACCACCCCATTTTTGGCAAAAAAATGCACATTTTGGTGCAAATTCTCCCCATTTTTGTGCAAACCCAGCATATTTTGGTGCAAAAATGTATATTTTGGTGAAAACCACCCCATTTCTGTACAAATCCCCCCTTTTTGGCACAAATTCCATCATTTTGGTGCGAAAAATGTACATTTTGGTCAAAACCACCCCATTTTTGGGCAAAATCCCCCAGTTTTGGCACAAACCCCATCATTTTGGGGCAAAAAATGCATATTTTGGTCAAACTCACCCCATTTTTGGGCAAATTCTCCCCTTTTTTGGCACAAACCCCATCGTTTTGGTGCGAAAAATGTGCATTTTGGTCAAAACCACCCCCTTTTTCTGCAAAAAATACCTATTTTGGTTCAAACCCCATCATTTTGGGGCAAGAAATTCATATTTTGGTCAAAACCAACCCGTTTTGGGGCAAATTCCCCCTTTTTGGCGCAAACCCCATCATTTTGGGGCAAAAAATGTACATTTTGGTCAAAACCACCCCATTTTTGGGCAAAATCCCCCAATTTTGGGCCAAATCCCCCCAGTTTTGGGCAAAACCCCAGCCTATGGCTCCATAATTTCTGCAGGACCAGTACGGGACCAGTATGGGACCAGTATGGGACCAGTATGGGACCAGTAGAGCACCCCAGAGCCAATCCGGCAGGACCAGTCCAAACCAGTAGCTAACTGGGACCAGTATGAGACCAGTGCTGGTCCCTCCCCCACCAGTACTGGACCAGTAAAGGACCAGTTTGGGCTCCCACAAACCAGTAGGGACCAGTACTGGCTGAGCCTCATAGCATTGCCAACCAGTGCGGACCAGTATCCAACCAGTATCGACCAGTATCAACCAGTACCGACCAGTACAGACCAGTATCCGACCAGTACAGACCAGTATCCAACCAGTACCGACCAGTATCAACCAGTACCGACCAGTATCAACCAGTACCGGACCAGTAGAAACCAGTACGGACCAGTATCCAACCAGTACCTACCAGTATCAACCAGTACCGACCAGTACCCACCCAGTACTGGAACAGCAGCAACCAGTACTGACCATTAGCGACCAGTATGGACCAGTACCCAACCAGTACCTACCAGTATCAACCAGTACCGACCAGTACCCACCCAGTACTGGAACAGCAGCAACCAGTACTGACCATTAGCGACCAGTATGGACCAGTATCCAACCAGTACCGACCAGTACTGGACGAGTACCGACCAGTATTGCACCGATACCGACCAGTATGGACCAGTATCCAACCAGTACCGACCAGTATCCAACTGGTACTGACCAGTACTGCACCAGTACTGCACCAGTACTGACCAGTACGGACCAGTATCCAACCAGTACTGACCAGTACAAACCAGTACCGACCAGTATGGATCAGTACTGGGTCAGTATCCAACCAGTACAGACCAGTACACACCAGTGCTGACCAGTACTGGACCAGTATGGACCAGTACTGCACCAGTACCAACCAGTACACACCAGTGCTGACCAGTACCAGACCAGTATGGACCAGTACTGCACCAGTAGCAACCAGTACCGACCAGTACAGACCAGTACACACCAGTACCGACCAGTACTGGACCAGTATGGACCAGTACTGCACCAGTACCGACCAGTACCGACCAGTACGGACCAGTACTGCACCAGTACTGCACCAGTACCAACCAGTACCGATCAGTACAGACCAGTACTGCACCAGTACCGACCAGTACACACCAGTACCAACCAGTACTGGACCAGTATCCAACCAGTACCGACCAGTACTGGACCAGTACGAGTCAGTATGGACCAGTACTGCACCAGTACTGACCAGTATAGGACCAGTATCCAACCAGTACTGGACCAGTATGGACCAGTACTGACCAGTACGGACCAGTATCCAACCAGTACTGCACCAGTACCGCCCAGTCCAAACCAGTCCGGACCAGTCCCAGCCTTTAACCCCCCTTCATTAAGTCCCATTAGTGCACCCGGGCCCCCAATTAATTAACCCCTAATTAATTAACCCCCCCTATTAATTAATCCCCCCCCCTTAATTAGCGCCGGGTCATTAATTAAAACCTCCTAATGAAGAGCCTCAGCCATTGCCGGGCGGGTAATTAATTAGGGGTATTAATTAATGAGCTCCGTTAAATTCCTAGTAAACCCAATTAAGTGCTAATAAAGCTTCTTAAACGCTAAAAATTGATATTAAAGTCTAATAAATCCCATCAAATCTTAATCAATTGCAATAAATTGTATGAAGTCCTAATAAAGTCTAATAATATTAAATCCTAATAAATCCTATTCATTTCAATTAAGAGCTATTAAATCCTAATAATCCCTATTAGCTTGCCAAATTCTAATAAATCCTATTAATTTCAATTAAAGACTATTAAATCCTAATAAATCCTATTAATTTCAATTAAAGCCTATTAAATCCTAATAATTCCTTTTAGATTCTAATAAATTCTATTGAATTCTAATAAATTCTACTGAATTCTAATAAATTCTATTAAATCCTAATACAGCCTATTAAATTCTAATCATCTCTATTGAATTCTAATGATTCCCATTAAATCCTAATAAATTCAATTAAATCCTATTAAACCCCGCTAAAATCAATTGATTTCATTAAATCCGATGAAGTTGCTTTAAAACCCCCTTAAATTTCATTAAATCCAATAAATTTTGATTCAATATTTCTAAAATTTCGTCAAATACTCTGAAATTTCATGAAATCCCCTAAAATCCCCCTAAAATCCCATTAAATTCTATTAAAATCAAACCCCAGCCCAGGAAATCTTCTCCCATTCAATTCTTATCATTAAATTCTAATAAATCCCATGAAAGCCTATTAAATTCTAATAAATCCTAATAAATTATATTAACAAATTGCCCCCCGATCAGATTCTGGGTTAAATATCGCCAGATATTAAAAATAGACATTAAAAGTTGATTAAAAAATTAATTAAGATATAAAAATGTATTAAAATGCCTATGGAATTATTAGAAAGGCCATTAATTATGGGAAAAATTATTAAAATCTATTTTCTACATAAAAATTTTAAATATCTATTAAAATATGGAATAAATTAATAGCTATTAAGGATATCTATTAATAATATCTGTTCAAATTAATAGATATTAAGGCTGTCCATTAAAAATGTGTGAAATCGATATCGATTAAGCCTTCCTATTAAAAATCTCTACTAAAAGTAATAGATATTAAGAATAAATTAGAGGTGATAACAGATATTAAAATTTATCTATTAAATATTTATTTAAAAATAAATTTAAATTTAAAATATAACATTTAATTATCAATTAAAATTAATAGCTATTAAGGATATCTATTAAAATCGTATAAAACTGATATCTATTAAGACTTTCTATTAAAATGCTCGACTGGAATTAATAGATATTAAGAATATCTATTAAAAATCTCTATTAAAATCAATAGATATTAAGAATATCTATTAAAAATCTCTATTAAAATCAATAGATATTAAGAATATCTATTAAAACGTCTATTAAAATCAGTAATTATTAATGATATCGGTTAAAAATATTTATTAAAATCAATAGATATTAAGAATATCGATTAAAATGTCGATTAAAATCAACATATATTAAGACTATTACAAATATCTATTAAAATCAATAGATATTAAGAACAGGTATTAAAGGTATCGATTGGAATCAATAGATATTAAGACTACCTATTAAAAATGTCTATTAATATCGATAAATATTAAGGATGTCTGTTAAAAGTATCTATTAAAATCAATAGATATTAAGAGTGTCTGTTAAAAATGTCTATTAAAAATATCTATTAAAAATATCTATTAAAATTACCTATTAAAATCAATAAATATTAAGAATATCCATTAAAAATGTCTATTAAGATCAATATAGGTCAAGAATACCATTGAAAAATGTCTATTAATATCTATTAATATCTATTAATTTTAATAGAGATTAAGAATATCTATTAATAACAATAGAGATTAAGAATATTAATTAAAAATATCTATTAAAAATATCTGTTAAAATGTCTATTGAAATCAATAAATATTAAGAATATCTATTAAAAATATCTATTAAGATCAATATAGATCAAGAATACCTATGAAAAATATCTATTAATATCTATTAATATATATTAATTTTAATAGAGATTAAGAATATCTATTAATTTTAATAGAGATTAATAATATTAAAAATATCTGTTAAAAATCTCTGTTAAAATGTCTATTGAAATCAATAAATATTAAGAATATTTATTAAAAATATCTATTAAGATCAATATAGATCAAGAATACCTTTGAAAAATGTCTATTAATATTTATTAATATCTATTAATTTTAATAGAGATTAAGAATATCTATTAATTTTAATAGAGATTAATAATATTAAAAATATCTGTTAAAAATATCTATTAAAATTACCTATTAAAATCAATAAATATTAAGAATATCTATTAAAAATGTCTATTAAGACCAATATAGGTCAAGAATACCTTTGAAAAAAGTCTATTAATATCTATTAATTTTAATAGAGATTAAGAATATCTATTAAAAATATCTGTTAAAATGTCTATTGAACTCTATAAATATTAAGAATATTTATTAAAAATGTCTATTAAGATCAATATAGATCAAGAATGCCTATGAAAAATATCTATTAATATCTATTAATACCTATTAATTTTAATAGAGATTAAGAATATCTATTAAAATCAATATATATTGAGAATATCTATTAAAAATCTCTATTAAAATCAATAGATATTAAGAATATTTATTAAAAATGTCTATTAAGATCAATATAGATCAAGAATGCCTATGAAAAATATCTATTAATATCTATTAATACCTATTAATTTTAATAGAGATTAAGAATATCTATTAAAATCAATATATATTGAGAATATCTATTAAAAATCTCTATTAAAATCAATAGATATTAAGAATATTTATTAAAAATGTCTATTAAGATCAATATAGATCAAGAATACCTTTGAAAAATGTCTATTAATATCTATTAATATCTATTAATTTTAATAGAGCTTAAGAATATCTATTAAAATCGAAAGATATTGAGAATATCTATTAAAAATCTATTAAAATCAATAGATATTAAGAATGTCTATTAAAAATCTCTATTAAAATCAATAGGTATTAAGAATGTCTATTAAAAATGTCTAATAAAATTAATAGAGGTCAAAGATACCGCTGAAATTGCCTACTGAAATGAACAGACCTCTATTAGCAATATCTATTAGAAACTAATAAACACCCCAAAATCTCTATTAAAAGGAATAATTGATCTCTATTAAAAGCCCTTATTATTAATTAATCCCCATCAAACCTCCCACTTCCAAGCTCTCTCTATTAATCCCTCCCCTCTCCCCACTGAGCCCATCGATTAATTTATTAATCCTAATAAATCCCCAATAACTCAAGGGGCGATTTTTCTTCTCCCTCAAATTTCCGGTTTATTTTTTGCCCAAATCTGCCTGAATTCGACCCAAAACCTGACCCCGTTTGGCCCCAGCTCAGGTGGGGGTTTTGGGGGGTTGTTTTTTAACGAATTTCAGCCCAAATTAGAAAAAGAGGAAATTTGGGGGCGAAAAAAAAACCCCAACTTCTCCTTTTTTTCTTTTTTGGTTCCGTTTTTTGCTGTTTTCGAAACCGGTCGCAATTTATTTTGGGGCAAAAAACACCTGTTTGGGGAGCGGCGGCCATCTTGGCCACCTCTCTCTGAAAAATCCTCTTTGATTTCAATTCTTTTATTGTTTTTTCGCCCCCAAAATCCGAAATGACAAAAAAAAATTAAAAATTTGTCCAAAAGTCCAAAATTTGACAAAAAAAACCCCAAATTTGACCAAAATTGGAGAATTTTAGGGGTATTTTAACCCCTTATTAATAAACAAAAGTCAGAATGAGGGTCTTGGGCTCCAAATTTCTGAATTTTAGAGAAAAAAATCGACATCAAACACATTAAAATATCAAATCAGTAATTTTAAAATTTAATTTTAGGGTTTTTTTTGTATATTTCGAGATTTTAACCAATTTTATATATTTTAACCCAATTTTATATCAATTTTTCTCTATTTTTTGATATTTTAACTCAATTTAAAATTGAGGTTTCTCCATACTTTGATATTTTAATCCACTTTTTGACCGTTTTCCTCTATATTTGAATATTTTGCCCCATTTTTACCATTTTCCTCTCTATTTTGATATTTTTCACCCATTTAACATCTATTTTTCTCCATATTTCTATATTTTATATATTTTAAGCCAATTTTAGATCAATTTTTCTCTATATTCTGACATTTTAACCCATTTTTACACCCATATTTCTCTACATTTTAATATTTTAACCCCTTTTTACCATTTTCCTCTTTATTTTGATATTTTGACCAATTTTAATATCTATTTTCTCCATATTTCTATATTTTTAACCCATTTTATATATTTTAACCCAATTTTCTATCCCTTTTTCTCTATATTCTGAAATTTTAGCCCATTTTTAAATCGATTTTCTCCATATTTTAATATTTTAACCCATTTTTACCATTTTCCTCTATATTTTGATATTTTCACCCACTTTAATATCTATTTTTCTCTATATTTCTAGATTTTAACCTATTTTATGCATTCTAACCCAATTTTCTACCCATTTTCTCTCTATTCTGATATTTTAACCCACTTTTAAATCAATTTTTATCCTTATTTTGATATTTTAATCCATTTTTAAAAATTTCTTCCATATTTTGATATTTTGACCCATTTAATACTTATTTTTCTCCATATTTCTATATTTTAACCCATTTTATCCATTCTAAGCCAATTTTCTGTCCCTTTTTCTCTAAATCCCGATTTTTAACCCATTTTAAAATCAATTCTTCTCCATATTTTGAAATTTTAAACCATTTTTTACCATTTCCTCTACATTTTGTTATTTTCACCTATTTTATATCTATTTTTCCCCATATTTCCCTATTTTAACCTATTTTATATCTATTTTTCCCTATATTTCATTATTTTAACCCATTTCCCCCCCATTTCACTATTTTAACCCTTTCATATCCACTTTTCTCGAGATTTTGCTATTTTAACCTATTTTAATACCAATTTTTAACATCTTCCAAACCCTAAAAAGAACATTTTTGACCCAAATTTGCCATTAAATCCCCCACAAATAATTATTTTTGCCTAAAAAGACCCTAAATTGACATTTTTGACCCGATTTTTGTCATTAAATCACCTAAAAATCATTTTTCTCTCCCCAAAACCCTAAAATCAACATTTTTGACCTAATTTTGCCATTAAATCCCCTAAAAATGATCATTTTTTTGCCTCAAAAGACCCTAAATTGATATTTTTTAACCCATTTTTTGCCATTAAATCACCTAAAAATCATTTTTCTTCCCCCAAAACCCTAAAATCAACATTTTTTACCTAAATTTGCCATTGAATCCCTTACAAACTATTATTTTTGCCTAAAAAGACCCTAAATTGACTTTTTTGACCTGATTTTTGTCATTAAATCACCTAAAATCACTTTCTTCCCTCAAAAACCCCTAAAAATCAACATTTTTGACCTAAATTTGCCATTAAATCCCCCCAAATTATTATTTTTGCCTCAAAAGACCCAAAATTAACATTTTTGATGCGATTTTTGTCATTAAATCACCTAAAAATCATTTTTTCTCCCCCAAAACCCTAAAAATCAACAGTTTTGACCCAAATTTGCCATTAAATCCCCCCAAATTATTATTTTTGCCTTAAAAGACCCAAAATTAACATTTTTGATGCGATTTTTGTCATTAAATCACCTAAAATCACTTTTTTCTCCAAAAAACCCTAAAATCAACATTTTTTAACTAAATTTGCCATTAAAACCCCCCAAATTATTATTTTTGCCTAAAAATGCCCTAAATCGACATTTTTAACCCAATTTTTGTCGTTAAATCACCTAAAAATCACTTTTTTTCCCCAAAAAACCCTAAAATCAACATTTTTGACCAAAATTCTCCATCAAATTCCCCCAAACCAACATTTTCTCCACCAAAAAGACCCCAAATCGCCATTTTTCCCCCCAATTCTCCCATCAAATCCCCCCATGGGGGGGGGGGGGGGTAAAAACCCAACCCCCAACCCCAAAATTTCAACTTTTTGACCCAATTTCGCCCGATTCTAAAACCTAAAAAAATCTAAAATTTGAATTTTGCCCTCAAAATTGAAAATTTCCCCGTAAAACGCCCTAAAATTGGGATTTTCGAGGCGCCAAACGCCGTTTCCCGCCCTCCCCAAAGGGGTCTCCAGCCCTCGCCCCCCTCCCCCCCCCCCCCGAGGGTTAAAATTTGGGGTGAAAAAGCCCAGATTTGGGTCTGCCGAGGTTTTGGTTGCCGCGGACTCACCGGAGGAGACGGTGACGACGGTTCCGACGCCCCACGCGTCGATAGCACCAGCACTTCCACCATGGCGCAACTTCCGCCCCTCCCCGTGCAAAAACCCCGCCCCCCCCCCTTGGTTTTGGGGCAAAAAAGGCCATTTTAACCGATTTTGGGGTATTTTGATCGGCAAAAATATCGGAATTTATTAAAATTTATTGAAAAAACTCCTGATTTGGAACGGTTTTGGCCGCAAAGCGAAGGGTTGAGTTGGGTCCTTTGGGTCATCCTTGGGGGGGGGGGGGGGGGAAATTGGGTATAAAACGGCAAGAAATGGGAAAAAAGGGGCAAAAATGGTAAAAATGGGGAATATTTGGGGGAAAATGTCATAAATTGTAAAAAAAAAATGAAATATTTGGGGGAAAATGGCATAAAAGGCAAAAATGGCCAAATCTTTGGGGTAAAATTGTCCTAAGGGGGAAAAATGATGAAATATTTGGGGAAAAAATGTCAGAAATGGTAAAAAAGGTGAAATATTTGGGGAAAAAATGTCCTAAAAGGTAAAAATGAGCCAATATTTGGGGGAAAAAAGGTCATAAAAGGTAAAAATGGCCAAATCTTTGGGGAAAAAATGTCAGAAATGGTAAAAAAATGAAATATTTGGGGAAAAAATGTCAGAAATGGTAAAAAAAATGAAATATTTGGGGCAAAAATGTCAGAAATGGTAAAAAAAGGTGAAATATTTGGGGAAAAATGTCCTGAAAGGTAAAAATGAGCCAATATTTGGGGCAAAAAAGGTCATAAAAGGTAAAAATGGCCAAATCTTTGGGGCAAAAATGTCAGAAATGGTAAAAAAATGAAATATTTGGGGAAAAAATGTCAGAAATGGTAAAAAAAGGTGAAATATTTGGGGAAAAATGTCATAAAAGGCAAAAAAAGGTGAAATATTTGGGGGAAAAAAGTTATAAAAGGCAAAAATGGCCAAATATTTGGGGCAAAATTGTCCTAAAGGGGAAAAATGATGAAATATTTGGGGAAAAAATGACATAAATGGTAAAAAAATGAAATATTTGGGGAAAAAATGTCAGAAATGGTAAAAAATGTGAAATATTTGGGGTAAAAATGTCCTAAAAGGCAAAAATGATCCAATATTTGGGGGGAAAATGCCTTAAAAGGCAAAAATGAGCCAATATTTGGGCAAAAAAGGTCATAAAAGATAAAAATGGCCAAATCTTTGGGGCAAAAATGTCAGAAATGGTAAAAAAATGAAATATTTGGGGAAAAATGTCATAAAAGGCAAAAAAATGAAATATTTGGGGCAAAAAAGTTATAAAAGGCAAAAACGGCCAAATATTTGGGGAAAAATTGTCCTAAGAGGGAAAAATGATGAAATATTTGGGGAAAAAATGACATAAATGGTAAAAAATTGAAATATTTGGGGCAAAAATGTCAGAAATGGTAAAAAAAGGTGAAATATTTGGGGTAAAAATGTCCTGAAAGGTAAAAATGAGCCAATATTTGGGGCAAAAATGTCTTAAAAGGCAAAAATGAGCCAATATTTGGGGGAAAAAAGGTCATAAAAGGTAAAAATGGCCAAATCTTTGGGGCAAAAATGTCAGAAATGGTAAAAAAGGTGAAATATTTGGGGCAAAAATGTCATAAAAGGCAAAAAAAGGTGAAATATTTGGGGCAAAAAAGTTATAAAAGGCAAAAATGGCCAAATATTTGGGGAAAAATTGTCCTAAGGGGGAAAAATGATGAAATATTTGGGGAAAAAATGTCAGAAATGGTAAAAAAATGAAATATTTGGGGCAAAAATGTCAGAAATGGTAAAAAAGGTGAAATATTTTGGGTAAAAATGTCCTAAAAGGTAAAAATGAGCCAATATTTGGGGAAAAATGTCTTAAAAGGCAAAAAGGAGCCAATATTTGGGGCAAAAAGGTCATAAAAGGTAAAAATGGCCAAATCTTTGGGGCAAAAATGTCAGAAATGGTAAAAAAAATGAAATATTTGGGGCAAAAATGTCAGAAATGGTAAAAAAAGGTGAAATATTTGTGGAAAAATGTCATAAAAGGCAAAAAAAGATGAAATATTTGGGGCAAAAAAGTTATAAAAGGCAAAAATGGCCAAATCTTTGGGGCAAAATTGTCCTAAGGGGGAAAAATGATGAAATATTTGGGGAAAAAATGACATAAATGGTAAAAAAATGAAATATTTGGGGAAAAAATGTCAGAAATGGTAAAAAAGGTGAAATATTTGGGGTAAAAATGTCCTAAAAGGTAAAAATGAGCCAATATTTGGGGGAAAATGTCTTAAAAGGCAAAAATGAGCCAATACTTGGGGGAAAAAAGGTCATAAAAGGTAAAAATGGCCAAATCTTTGGGGCAAAAATGTCAGAAATGGTAAAAAAAGGTGAAATATTTGGGGAAAAAAAGTTATAAAAGGCAAAAATGGCCAAATCTTTGGGGCAAAATTGTCCTAAGGGGGAAAAATGATGAAATATTTGGGGAAAAAATGACATAAATGGTAAAAAAATGAAATATTTGGGGAAAAAAATGTCAGAAATGGTAAAAAAGGTGAAATATTTGGGGTAAAAATGTCCTAAAAGGTAAAAATGAGCCAATATTTGGGGGAAAATGTCTTAAAAGGCAAAAATGAGCCAATACTTGGGGGAAAAAAGGTCATAAAAGGTAAAAATGGCCAAATCTTTGGGGCAAAAATGTCAGAAATGGTAAAAAAGGTGAAATATTTGGGGAAAAATGTCATAAAAGGCAAAAAAAGGTGAAATATTTGGGGGAAAAAAGTTATAAAAGGCAAAAATGGCCAAATATTTGGGGAAAAATTGTCCTAAGAGGGAAAAATGATGAAATATTTGGGGAAAAAATGTCAGAAATGGTAAAAAAATGAAATATTTGGGGCAAAAATGTCAGAAATGGTAAAAAAGGTGAAATATTTTGGGTAAAAATGTCCTAAAAGGCAAAAATGAGCCAATATTTGGGGCAAAAAAGGTCATAAAAGGTAAAAATGGCCAAATCTTTGGGGCAAAAATGTCAGAAATGGGAAAAAAGGTGAAATATTTGGGGAAAATGTCATAAAAGGCAAAAAAAGGTGAAATATTTGGGGAAAAAAAGTTATAAAAGGCAAAAAGGCCAAATATTTGGGGCAAAAATGTCCTAAGAGGGAAAAGTGATGAAGTATTTGGGGAAAAAAATGACATAAATGGTAAAAAAATGAAATATTTGGGGCAAAAATGTCAGAAATGGTAAAAAAGGTGAAATATTTGGGGTAAAAATGTCCTGAAAGGTAAAAATGAGCCAATATTTGGGGAAAAATGTCTTAAAAGGCAAAAATGAGCCAATATTTGGGGCAAAAAAGGTCATAAAAGGTAAAAATGGCCAAATCTTTGGGGCAAAAATGTAAGAAATGGGAAAAAAGGTGAAATATTTGGGGAAAAATGTCATAAAAGGCAAAAAAAGGTGAAATATTTGGGGCAAAAAAGTTATAAAAGGCAAAAATGGCCAAATATTTGGGGAAAAAATGTCAGAAATGGTAAAAAAATGAAATATTTGGGGAAAATGTTATAAAAGGCAAAAAAAGGTGAAATATTTGGGGCAAAAAAGTTATAAAAGGCAAAAATGGCCAAATCTTTGGGGAAAAATTGTCCTAAGGGGGAAAAATGATGAAATATTTGGGGAAAAATGACATAAATGGTAAAAAAATGAAATATTTGGGGAAAAAATGTCAGAAATGGTAAAAAAAGGTGAAATATTTGGGGTAAAAATGTCCTGAAAGGTAAAAATGATCCAATATTTGGGGAAAAATGTCTTAAAAGGCAAAAATGAGCCAATATTTGGGGAAAAAAAGGTCATAAAAGGTAAAAATGGCCAAATCTTTGGGGCAAAAATGTCAGAAATGGTAAAAAAAAATGAAATATTTGGGGGAAAAATGTCATAAAAGGCAAAAAAAGGTGAAATATTTGGGGCAAAAAGTTATAAAAGGCAAAAATGGCCAAATCTTTGGGGAAAAATTGTCCTAAGGGGGAAAAATGATGAAATATTTGGGGAAAAATTTCAGAAATGGTAAAAAAATGAAATATTTGGGGAAAAAATGTCCTAAAAGGTAAAAATGAGCCAATATTTGGGGGAAAAAAGTCATAAAAGGTAAAAATGGCCAAATCTTTGGGGCAAAAATGTCAGAAATGGTAAAAAAATGAAATATTTTGGGGAAAATGTCATAAAAGGCAAAAAAAAAATGAAATATTTGGGGGAAAAAAGTTATAAAAGGCAAAAACGGCCAAATATTTGGGGAAAAATTGTCCTAAGAGGGAAAAATGATGAAATATTTGGGGAAAAAATGTCAGAAATGGTAAAAAAATGAAATATTTGGGGCAAAAATGTCAGAAATGGTAAAAAAGGTGAAATATTTGGGGAAAAATGTCCTAAAAGGTAAAAATGAGCCAATATTTGGGGAAAAATGTCTTAAAAGGCAAAAAGAAGCCAATATTTGGGGCAAAAAGGTCATAAAAGGTAAAAATGGCCAAATCTTTGGGGCAAAAATGTCAGAAATGGTAAAAAAAATGAAATATTTGGGGCAAAAATGTCAGAAATGGTAAAAAAGGTGAAATATTTGGGGTAAAAATGTCCTAAAAGGCAAAAATGATCCAATATTTGGGGGGAAAATGCCTTAAAAGGCAAAAATGAGCCAATATTTGGGGGAAAAAGGTCATAAAAGGTAAAAATGGCCAAATCTTTGGGGCAAAAATGTCAGAAATGGAAAAAAAAGGTGAAATATTTGGGGAAAAAAAGTTATAAAAGGCAAAAATGGCCAAATATTTGGGGCAAAATTGTCCTAAAGGGGAAAAATGATGAAATATTTGGGGCAAAAATGTCAGAAATGGTAAAAAAATGAAATATTTGGGGCAAAAATGTCAGAAATGGTAAAAAAGGTGAAATATTTGGGGTAAAAATGTCCTGAAAGGTAAAAATGAGCCAATATTTGGGGAAAAATGTCTTAAAAGGCAAAAATGAGCCAATATTTGGGGCAAAAAAGGTCATAAAAGGTAAAAATGGCCAAATCTTTGGGGCAAAAATGTAAGAAATGGGAAAAAAGGTGAAATATTTGGGGAAAAATGTCATAAAAGGCAAAAAAAGGTGAAATATTTGGGGCAAAAAAGTTATAAAAGGCAAAAATGGCCAAATATTTGGGGAAAAAATGTCAGAAATGGTAAAAAAATGAAATATTTGGGGAAAATGTTATAAAAGGCAAAAAAAGGTGAAATATTTGGGGCAAAAAAGTTATAAAAGGCAAAAATGGCCAAATCTTTGGGGAAAAATTGTCCTAAGGGGGAAAAATGATGAAATATTTGGGGAAAAATGACATAAATGGTAAAAAAATGAAATATTTGGGGAAAAAATGTCAGAAATGGTAAAAAAAGGTGAAATATTTGGGGTAAAAATGTCCTGAAAGGTAAAAATGATCCAATATTTGGGGAAAAATGTCTTAAAAGGCAAAAATGAGCCAATATTTGGGGAAAAAAAGGTCATAAAAGGTAAAAATGGCCAAATCTTTGGGGCAAAAATGTCAGAAATGGTAAAAAAAAATGAAATATTTGGGGGAAAAATGTCATAAAAGGCAAAAAAAGGTGAAATATTTGGGGCAAAAAGTTATAAAAGGCAAAAATGGCCAAATCTTTGGGGAAAAATTGTCCTAAGGGGGAAAAATGATGAAATATTTGGGGAAAAATTTCAGAAATGGTAAAAAAATGAAATATTTGGGGAAAAAATGTCCTAAAAGGTAAAAATGAGCCAATATTTGGGGGAAAAAAGTCATAAAAGGTAAAAATGGCCAAATCTTTGGGGCAAAAATGTCAGAAATGGTAAAAAAATGAAATATTTTGGGGAAAATGTCATAAAAGGCAAAAAAAAAATGAAATATTTGGGGGAAAAAAGTTATAAAAGGCAAAAACGGCCAAATATTTGGGGAAAAATTGTCCTAAGAGGGAAAAATGATGAAATATTTGGGGAAAAAATGTCAGAAATGGTAAAAAAATGAAATATTTGGGGCAAAAATGTCAGAAATGGTAAAAAAGGTGAAATATTTGGGGAAAAATGTCCTAAAAGGTAAAAATGAGCCAATATTTGGGGAAAAATGTCTTAAAAGGCAAAAAGAAGCCAATATTTGGGGCAAAAAGGTCATAAAAGGTAAAAATGGCCAAATCTTTGGGGCAAAAATGTCAGAAATGGTAAAAAAAATGAAATATTTGGGGCAAAAATGTCAGAAATGGTAAAAAAGGTGAAATATTTGGGGAAAAATGTCATAAAAGGCAAAAAAAGGTGAAATATTTGGGGCAAAAAAGTTATAAAAGGCAAAAATGGCCAAATATTTGGGGCAAAATTGTCCTAAAGGGGAAAAATGATGAAATATTTGGGGAAAAAATGACATAAATGGTAAAAAAATGAAATATTTGGGGAAAAAATGTCAGAAATGGTAAAAAATGTGAAATATTTGGGGTAAAAATGTCCTAAAAGGCAAAAATGATCCAATATTTGGGGGGAAAATGCCTTAAAAGGCAAAAATGAGCCAATATTTGGGGGAAAAAGGTCATAAAAGGTAAAAATGGCCAAATCTTTGGGGCAAAAATGTCAGAAATGGAAAAAAAAGGTGAAATATTTGGGGAAAAAAAGTTATAAAAGGCAAAAATGGCCAAATATTTGGGGCAAAATTGTCCTAAAGGGGAAAAATGATGAAATATTTGGGGCAAAAATGTCAGAAATGGTAAAAAAATGAAATATTTGGGGCAAAAATGTCAGAAATGGTAAAAAAAAGGTGAAATATTTGGGGTAAAAATGTCCTGAAAGGTAAAAATGAGCCAATATTTTGGGGGAAAATGCCTTAAAAGGCAAAAATGAGCCAATATTTGGGGCAAAAAAGGTCATAAAAGGTAAAAATGGCCAAATCTTTGGGGCAAAAATGTCAGAAATGGTAAAAAAAGGTGAAATATTTGGGGTAAAAATGTCCTAAAAGGTAAAAATGAGCCAATATTTGGGGGAAAAATGTCTTAAAAGGCAAAAATGAGCCAATATTTGAGGGGAAAAGGTCATAAAAGGTAAAAATGGCCAAATCTTTGGGGCAAAAATGTCAGAAATGGTAAAAAAATGAAATATTTTGGGAAAAATGTCATAAAAGGCAAAAGAAGATGAAATATTTGGGGCAAAAAAGTTATAAAAGGCAAAAATGGCCAAATCTTTGGGGAAAAATTGTCCTAAGAGGGAAAAATGATGAAATATTTGGGGAAAAAATGTCAGAAATGGTAAAAAAATGAAATATTTGGGGCAAAAATGTCAGAAATGGTAAAAAAGGTGAAATATTTGGGGTAAAAATGTCCTAAAAGGCAAAAATGATCCAATATTTGGGGGGAAAATGCCTTAAAAGGCAAAAATGAGCCAATATTTGGGGGAAAAAGGTCATAAAAGGTAAAAATGGCCAAATCTTTGGGGCAAAAATGTCAGAAATGGAAAAAAAAGGTGAAATATTTGGGGAAAAATGTCATAAAAGGCAAAAAAAGGTGAAATATTTGGGGCAAAAAGTTATAAAAGGCAAAAATGGCCAAATATTTGGGGCAAAATTGTCCTAAGGGGGGAAAATGATGAAATATTTGGGGAAAAAATGTCAGAAATGGTAAAAAAATGAAATATTTGGGGCAAAAATGTCAGAAATGGTAAAAAATGTGAAATATTTGGGGAAAAATGTCCTAAAAGGTAAAAATGAGCCAATATTTGGGGGAAAATGTCTTAAAAGGCAAAAATGAGCCAATACTTGGGGAAAAAAAGGTCATAAAAGGTAAAAATGGCCAAATCTTTGGGGCAAAAATGTCAGAAATGGTAAAAAAGGTGAAATATTTGGGGAAAAATGTCATAAAAGGCAAAAAAAGGTGAAATATTTGGGGCAAAAAAGTTATAAAAGGCAAAAATGGCCAAATATTTGGGGAAAAATTGTCCTAAGGGGGAAAAATGATGAAATATTTGGGGAAAAAATGTCAGAAATGGTAAAAAATTGAAATATTTGGGGAAAAAATGTCAGAAATGGTAAAAAAGGTGAAATATTTGGGGTAAAAATGTCCTAAAAGGCAAAAATGAGCCAATATTTGGGGCAAAAAAGGTCATAAAAGGTAAAAATGGCCAAATCTTTGGGGCAAAAATGTCAGAAATGGGAAAAAAGGTGAAATATTTGGGGAAAATGTCATAAAAGGCAAAAAAAGGTGAAATATTTGGGGCAAAAAAGTTATAAAAGGCAAAAACGGCCAAATATTTGGGGAAAAATTGTCCTAAGGGGGAAAAATGATGAAATATTTGGGGAAAAAATGTCAGAAATGGTAAAAAAATGAAATATTTTGGGAAAAATGTCCTAAAAGGCAAAAATGAGCCAATATTTGGGGGGAAAAAAGGTCATAAAAGGTAAAAATGGCCAAATCTTTGGGGCAAAAATGTCAGAAATGGTAAAAAAGGTGAAATATTTGGGGAAAAATGTCATAAAAGGCAAAAAAAGGTGAAATATTTGGGGCAAAAATGTCCTAAAAGGCAAAAATTATCCAATATTTGGGGGGAAAATGCCTTAAAAGGCAAAAATGAGCCAATATTTGGGGCAAAAAAGGTCATAAAAGGTAAAAATGGCCAAATCTTTGGGGCAAAAATGTCAGAAATGGTAAAAAAAATGAAATATTTTGGGAAAAATGTCATAAAAGGCAAAAAAAGGTGAAATATTTGGGGCAAAAAAGTTATAAAAGGCAAAAATGGCCAAATATTTTGGGCAAAATTGTCCTAAGAGGGAAAAATGATGAAATATTTGGGGAAAAAATGACATAAATGGTAAAAAATTGAAATATTTGGGGCAAAAATGTCAGAAATGGTAAAAAAGGTGAAATATTTGGGGCAAAAATGTCCTAAAAGGTAAAAATGAGCCAATATTTGGGGAAAAATGTCTTAAAAGGCAAAAATGAGCCAATATTTGGGGAAAAAAAGGTCATAAAAGGTAAAAATGGCCAAATCTTTGGGGCAAAAATGTCAGAAATGGTAAAAAGGGTGAAATATTTGGGGCAAAAATGTCCTAAAAGGCAAAAATGATCCAATATTTGGGGCAAAAAAAGGTCATAAAAGGCAAAAATGGCCAAATATTTGGGGCAAAAATGTCCTAAGAGGGAAAAATGATGAAATATTTGGGGTAAAAATGCCATAAATGGTAAAAAAGATCCAATATTTGGGGGGAAAATGCCAGAAAAGGCAAAAATATCCAAATATTTGGGGTAAAAATGTCTCAAGAGGCAAAAATTATGAACTACTTTGGGCAAAAATTGTCATAAATGGTAAAAAAGATGAAATATTTGGGTAAAGCCAAAAGGTGCCCAGATTTGGGGTCAAATTGGGAAGAGGAGCCAAAAACTGTCCAGGTTTGGGTTGAAATTGGGAAAAGGGGCCAAAATGTGCTCAGATTTGGGTCCAAATTGAGAAAAAGAGCCAAAAAGGGCCCAGATTTGGGTTAAAATTGGGAAAAAAGTGCTAAAATGTGCCCAAATTTGGGTCCAAATTCGAAAGAAGAGCCAGAATGGTCTGAAATTTGGGTCCAAATTGGGAAGAAGAGCCAAAATCTGCCCAGATTTGGGGTCAAATTGCGAAAAGGGGCCAAAACTTGCTCAGATTTGGGTCCAAATTGGGAAAAAAAGAGGCAAAAAGGGCCCAGATTTGGGTGCAAATTGGGAAAAGGGGCCAAAATGTGCCCAGATTTGGATCCAAATTGGGAAAAAGAGCCAGAACTTGCCCCAATTTGGGTTGAAATTGGGAAGAAGAGGCAGAAAAGTCTCAAATTTGGGTCCAAATTCCAAAGAAGAGCCAGAATGGTCTCAAATTTGGGTCCAAATTTGGAAAAAGGGCCAAGATTTGGGCCAAAACTCGACCCAAGAGGTGAAAAGGGCCCAGATTTGGGTCAAAAGTCACCCTGAGAGGTGAAAAGGGACCAGATTTGGGCCAAAACTCGCCCCAAGAGGTGAAAAGGGCCCAGATTTGGGCCAAAACTCGCCCCAAGAGGTGAAAAGGGCCCAGATTTGGGCCAAAATTCACCCCAAGAGGTGAAAAGGGCCAAGATTTGGGTCAAAACTCACCCCGAGAGGTAAAAAGGGCCCAGATTTGGATCCAAATTGGGAAGAAGAGCCAAAATGTGCTCAGATTTGGGTCCAAATTCCAAAGAAGAGCCAGAATGGTCTCAAATTTGGGTCCAAATTGGGAAAAAGGGCCAAGATTTGGGTCAAAACTCGCCCCAAGAGGTAAAAAGGACCCAGATTTGGGTCAAAACTCGCCCCCAGAGCTGAAAAGGGCCCAGATTTGGGTCAAAACTCAACCCAAGAGGTGAAAAGGGCCCAGATTTGGGCCAAAACTCACCCCAAGAGGTGAAAAGGGCCCAGATTTGGGCCAAAACTCACCCCAAGAGGTGAAAAGGGCCCAGATTTGGGTCAATACTCAACCCAAGAGGTCAAAAGGGCCCAGATTTGGGCCAAAAGTGACCCCAAGAGGTGAAAAGGGCCCAGATTTGGGTCAAAATTCACCCCAAGAGGTGAAAAGGGCCCAGATTTGGGCCAAAACTCAACCCAAGAGGTGAAAAGGGCCCAGATTTGGGCCAAAATTCACCCCAAGAGGTGAAAAGGGCCAAGATTTGGGTCAAAATTCACCCCGAGAGGTAAAAAGGGCCCAGATTTGGATCCAAATTGGGAAGAAGAGCCAAAATGTGCTCAGATTTGGGTCCAAATTCCAAAGAAGAGCCAGAATGGTCTCAAATTTGGGTCCAAATTGGGAAAAAGGGCCAAGATTTGGGTCAAAACTCGCCCCAAGAGGTAAAAAGGACCCAGATTTGGGTCAAAACTCGCCCCCAGAGCTGAAAAGGGCCCAGATTTGGGTCAAAACTCAACCCAAGAGGTGAAAAGGAACCAGATTTGGGCCAAAACTCTCGCCAAGAGGTGAAAAGGGCCCAGATTTGGGCCAAAACTCACCCCAAGAGGTGAAAAGAGCCCAGATTTGGGCCAAAACTCACCCCAAGAGGTGAAAAGGGCCCAGATTTGGGCCAAAAGTGACCCCAAGAGGTGAAAAGGGCCCAGATTTGGGTCAAAACTCACCCCAAGAGGTGAAAAGGGCCCAGATTTGGGCCAAAACTCGCCCCAAGAGGTGAAAAGGGCCCAGATTTGGGCCAAAACTCAACCCAAGAGGTGAAAAGGGCCCAGATTTGGGTCAAAATTCACCCCAAGAGGTGAAAAGGGCCAAGATTTGGGTCAAAATTCACCCCAAGAGGTGAAAAGGGCCCAGATTTGGGCCAAAACTTACCCCAAGAGGTGAAAACGGCCCAGATTTGGGTCAAAATTCACCCCAAGAGGTGAAAAGGGCCCAGATTTGGGCCAAAACTCAACCCAAGAGGTGAAAAGGGCCCAGATTTGGGTCAAAACTCTCACCAAGAGGTGAAAAGGGCCAAGATTTGGGCCAAAACTCACCCCAAGAGCTGAAAAGGGCCCAGATTTGGGCCAAAACTCACCCCAAGAGGTGAAAAGGGCCAAGATTTGGGTCAAAAGTCGCCCCAAGAGGTGAAAAGGGCCCAGATTTGGGTCAAAACTCAACCCAAGAGGTCAAAAGGGCCCAGATTTGGGCCAAAAGTGACCCCAAGAGGTGAAAAGGGCCCAGATTTGGGCCAAAACTCACCCCAAGAGGTGAAAGGGGCCCCGATTTGGGTCAAAATTCACCCCAAGAGGTAAAAAGGGCCCAGATTTGGGCCAAAACTCGCCCCAAGAGGTGAAAGGGGCCCCGATTTGTCCGGAAGGGGCCGGGGAGGGGAAGAGGGGGTTGGGCCCTCGGCAGAGGAAGCCGCGGCGGCGCCGTTTTTGTCACCACCTGCGGCACCGTGAGCAGCACCCCAAGCACCAGCAGCACCCACGGTGACACCCGGGGGCACAAAAACCCCCGGCGCGCCCGGCTTTGGGCCAAAACGCCAAAGGGACCAGAAGGGACCCGAGTTTGGGTGCAAAGGGGGAAAAGGGGCCAAAATCTGCCCAGGTTTGGGGTCAAATTGGGAGAAGGGGCCAAAATGTGCCCATATTTGGGGTCAAATTGGGAAAAGGGGCCAAAATGTGCCCATATTTGGGGTCAAATTGGGAGAAGGGGCCAAAATGTGCCCATATTTGGGGTCAAATTGGGAAAAGGGGCCAAATTGTGCCCGGATTTGGGGTCAAATTGGGAAAAGGGGCCAAAATGTGACCAGATTTGGGGTCAAATTGGGAAAAGGGGCCAAATTGTGCCCGGATTTGGGGTCAAATTGGGAAAAGGGGCCAAAATGTGACCAGATTTGGGGTCAAATTGGGAAAAGGGGCCAAATTGTGCCCGGATTTGGGGTCAAATTGGGAAAAGGGGCCAAAATGTGCCCAGATTTGGGGTCAAATTGGGAAAAGGGGCCAAAATGTGCCCGGATTTGGGGTCAAATTGGGAAAAGGGGCCAAAATGTGCCCGGATTTGGGGTCAAATTGGGAAAAGGGGCCAAAATGTGACCAGATTTGGGGTCAAATGGGGAAAAGGGGCCAAAATGTGCCTGGATTTGGGGTCAAATTGGGAAAAGGGGCCAAAATGTGCTCAGATTTGGGGTCAAATTGGGAAAAGGGGCCAAAATGTGCCCAGATTTGGGTTCAAATTGGGAAAAGGGGCCAAAATGTGCCCAGATTTGGGGTCAAATTGGGAAAAAGAGCCAAAATGTGCCCGGATTTGGGTTCAAATTGGGAGAAGAGGCCAAAATGTGACCAGATTTGGGGTCAAATTGGGAAAAGGGGCCAAAAAGGGCCCAGATTTGGGGTCAAATAGTGAAGAAGGGCAAAATGTGACCAGATTTTGGGGTCAAATTGGGAAAAGGGGCCAAAATGTGCCTGGATTTGGGGTGAAATTGGGAAAAGGGGCCAAAATCTGGCCAGATTTGGGGTCAAATTGGGAGAAGGGGCCAAAATCTGCCCAGATTTGGGGTCAAATTGGGAAAAGGGGCCAAAATGTGCCCAGATTTGGGGTCAAATTGGGAGAAGGGGCCAAAATCTGCCCAGGTTTGGGTCCAAATTGGGAAAAGGGGCCAAAAAGGGCCCAGATTTGGGTTCAAATTGGGAAAAGGGGCCAAAATGTGCCCGGATTTGGGGTCAAATTGGGAAAAGGGGCCAAAATCTGCCCAGGTTTGGGGTCAAATGCTAAAAAGGGGCCAAAATGTGCCCGGATTTGGGGTCAAATTGGGAGAAGGGGCAAAAATCTGCCCAGATTTGGGGTCAAATGCTAAAAAGGGGCCAAAATGTGCCCGGATTTGGGGTCAAATTGGGAAAAGGGGCCAAAATGTGACCAGATTTGGGGTCAAATTGGGAAAAGGGGCCAAAATGTGACCAGATTTGGGGTCAAATTGGGAGAAGGGGCCAAAATGTGCCTGGATTTGGGGTCAAATTGGGAGAAGGAGCCAAAATGTGCCTGGATTTGGGGTCAAATGTGGAAAAGGGGCCAAAATGTGACCAGATTTGGGGTCAAATTGGGAAAGGGTCCAAAATTTGACCAGATTTGGGTCCAAATTGGGAGAAGGGGCCAAAATGTGCCCGGATTTGGGTTCAAATTGGGAGAAGGGTCCAAAATGTGACCAGATTTGGGGTCAAATTGGGAAAAGGGGCCAAAATCTGCTCAGATTTGGGGTCAAATTGGGAGAAGGGGCCAAAATGTGACCAGATTTGGGGTCAAATTGGGAGAAGGGGCCAAAATGTGCCTGGATTTGGGGTCAAATGTGGAAAAGGGGCCAAAATGTGCCCAGATTTGGGGTCAAATTGGGAAAAGGGGCCAAAATGTGACCAGATTTGGGGTCAAATTGGTGAAAGGGTCCAAAATTTGACCAGATTTGGGGTCAAATTGGGAAAAGGGGCCAAAATGTGCCCAGATTTGGGGTCAAATTGGGAGAAGGGGCCAAAATGTGCCCAGATTTGGGGTCAAATTGGGAAAAGGGGCCAAAATGTGCCCAGATTTGGGGTCAAATTGGGAAAAAGAGCCAAAATGTGCCCAGATTTGGGGTCAAATTGGGAGAAGGGGCCAAAATGTGCCTGGATTTGGGGTCAAATTGGGAAAAGGGGCCAAAAAGGGCCCAGATTTGGGGTCAAATAGTGAAGAAGGGCAAAATGTGACCAGATTTTGGGGTCAAATTGGGAGAAGGGACCAAAATGTGCTCAGATTTGGGTCCAAATTCCAAAGAAGAGCCAGAATGGTCTCAAATTTGGGTTCAAATTGGGAAAAAAGAGCCAAAATGTGCCTGGATTTGGGGTCAAATTGGAAAAAGGGGCCAAAATGTGCCCAGATTTGGATCCAAATTGGGAAAAGGGGCAAAAATGTGACCAGATTTGGGGTCAAATTGGGAAAAGGGGCCAAAATGTGCCTGGATTTGGGGTCAAATTGGGAAAAGGGGCCAAAATGTGCCTGGATTTGGGGTCAAATTGGGAAAAGGGGCCAAAATGTGACCAGATTTGGGGTGAAATTGGGAAAAGGGGCCAAAATGTGCCTGGATTTGGGGTCAAATTGGGAAAAGGGGCCAAAATGTGACCAGATTTGGGGTCAAATTGGGAAAAGGGGCCAAAATGTGACCAGATTTGGGTTTAAATTCCAAAGAAGAGCCAGAATGGTCTCAAATTTGGGTTCAAATTGGGAATAAAGAGCCAAAACTTGCTCAGATTTGGGTCCAAATTGGGAAAAAGAGCCAAAACGTGCCCAGATTTGGACTCCAAATTGGGAAAAGGGTCCAAAATATGCTCAGATTTGGGGTCAAATTGGGAGAAGGGGCCAAAATCTGCCCAGGTTTGGGGTCAAATTGGGAAAAAGAGCCAAAAAGGGCCCAGATTTGGGGTCAAATAGTTAAGAAGGGCCAAAATGTGACCAGATTTGGGGTCAAATTGGGAAAAGGGGCCAAAATGTGCCCAGATTTGGGGTCAAATTGGGAAAAGGGGCCAAAATGTGCTCAGATTTGGGGTCAAATTGGGAAAAGGGGCCAAAATCTGCCCAGGTTTGGGGTCAAATTGGGAAAAGGAGCTAAAATATACTTGGATTTGGGGTCAAATTGGGAAAAGGGGCCAAAATTTGACCAGATTTGGGGTCACATTGGGAAAAGGGGCCAAAATATGCTCAGATTTGGGGTCAAATTGGGAGAAGGGGCCAAAATATGCTGGGATTTGGGGTCAAATTGGGAAAAGGGGCCAAAATGTGACCAGATTTGGGGTCAAATTGCGAAAAGGGGCCAAAAGGTGCCTGGATTTGGGTCCAAATTTCTAAGAAGATCCCAAAGGGCCCCGATTTGCCCGGAAGGGGCCGGGGAGGGGAAGAGGGGGTTGGGCCCTCGGCAGAGGAAGCCGCGGCGGCTCCTTGGGTGTCAACTGAAGGCTTTGGGCTCCACCCAACATCACTTGGGTGCCCCAGGCAGGCCCTTGGGTGCCCCATGGAGGCTCTTGGTTGCCCCATGGAGGCCCTTGGGTGCCCCAGCAGGTCCTTGGGTGCCCCATGGAGACCCTTGGGTGCCCCATGGAGACCCTTGGTTGCCCCAGCAGGTCCTTGGGTGCCCCATGGAGGTTCTTGGGTGCCTCATTGAGGTCCTTGGGTGCCCCATGGAGTTCCTTGGTTGCCCCATGGAGGCCCTTGGTTGCCCCAGCAGGTCCTTGGGTGCCTCATTGAGGTCCCTGGGTGCCCCATGGATGTCCTTGGGTGCCCCATGGAGCTTCCTGAGTCCCCACCAAAGGCCCTTGGGTGCCTCAGGAGGTCCCTGGGTGCCCCATGGAGGTTCTTGGGTGCCCCATGGAGGTCTTGGGTGCCTCATTGAGGTCCTTGGGTGCCCCATGGAGGCCCTTGGTTGCCCCAGCAGGTCCTTGGTTGCCCCATGGAGGTCCTTGGTTGCCCCATGGATGTCCTTGGGTGCCCCATGGAGCTTCCTGAGTCCCCACCAAAGGCCCTTGGGTGCCCCATGGAGGTCTTGGGTGCCCCATGGAGGCCCTTGGGTGCCTCAGGAGGTCCTTGGTTGCCCCATGGAGGCCCTTGGTTGCCTCAGCAGGTCCTTGGGTGCCTCATTCAGGTCCTTGGGTGCCCCATTGAGGTCCTTGGTTGCCCCATGGAGACCCTTGGTTGCCTCAGCAGGTCCTTGGTTGCCCCATGGAGGTTCTTGGTTGCCCCAGCAGGTCCTTGGGTGCCCCATGGATGTCTTGGGTGCCCCATGGAGACCCTTGGTTGCCTCAGCAGGTCCTTGGGTGCCTCATTGAGGTCCCTGGGTGCCCCATGGAGGCCCTTGGTTGCCCCATGGAGGTCTTGGGTGCCCCATGGAGGCCCTTGGGTGCCCCAGGGAGACCCTTGGGTGCCCCATGGAGCTTCTTGGGTCCCCACCAAAGGTCCTTGGGTTCCTCATGGAGACCCTTGGGTGCCTCAGCAGGTCCTTGGGTGCCCCATGGACGTCTTGGGTGCCCCATGGAGGTCCTTGGGTTCCTCATGGAGACCCTTGGGTGCCCCATGGAGGTCTTGGGTGCCTCATTGAGGTCCTTGGGTGCCACATGGAGGTCTTGGGTGCCCCATGGAGACCCTTGGGTGCCCCATGGAGGTCCTTGGGTGCCCCCTGGAGCTTCCTGGGTCCCCACCAAAGGTTCTTGGGTTCCTCATGGAGACCCTTGGGTGCCCCATGGAGGTCTTGGGTGCCTCATTGAGGTTCCTGGGTCCCCACCAGAGGTCCTTGGTTGCCCCATGGAGGCCCTTGGTTGCCTCAGCAGGTCCTTGGGTGCCCCATGGAGGCCCCTGGGTGCCCCATGGAGGTTCTTGAGTGCCAACCAAAGACTTTGGGCTCCACCCAACATCACTTGGGTGCCCCATGGAGGCCCTTGGTTGCCCCATAGATGTCCTTGGTTGCCCCATGGAGGCCCTTGGGTGCCCCATGGAGGTTCTTGGTTGCCCCATGGAGGCCCTTGGGTGCCCCATGGAGGTTCTTGGGTGCCCCATGGAGGCCCTTGGGTGCCCCATGGAGCTTCCTGGGTCCCCACCAAAGGTCCTTGGGTGCCCCATTGAGGTCCTTGGTTGCCCCATGGAGACCCTTGGTTGCCTCAGCAGGTCCTTGGGTGCCCCATGGAGGCCCTTGGTTGCCCCATGGAGATCCTTGGTTGCCCCATGGAGGTCTTGGGTGCCCCATGGAGGTCTTGGGTGCCCCCTGGCCCTTCCTGGATCCCCACCATAGATCCTCAGGCTCCTCATGGGGCCTTCCTGGGCCACCCCTGACCAACCTCCTCCTCGAGGACCACCTGGGGCCACCCAAGCGCGACGGCCGGAGACCGAGGACTTCTTCTTCTTCTTCTTCTTCCTCTTCCACCACCACCCACCAACAGGAAGTCGGGGTCAGGGTGGGGTTTTCCACCCACCCCGGGCACCGGGCGGGCGTCACCGTGAGCAGCTTTGGCGCAGAAATAGGTGGCCGAGTCCTCCTCCTTCAGGTTGGTCATCTGCAGGGTGACCGTGCCCTGCCCGTTGGCCCTGGAGATGGTGAAGCGCCCCTTGACCGCCGGCGCGTAGTAGGTGCCACCACCATTGTTGGTGACCCCTGCCACCCACTGGAGGCCCCCATTGGGTGCCTGGCGCACCCAGAACATTCCGAAGCTGCCGAAGGTGAAGCCGGAGCCCTTGCAGACGAGGCTCAAGGAGCCTCCAGGTGGGACGAGGCCACCTCCGGTCTCCACCAAGGACACGGCCGCCCGGAGCCCTGCGGGAAGAGGGAAAGAAGCTTCAGGAAGCCATCGGCACCGGCCTCAAAGAGGTCCCTCAAGGAGGTCCCAAAGAGGTCCTCAAAGAGGTCCCAAAGAGGTCTCAAAGAGGTCTCAAAGAGGTCCCTCAAAGAGGTCCCCAAAGGGGTCCTCAAGAGGTTCCCCAAGAGGTCCTCAAAGAGGTTCCTCAAGAGGACCCCAAAGAGGTTCTTCAAGAGGTCTTCAAGAGGTCCTCAAAGAGGTTCCAAAGAGGTCCCCAAAGAGGTCCCCAAAGAGGACCCCAAAGAGGTCTTCAAGAGGACCCAAAGAGGACCCCAAAGAGGACCCCAAAGAGGTCTTCAAGAGGTCTTCAAGAGGTTCCCCAAGAGGTTCCTCAAGAGGACCCCAAAGAGGTTCTTCAAGAGGTCTTCAAGAGGTCCTCAAAGAGGTCCTCAAAGAGGTCCCCAAAGAGGTCCCCAAGAGGTCCCCCAAGAGGTCCCCAAGGAGGTCCCCAAAGAGGACCCCAAGAGGACCCCAAAGAGGTCTTCAAGAGGTTCCCCAAGAGGTCCTCAAAGAGGTTCCCCAAGAGGTTCCCCAAGAGGACCCCAAAGAGGTCCTCAAAGAGGTCCCCAAGAGGTCCCCCAAGAGGTCCCCAAGTCCCCCCCCCCCCAAGGTCCTCGAAGGTGTCGAGGTCCCACCTGGAAGGGCCCCCAGGAGGAGGAAGAGGCCGAGGAGGCCGCGGGAGGCCCGAG
Organism: Tapera naevia; assembly: GCA_033556795.1. Lineage (NCBI taxonomy): Eukaryota > Metazoa > Chordata > Aves > Cuculiformes > Neomorphidae > Tapera > Tapera naevia. Next base: position 43,796 of record JAUMJJ010000544.1, on the reverse strand, counting down.
GGGTCGCCATGGCGGAGGCCGAGGCCGTTGGTGCCTCCAAAGGGGCCCCCGAGGGGGCTTTTGAAGGACCTGGAGGGGCCCGCGATTTGCATAAGGGGGAGGGGCTTCCCCCCAGGGCCACGCCCACCCCGGCCTGGCCACGCCCCCTCGGCTGAGATTGGGGGGGGGGTAAATAATGGTGGTTATTAGTAATTAATGTGATTAAATAGTTAAATATGATGGTTATTGATAAATAATGGTGGTTATTAGTAATTAATTAATGATGGCTATTGACCAATAATGATAATTATTAAGAAGTAATGATGGTTATTGATAAATAATGGTGGTTATTAGTAATTAATTAATGATGCTATTGACCAATAATGATATTTATTAAGAAGTAATGATGGTTATTTATAAATAATGGTGGTTATTAGTAATTAATTAATGATGGCTATTGACCAATAATGATATTTATTAAGAAGTAATGATGGTTATTGATAAATAATAGTGGTTATTAGTAATTAATGATGGTTACTGACAAATAATGATAATTATTAAGAAGTAATGATGGTTATTGATAAATAATGGTGGTTATTAGTAATTAATGATGGCTATTGACAAATAATTATAATTATTAAGAAGTAATGATGATTATTAATAATTAATGAAGGCTATTGACAAATAATAATTATTAATAAATAATGATGGTTATTGATAAATAACGGTGGTTATTAGTAATTAATTAATGATGGCTATTGACCAATAATGATAATCATTAAGAAGTAATGATGATTATTGATAAATAATGGTGGTTATTAGTAATTAATGATGGCTATTGACAAATAATGAAAATTATTAAGAAGTAATGATGATTATTAATAATTAATGATGGCTATTGAAAAATAATGATAATTATTAAGAAATAATGATGGTTATTGATAAATAATGGTGGTTATTAGTAATTAATGATGGCTATTGAAAAATAATGATAATTATTAAGAAGTAATGATGGTTATTGATAAGTAGTGATGGTTATAGATAAATAATGATAATTATTAATAAGTAATGATTATTGATAAGTAATGTTAGCTGCTAATAAGCAATGATAATAATTAATAAGTAATGATGGTTATTGATAAGCAATGATAGCTACTAATAAGCAATGATAATTATTAATAAATTCTGGTAATTATTAATAGGCAATTATAATTATTAAGAAATGATGATTATTGCTAAGTAACGATAATTATTTTAAAAGTAATGATAATAATTAATAAGTAATGATGGTTATTGGTAAGTAATGATAATTATTAGCAAGTAACGATGATTGTTGATAAGCAATGATAACTACTAATAAGCAATGATAACTATTAGTAATAGTAATTATTAATAAGCAATGATAATTATTAAGTAAAGATGATTATTGCTAGGTAATGATAATTATTAATAAGTAATGGTAATTATCAATAAGTAATGATGATTGTTGCTAAGTAATAATTATTATTAATAAATAATGATAATTATTAATAATCGTTATTAGGAATTAATATATAAATTTAAGATAGAAAATTAAAATAGATTAAATTTACAGTATAAAAATAAAATACATAATCAAAAATATTAATAATCAATTAGTAATAATAAGTATTTATTTATATGGAATGAATTAATGAGGGTGTCCCTTGGGCCGTTATTAATTGATTTATATTGAACTAATAAACTATGGTGTCTCTTGGGCCGTGATTAATTGGTCTATTGGAATTAATTAATGGCGATATCTCTGGGGAATTAATGACTTGGGTCGTTCAGCATTGACTCACACGGAATTAATTAATAACGGCGTTTTTAGGGAATCAATCGCTTAATTGTGTCCAATTAATAAATTGCGATGGCTCTTGGGTCATTAATAATTGGTTTACGTGGAATTAATTAACGACGATGTCTCCGGGGAATTAATGACTTGTTTGTGCTCTATTAATTAATAGCGGTATCTCTGGGGAATTAATGACTTGTTTGTGCTCTATTAATTAATAACGGTGCCTCCGGGGAATTAATGACTTGTTTGTGTTCTATTAATTAATAACGGTGCCTCCGGGGAATTAATGACTTGTTTGTGTTCTATTAATTAATAGCGGTATCTCTGGGGAATTAATGACTTGTTTGTGCTCTATTAATTAATAGCGGTGCCTCCGGGGAATTAATGACTTGTTTGTGTTCTATTAATTAATAACGGTGCCTCCAGGGAATTAATGACTTGTTTGTGTTCTATTAATTAATAAAGATGTCTCCGGGGAATTAATGACTTGTTTGTGCTCTATTAATTAATAGCGGTATCTCTGGGGAATTAATGACTTGTTTGTGTTCTATTAATTAATAACGGTGCCTCCAGGGAATTAATGACTTGTTTGTGTTCTATTAATTAATAAAGATGTCTCCGGGGAATTAATGACTTGTTTGTGCTCTATTAATTAATAACGGTGCCTCCGGGGAATTAATGACTTGTTTGTCCTCAATTAATTAATAACGGTGCCTCCGGGGAATTAATGACTTGTTTGTGCTCTATTAATTAATAGCGGTATCTCTGGGGAATTAATGACTTGTTTGTGCTCTATTAATTAATAGCGGTGCCTCCGGGGAATTAATGACTTGTTTGTCCTCAATTAATTAATAACGGTGCCTCCGGGGAATTAATGACTTGTTTGTGCTCTATTAATTAATAGCGGTATCTCTGGGGAATTAATGACTTGTTTGTGTTCTATTAATTAATAGCGGTGCCTCCGGGGAATTAATGACTTGTTTGTCCTCAATTAATTAATAGCGGTGCCTCCGGGGAATTAATGACTTGTTTGTGCTCTATTAATTAATAAAGATGTCTACGGGGAGAGGGGGGGAATTAATCACAGATATTAAGGCAATTAATTAATTACAATCCTCGCAGCGACCTCAGCGGGACTTTTCATCATTTCTCGACCTCTAATTAATTAATTACAATCCCTGATTACTTAGGGATGGGGAATTAATTAATTGCCACCTCTGCAGCGCCCTAATCGCTTATTGGCACTGAATTAATTAATTGCGGTTCCTTAATCACTTATTTAATCTGAACTAATTAATGGCGATGTCCGCAGCTCCCTGATGGCTAATTAAGACTGAATTAATTAATGGCCATCTCCGCAACGCTCTGATCACTAATTAAGATGGAATTAATTAATTACGATCTCCGCAGGGCCCTCATCACTTCTTTAATCCGAATTAATTAATTGCAATTTCCGCAGTGCCCTGAGAGCTAATTAAGATGGAATTAATTAATGGCGATCTCCGCAGCTCCCTGATGACTAATTAAGACTGAATTAATTAATGGCGATCTCCGAGGAGCTCTGATCACTTATTAAGAGGGAATTAATTAATTACGATCCCTGCCGCGCCCTCATCACTTATTAAGAGGGAATTAATTAATTACGGTCCCTGCCGCGCCCTGATCGCTAATTAAGGGGAATTAATGGCGAATTCCGCAGTGCTCTGATCATTAATTAAGGGGGAATTAATTAATTACGGTCTCTGCGGCGCTCTCATCACTTCTTTAATGCGAATTAATTAATGGCAGTCTCTGCCACGCTCTGAGCGCTAATTAAGGGGGGATTAATTAATTGCGATCCCTGCCGCTCCCTGAGCGCTAATTAAGGGGGAATTAATTAATGGCGATCTCCGCAACGCTCTGATCACTAATTAAGATGGAATTAATTAACGGCGATCTCTGCAGCGCCCTCATCACTTCTTTAATCCGAATTAATTAATTGAAATCTCTGCCACGCTCTGATCGCTAATTAAGGGGGAATTAATTAATGGCGATCTCCGAGGAGTTCCGATCACTAATTAAGAGGGAATTAATTAATTACGATCTTCGCAGCGCTCTGATCACTTATTAATAGGGAATTAATTAATTGCGATCTCCGCGGGGCCCTGATCGCTAATTAAAGGGGAATTAATTAATTGCGAGTCCCACAGCGCCCCCTGGGTTGAAGACGTTGAATTGCGCCGCTCTCGATGACGTCATCGCCGTCGGGTTTGGGAGGGATTGGGATGGGAATTTGGGTCAAAACCACCAAGATTTGGGCAAAACTGTTGAGATTTGGGCAAAACCGGTTGGGATTTGGGTCAAAATCGCCGAGATTTGGGGCAAAATCACCGAGATTTGGGTCAAAAGCATCGAGAATTGGGACAAAATCACTGAGATTTGGGTCAAAAGCATCGAGAATTGGGGCAAAATCATCAATATTTGGGTCAAAACCATCAAGATTTGGGTAAAAAAACATCAAGATTTGGGTAAAAATATTGAGATTTGGGGCAAAAGCATCAAGATTTTGGGAAAAATCATGAAGATTTGGGTCAAATGGTTGAGATTTGGGGCAAAAGCATCGATATTTGGGTCAAAATCACCAAGATTTGAGGCAAAAGCATCGAGAATTGGGTCAAAAGCATCGAGATTTGGGTCAAAAGCATCAAGATTTGGGGCAAAAGCATCGAGATTTGGGTGAAAAGCATCAAGATTTTGGGAAAAACCATCAAGATTTGGGTCAAATGGTTGAGATTTGGGTCAAAAGCATCGAGATTTGGGTCAAAAGCATCGAGATTTGGGGCAAACTTCTGGAATTTGAACAAAACGGATTCAGATTTGGACAAAATTGTTCAGAATTGGGCAAAAATGATGGAGATTTGGGTCAAAATCATCAAGAGTTGGGTCAAGTTGTTGAGATTTGGGTTAAAACCATCAAGATTTGGGGAAAACTGGTTGAGATTTGGGTTAAAACCACCAAGATTTGGGGAAAACTGGTTGAGATTAGGTCGAAACCATCAAGAAATGGGTGAAAACCTTTCAGATTGGGGTGAAAACCTTGAGATTTGGGTCCAAACCATCAAGAGTTGGGGCAACTGGTTGAGTTTTGGGTCAAAGCCACTGGCCCAGCACCACCAGCACCACCACCATAATAACTTTTGGCGCAGAAATAGGTGGCCGAGTCCTCCTCCTTCAGGTTGGTCATCTGCAGGGTGACCGTGCCCTGCCCGTTGGCCCTGGAGATGGTGAAGCGCCCCTTGACCGCCGGCGCGTAGTAGGCGCCACCACCATTGCTGTTGATCCCAGCCACCCACTGGAGGCCCCCATTGGGTGCCTGGCGCACCCAGTGCATGGCGAAGCTGCCGAAGGTGAAACCGGAGCCCTTGCAGACGAGGCTCAAGGAGCCTCCAGGTGGGACGAGGCCACCTCCGGTCTCCACCAAGGACACGGCCGCCCGGAGCCCTGCGGGAAGAGGAAAGGATGGGCCCAACTCTTGATGGTTTGGACCCAACTCTTGATGGTTTGGACCCAAATCTCAAGGTTTTCACCCCAATCTGAAAGGTTTTCACCCATTTCTTGATGGTTTCGACCAAATCTCAACCAGTTTTCCCCAAATCTTGATGGTTTTAACCCAAATCTCAACCACTTCACCCAACTCTTGATGGTTTGAACCCAACTCTTGATGGTTTGGACCCAAATCTCAACAGGTTTCCCCAAAGCTCCATTGGTTTGGACCCGAATCTCGAGTGCTTTTGCCCAAATCTCAACCAACTGACCCAAATCTTGATGGTTTTAACCCAAATCACAACCAGTTTTGCCCAAATCTCAACCACTCCCCCCAAATCTTGATGGTTTGGACCCAAATCTCAACCAATTGCCCCAAATCTGAATGGTTTTGACTCAAATCACAACCAGTTTTTCCCAAATCTCAACCACCCCCCCAAATCTTGATGGTTTGGACCCAAATCTCAAGTGCTTTTGACCGAAATATCAACAATTTGCTCAAAATCCTCTTGGTTCTGATCCAAATCTCAATAGTTTTCCCCAAATCTTGACGGTTTTCACCCAAATCTCAAGGTTTTGCCCAAATCTCCACTGGTTTTGACCCAAATCTCAACCATTTGCTCCAAATCTTGATGGCTTTGATCCAAAACTCATGTGCTTTTACCCAGATCTCCTTGGTTTTGACCCAAATCTCAACCAATTGCCTCCAATCTTGATGTTTCTCACCCAGATCTCAACCAGTTTCACCCAAATCTCCACTGGTTTTGACCCAAATCTCAACCAACTGCCCCGAATCCTCTTGGTTTTGACCCAAAATCTCAAATCAACAGGATTTGGGGCAATGGGTGTTGATTTGGGCCAAAGCCAATGGAGATTTGGGCGAAGCTGGTGGAGATTTGGGTCAAACCCATCGAGATCTGGGGAAAACTATTGAGATTTGGGTCAAACCCATCAAGATTTGGGTCAAATGGTTGAGATTTGGGTCCAAACCAATGGAGATTTGGGCAAAACTGGTTGAGATTTGGGTGAAAACCATCAAGATTTGCGTCAGTTGGTTGAGATTTGGGCAAAAGCACTCGAGATTCGGGTCGAAACCAATGGAGCTTTGGGGAAACCTGTTGAGATTTGGGTCCAAACCATCAAGTGTTGGGTCCAAACCATCAAGAGTTGGGTCAAGTGGTCGAGATTTGGGTTAAAACCATCAAGATTTGGGGAAACCTGGTTGAGATTTGGGTTAAAACCATCAAGATTTGGGGAAAACTGGTTGAGGTTTGGTCAAAACCATCAAGAAATGGGTGAAAACCTTTCAGATTGGGGTGAAAACCTTGAGATTTGGACAAAAACATCAAGAGTTGGGTCAAGTGGTTGAGATTTGGGTTAAAACCATCAAGATTTGGGGAAAACTGGTTGAGATTTGGTCGAAACCATCAAGAAATGGGTGAAAACCTTTCAGATTGGGGTGAAAACCTTGAGATTTGGGTCCAAACCATCAAGAGTTGGGTCCAAACCATCAAGAGTTGGGCCCATCCTTTCCTCTTCCCGCAGGGCTCCGGGCGGCCGTGTCCTTGGTGGAGACCGGAGGTGGCCTCGTCCCACCTGGAGGCTCCTTGAGCCTCGTCTGCAAGGGCTCCGGCTTCACCTTCGGCAGCTTCGGCATGGACTGGGTGCGCCAGGCACCCAATGGGGGCCTCCAGTGGGTGGCTGGGATCACCTACAATGGTGGTTGGAAGGGCTACGCGCCGGCGGTCAAGGGGCGCTTCACCATCTCCAGGGACAACGGGCAGGGCACGGTCACCCTGCAGATGACCAACCTGAAGGAGGAGGACTCGGCCACCTATTTCTGCGCCAAATGTTATTATGGTGGTGGTGCTGGTGGTGCTGGGCCAGTGGCTTTGACCCAAAACTCAACCAGTTGCCCCAACTCTTGATGGTTTGGACCCAAATCTGAAGGTTTTCACCCCAATCTGAAAGGTTTTCACCCATTTCTTGATGGTTTCGACCAAATCTCAACCAGTTTTCCCCAAATCTTGATGGTTTTAACCCAAATCTCAACCACTTGACCCAACTCTTGATGGTTTGAACCCAACTCTTGATGGTTTGGACCCAAATCTCAACAGGTTTCCCCAAAGCTCCATTGGTTTGGACCCGAATCTCGAATGCTTTTGCCCAAATCTCAACCAACTGACCCAAATTTAGATGGTTTGGACCCAAATCTCCACCAGCTTTGCCCAAATCTCCATTGGTTTGGACCCAAATCTCAACCATTTGACCCAAATCTTGACGGGTTTGACCCAAATCTCAATAGTTTTCCCCAGATCTCGATGGGTTTGACCCAAATCTCCACCAGCTTCGCCCAAATCTCCATTGGGTTTGGCCCAAATCAACACCCATTGCCCCAAATCCTGTTGATTTGAGATTTTGGGTCAAAACCAAGAGGATTCGGGGCAGTTGGTTGAGATTTGGGTCAAAAGCAGTGGAGATTTGGGTGAAACTGGTTGAGATCTGGGTGACAAACATCAAGATTGGAGGCAATTGGTTGAGATTTGGGTCAAAACCATCCACATTTGGTGCAAACTACAGAGATTTGATCAGAACCATCAAGATTTGGGGCAATTGGTTGAGTTTCTGGAAAAAGCACTTGAGATTTGGGTCCAAAAGATCAAAGTTTGGGTCAAATGGTTGATGTTTGGGCAAAACTGGATGAGATTTGAGTCAAACCCATCAAGATTTGGGTCAATTGTTTGAGATTTGAGCCAAAGCACTCGAGATTTGGGTGCAAACCATCAAGATTTGGGGGGAATGGTTGAGATTTGGGCAAAACTGGTGGAGATTTGGGTGAAAATGTTGAAATTTGGGCAAAACCATCAAGAGTTGGGGGAAACCATCAAGAGTTGGGCCCATCCTTTCCTCTTCCCGCAGGGCTCCGGGCGGCCGTGTCCTTGGTGGAGACCGGAGGTGGCCTCGTCCCACCTGGAGGCTCCTTGAGCCTCGTCTGCAAGGGCTCCAGCTTCACCTTCGGCAGCTTCAGCATGGACTGGGTGCGCCAGGCACCCAATGGGGGCCTCCAGTGGGTGGCTGGGATCAACAGCAATGGTGGCAGCACCTGGTACGCGCCGGCGGTCAAGGGGCGCTTCACCATCTCCAGGGACAACGGGCAGGGCACGGTCACCCTGCAGATGACCAACCTGAAGGAGGAGGACTCGGCCACCTATTTCTGCGCCAGAAGTTATGGTGCTGGTGCTGGTGGTGCTGGGCCAGTGGCTTTGACCCAAAACTCAACCAGTTGCCCCAAAACTTGATGGTTTGGACCCAAATCTCAAGGTTTTCACCTCAATCTGAAAGGTTTTCACCCAATTCTTGATGGTTTCGACCAAATCTCAACCGGTTTTCCCCAAATCTTGATGGTTTTAACCCAAATCTCAACCACTTGACCCAACTCTTGAAGGTTTGGACCCAACTCTTGATGTTTTTGTCCAAATCTCAAGGTTTTAACCCCAATCTGAAAGGTTTTCACCCATTTCTTGATGGTTTCGACCAAATCTCAACAATTTTCCCCAAATCTTGATGGTTTTAACCCAAATCTCAACCACTTGACCCAACTCTTGATGGTTTGGACCCAACTCTTGATGGTTTGGACCCAACTCTTGATGTTTTTGTCCAAATCTCAAGGTTTTCACCCCAATCTGAAAGGTTTTCACCCATTTCTTGATGGTTTCGACCAAATCTCAACCAGGTTTCCCCAAATCTTGATGGTTTTAACCCAAATCTCAACCACTTGACCCAACTCTTGGTGGTTTGGACCCAACTCTTGATGGTTTGGACCCAACTCTTGATGGTTTGGACCCAAATCTCAAGGGTTTCACCCCAATCTGAAAGGTTTTCACCCATTTCTTGATGGTTTCGACCAAATCTCAACCAGGTTTCCCCAAATCTTGATGGTTTTAACCCAAATCTCAACCACTTGACCCAACTCTTGATGGTTTGGACCCAACTCTTGATGGTTTGGACCCAAATCTCAAGGGTTTCACCCCAATCTGAAAGGTTTTCACCCATTTCTTGATGGTTTCGACCAAATCTCAACCAGGTTTCCCCAAATCTTGATGGTTTTAACCCAAATCTCAACCACTTGACCCAACTCTTGATGGTTTGGACCCAACTCTTGATGGTTTGGACCCAAATCTCAAGGTTTTCACCCCAATCTGAAAGGTTTTCACCCATTTCTTGATGGTTTCGACCAAATCTCAACCAGTTTTCCCCAAATCTTGATGGTTTTAACCCAAATCTCAACCACTTGACCCAACTCTTGATGGTTTGGACCCAACACTTGATGGTTTGGACCCAAATCTCAACAGGTTTCCCCAAAGCTCCATTGGTTTGGACCCGAATCTCGAATGCTTTTGCCCAAATCTCAACCAACTGACCCAAATCTTGATGGTTTTCACCCAAATCTCAACTAGTTTTGCCCAAATCTCAACCATTTCCCCCAAACCTTGATGGTTTGGACCCAAATCTCAAGTGCTTTTGACCAAAATATCAACAATTTGCTCCAAATCTTCTTGGTTCTGATCCAAATCTCAAGAGTTTTCCCCAAATCTTGTCGGTTTTCACCCAAATCTCAAGGTTTTGCCCAAATCTCCATTGGTTTGGACCCAAATCTCAACCATTTGCTCCAAATCTTGATGGCTTTGATCCAAAACTCATGTGCTTTTACCCAAATCTCCTTGGTTTTGACCCAAATCTCAACCAATTGCCTCCAATCTTGATGTTTCTCACCCAGATCTCAACCAGTTTCACCCAAATCTCCACTGGTTTTGACCCAAATCTCAACCAACTGCCCCAAATCCTCTTGGTTTTGACCCAAAATCTCAAATCAACAGGATTTGGGGCAATGGGTGTTGATTTGGGCCAAACCCAATGGAGATTTGGGCGAAGCTGGTGGAGATTTGGGTCAAAACCATCGAGATCTGGGGAAAACTATTGAGATTTGGGTCAAACCCGTCAAGATTTGGGTCAAATGGTTGAGATTTGGGTCCAAACCAATGGAGATTTGGGCAAAACTGGTGGAGATTTGGGTCCAAACCATCAAGATTTGGGTCAATTGGTTGAGTTTTGGGTCAAAGCCACTGGACCACGGGGCCACCACCAGCACCAGCACCACCGCCATATCCTGTGGTGGAGACCGGAGGTGGCCTCGTCCCACCTGGAGGCTCCTTGAGCCTCGTCTGCAAGGGCTCCGGCTTCACCTTCGGCAGCTTTGCCATGCACTGGGTGCGCCAGGCACCCAATGGGGGCCTCCAGTGGGTGGCTGGGATCAACAGCAATGGTGGCACCACCTGGTACGCGCCGGCGGTCAAGGGGCGCTTCACCATCTCCAGGGACAACGGGCAGGGCACGGTCACCCTGCAGATGACCAACCTGAAGGAGGAGGACTCGGCCACCTATTTCTGCGCCAAAAGTTATGGTGCTGGTGCTGGCCCAGTGGTCCAGTGGCTTTGACCCAAAACTCAACCAGTTGTCCCAACTCTTGATGTTTTGGACCCAACTCTTGATGGTTTGGACAAAATCTCAAGGTTTTCACCCCAATCTGAAAGGTTTTCACCCATTTCTTGATGGTTTCGACCAAATCTCAACAATTTTCCCCAAATCTTGATGGTTTTAACCCAAATCTCAACCACTTGACCCAACTCTTGATGGTTTGGACCCAAATCTCAAGGTTTTCACCCCAATCTGAAAGATTTTCACCCATTTCTTGATGATTTTGACCAAATCTCAACCAGTTTTCCCCAAATCTTGATGGTTTTAACCCAAATCTCAACCACTTGACCCAACTCTTGATGTTTTTGTCCAAATCTCAAGGTTTTCACCCCAATCTGAAAGGTTTTCACCCATTTCTTGATGGTTTCGACCAAATCTCAACCAGTTTTCCCCAAATCTTGATGCTTTTAACCCAAATCTCAACCACTTGACCCAACTCTTGATGGTTTGAACCCAACTCTTGGTGGTTTGGACCCAAATCTCAACAGGTTTCCCCAAAGCTCCATTGGTTTGGACCCGAATCTTGAGTGCTTTTGCCAAAATCTCAACCAACTGACCCAAATCTTGATGGTTTTCACCCAAATCTTAACCAGTTTTGCCCAAATCTCAACCACTCCCCCCAAATCTTGATGGTTTGGACCCAAATCTCAACCAATTCCCCCAAATCTGAATGGTTTTGACTCAAATGTCAACCAGTTTTTCCCAAATCTCAACCATTTGCCCCAAACCTTGATGGTTTGGACCCAAATCTCAAGTGCTTTTGACCAAAATATCAACAATTTGCTCAAAATCCTCTTGGTTCTGATCCAAATCTCAGTAGTTTTCCCCAAATCTTGACGGTTTTCACCCAAATCTCAAGGTTTTGCCCAAATCTCCACTGGTTTTGACCCAAATCTCAACCAACTGCCCTGAATCCTCTTGGTTTTGACCCAAAATCTCAAATCAACAGGATTTGGGGCAATGGGTGTTGATTTGGGCCAAAGCCAATGGAGATTTGGGCGAAGCTGGTGGAGATTTGGGTCAAACCCATCGAGATCTGGGGAAAACTATTGAGATTTGGGTCAAACCCATCAAGATTTGGGTCAAATGGTTGAGATTTGGGTCCAAACCAATGGAGATTTGGGCAAAGCTGGTGGAGATTTGGGTCCAAACCATCCAGATTTGGGTCAATTGGTTGAGTTATGGGTCAAAGTTGACCAAATCTCTACTGGTTTTGACTGAAGGTCAACGACTTCTGCCCCAAAGCTTGCTGGGTTGGACCCAAATCTCACCCATTTGCCTCAAATCTCGATGTTGCGGTTTGGGTTCAAACCAATGGAGATCTGGGCAAAACTGGTTGAGATTTGGGTGCAAACCATTACGATTTGGGGCAAATGGTTGAGATTTGGGTCGAAACCGTCAAGATTTGGGGAAAACTCTTGAGATTTGGATCAGAACCAAGAGGATTCTGAGCAAAATGTTGATATTTCGGTCAAAAGCACTCGAGATTTGGGTCCAAACCATCAAGATTTGGGGCAAATGTTTGAAATTTGGGAAAAACTGGTTGTGATTTGAGTCAAAACCATTCAGATTTGGGGCAATTGGTTGAGATTTGGGTCCAAACCATCAAGATTTGGGGGGAATGGTTGAGATTTGGGCAAAACTGGTTGAGATTTGGGTGAAAACCATCAAGATTTGGGTCAGTTGGTTGAGATTTGGACAAAAGCACTCGAGATTCGGGTCGAAACCAATGGAGCTTTGGGGAAACCTGTTGAGATTTGGGTCCAAACCATCAAGAGTTGGGTCCAAACCATCAAGTGTTGGGTCAAGTGGTTGAGATTTGGGTTAAAAGCATCAAGATTTGGGGAAAACTGGTTGAGATTTGGTCAAAACCATCAAGAAATGGGTGAAAACCTTTCAGATTGGGGTGAAAACCTTGAGATTTGGGTCCAAACCATCAAGAGTTGGGTCCAAACCATCAAGAGTTGGGCCCATCCTTTCCTCTTCCCGCAGGGCTCCGGGCGGCCGTGTCCTTGGTGGAGACCGGAGGTGGCCTCGTCCCACCTGGAGGCTCCTTGAGCCTCGTCTGCAAGGGCTCCGGCTTCACCTTCGGCAGCTTCGGCATGAACTGGGTGCGCCAGGCACCCAATGGGGGCCTCCAGTGGGTGGCTGGGATCACCTACAATGGTGGTGGCACCTACTACGCGCCGGCGGTCAAGGGGCGCTTCACCATCTCCAGGGACAACGGGCAGGGCACGGTCACCCTGCAGATGACCAACCTGAAGGAGGAGGACTCGGCCACCTATTTCTGCGCCAAAAGTTATGGTGCTGGTGCTGGTGGTGCTGGGCCAGTGGCTTTGACCCAAAACTCAACCAGTTGCCCCAACTCTTGGTGGTTTGGACCCAACTCTTGATGGTTTGGACCCAAATCTCAAGTGCTTTCGACCAAAATATCAACATTTTGCTCAAAATCCTCTTGGTTCTGATGCAAATCTCAATAGTTTTTCCCAAATCTTGACGGTTTGCACCCAAATCTCAACCAGTTTTGCCCAAACCTCCATTCGTTTGGACCCAAATCTCAACAATTTGACCCAAATCTTGACGGGTTTGACCCAAATTTCAATAGTTTTCCCCAGATCTCGATGGGTTTGACCCAAATCTCCACCAGCTTCGCCCAAATCTCCATTGGGTTTGGCCCAAATCAACACCCATTGCCCCAAATCCTGTTGATTTGAGATTTGGGTCAAAACCAAGAGGATTCGGGGCAGTTGGTTGAGATTTGGGTCAAAACCAGTGGAGATTTGGGTGAAACTGGTTGAGATCTGGGTGAGAAACATCAAGATTGGAGGCAATTGGTTGAGATTTGGGTCAAAACCAAGGAGATTTGGGTAAAAGCACATGAGTTTTGGATCAAAGCCATCAAGATTTGGAGCAAATGGTTGAGATTTGGGTCCAAACCAATGGAGATTTGGGCAAAACCTTGAGATTTGGGTGAAAACCGACAAGATTTGGGGAAAACTATTGAGATTTGGATCAGAACCAAGAGGATTTTGAGCAAATTGTTGATATTTTGGTCAAAAGCACTTGAGATTTGGGTCCAAACCATCAAGACTTGGGGCAAATGGTTGAAATTTGGGTAAAACTGGTTGTGATTTGAGTCAAAACCATTCAGATTTGGGGCAATTGGTTGAGATTTGGGTCCAAACCATCAAGATTTGGGGGGAATGGTTGAGATTTGGGCAAAACTGGTTGAGATTTGGGTGAAAACCATCAAGATTTGGGTCAGTTGGTTGAGATTTGGGCAAAAGCACTCGAGGTTCGGGTCCAAACCAATGGAGCTTTGGGGAAACCTGTTGAGATTTGGGTCCAAACCATCAAGAGTTGGGTCCAAACCATCAAGAGTTGGGTCCAAACCATCAAGTGTTGGGTCAAGTGGTTGAGATTTGGGTTAAAAGCATCAAGATTTGGGGAAAACTGGTTGAGATTTGGTCGAAACCATCAAGAAATGGGTGAAAACCTTTCAGATTGGGGTGAAAACCTTGAGATTTGGACAAAAACATCAAGAGTTGGGTCCAAACCATCAAGAGTTGGGTCAAGTGGTTGAGATTTGGGTTAAAACCATCAAGATTTGGGGAAAACTGGTTGAGATTTGGTCGAAACCATCAAGAAATGGGTGAAAACCTTTCAGATTGGGGTGAAAACCTTGAGATTTGGGTCCAAATCATCAAGAGTTGGGGCAACTGGTTGAGTTTTGGGTCAAAGCCACTGGACCACTGGGCCACCACCAGCACCAGCACCACCACCATATTCTTTGGCGCAGAAATAGGTGGCCGAGTCCTCCTCCTTCAGGTTGGTCATCTGCAGGGTGACCGTGCCCTGCCCGTTGTCCCTGGAGATGGTGAAGCGCCCCTTGACCGCCGGCGCGTACCTGGTGCTGCCACCATTGCTGTGGATCCCCGCCACCCACTGGAGGCCCCCATTGGGTGCCTGGCGCACCCATTGCATGCCGAAGCTGCCGAAGGTGAAGCCGGAGCCCTTGCAGACGAGGCTCAAGGAGCCTCCAGGTGGGACGAGGCCACCTCCGGTCTCCACCAAGGACACGGCCGCCCGGAGCCCTGCGGGAAGAGGAAAGGATGGGCCCAACTCTTGATGGTTTCCCCCCAACTCTTGATGGTTTGGACCCAAATCTCAAGGTTTTCACCCCAATCTGAAAGGTTTTCACCCATTTCTTGATGGTTTCGACCAAATCTCAACCAGTTTTCCCCAAATCTTGATGGTTTTAACCCAAATCTCAACCACTTGACCCAACTCTTGATGGTTTGGACCCAACTCTTGATGGTTTGGACCCAAATCTCAACAGGTTTCCCCAAAGCTCCATTGGTTTGGACCCGAACCTCGAGTGCTTTTGCCCAAATCTCAACCAACTGACCCAAATCTTGATGGTTTTCACCCAAATCTTAACCAGTTTTGCCCAAATCTCAACCACTCCCCCCAAATCTTGATGGTTTGGACCCAAATCTCAACCAATTGCCCCAAATCTGAATGGTTTTGACTCAAATCACAACCAGTTTTTCCCAAATTTCAACCATTTGCCCCAAATCTTGATGGTTTGGACCCAAATCTCAAGTGCCTTTGACCAAAATATCAACAATTTGCTCAAAATCCTCTTGGTTCTGATCCAAATCTCAAGAGTTTTCCCCAAATCTTGTCGGTTTTCACCCAAATCTCAAGGTTTTGCCCAAATCTCACCCATTTGCCTCAAATCTCGATGTTGAGGTTTGGGTCCAAACCAATGGTGATCTGGGCAAAACTGGTTGAGATTTGGGTGCAAACCATCAAGATTTGGGGCAAATGGTTGAGATTTGGGTCGAAACCATCAAGATTTGGGGAAAACTATTGAGATTTGGATCAGAACCAAGAGGATTTTGAGCAAATTGTTGATATTTCGGTCAAAAGCACTTGAGATTTGGGTCCAAACCATCAAGATTTGGGGCAAATGTTTGAAATTTGGGAAAAACTGGTTGTGATTTGAGTCAAAACCATTCAGATTTGGGGCAATTGGTTGAGATTTGGGTCCAAACCATCAAGATTTGGGGGGAATGGTTGAGATTTGGGCAAAACTGGTTGAGATTTGGTTGAAAACCATCAAGATTTGGGTCAGTTGGTTGAGATTTGGGCAAAAGCACTCGAGATTCGGGTCCAAACCAATGGAGCTTTGGGGAAACCTGTTGAGATTTGGGTCCAAACCACCAAGAGTTGGGTCCAAACCATCAAGTGTTGGGTCAAGTGGTTGAGATTTGGGTTAAAAGCATCAAGATTTGGGGAAAACTGGTTGAGATTTGGTCAAAACCATCAAGAAATGGGTGAAAACCTTTCAGATTGGGGTGAAAACCTTGAGATTTGGACAAAAACATCAAGAGTTGGGTCCAAACCATCAAGAGTTGGGTCAAGTGGTTGAGATTTGGGTTAAAACCATCAAGATTTGGGGAAAACTGGTTGAGATTTGGTCGAAACCATCAAGAAATGGGTGAAAACCTTTCAGATTGGGGTGAAAACCTTGAGATTTGGGTCCAAACCATCAAGAGTTGGGCCCATCCTTTCCTCTTCCCGCAGGGCTCCGGGCGGCCGTGTCCTTGGTGGAGACCGGAGGTGGCCTCGTCCCACCTGGAGGCTCCTTGAGCCTCGTCTGCAAGGGCTCCGGCTTCACCTTCGGCAGCTTCGGCATGGACTGGGTGCGCCAGGCACCCAATGGGGGCCTCCAGTGGGTGGCTGGGATCAACAGCAATGGTGGCAGCACCTGGTACGCGCCGGCGGTCAAGGGGCGCTTCACCATCTCCAGGGACAACGGGCAGGGCACGGTCACCCTGCAGATGACCAACCTGAAGGAGGAGGACTCGGCCACCTATTTCTGCACCAAAGACTATGGTGGTGGTGCTGGTGCTGGTGCTGGCCCAGTGGTCCAGTGGCTTTGACCCAAAACTCAACCAGTTGCCCCAACTCTTGATGGTTTGGACCCAAATCTCAAGGTTTTCACCCCAATCTGAAAGGTTTTCACCCATTTCTTGATGGTTTCGACCAAATCTCAACCAGTTTTCCCCAAATCTTGATGGTTTTAACCCAAATCTCAACCACTTGACCCAACTCTTGATGGTTTGGACCCAACTCTTGTTGGCTTGGACCCAAATCTCAAGGTTTTCACCCCAATCTGAAAGGTTTTCACCCATTTCTTGATGATTTTGACCAAATCTCAACCAGTTTTCCCCAAATCTTGATGGTTTTAACCCAAATCTCAACCACTTGACCCAACTCTTGATGTTTTTGTCCAAATCTCAAGATTTTCACCCCAATCTGAAAGGTTTTCACCCATTTCTTGATGGTTTCGACCAAATCTCAACCAGGTTTCCCCAAATCTTGATGGTTTTAACCCAAATCTCAACCACTTGACCCAACTCTTGATGGTTTGGACCCAAATCTCAAGGGTTTCACCCCAATCTGAAAGGTTTTCACTCATTTCTCGATGGTTTCAACCAAATCTCAACCAGTTTTCCCCAAATCTTGATGGTTTTAACCCAAATCTCAACCAATATCCCCAAATCTCCATTGGGTTTGACCCAAGATTTGGGGGGAAACCATCGAGATTTGGGGCAAAATCAGCAAGATCTGAGTGAAACCCGTCAAGAGTTGAGGGAAAGAGTTGAGGTTCAGGGAAAACCGGTTGAGATTTGGGCCAAAACATCAAAATTTGGGGGAAAACCATCAAGATTTGGTCAAAACCATCAAGATTTGGGACAAAATGTGGAGATTTGGGTTAAAACCAGCTGAGATTTGATCGAAACCATCAAGAAATGGGTGAAAACCTTTCAGATTGGGGTGAAACCCTTGAGATTTGGGTCCAAACCATCAAGAGTTGGGTCCAAACCATCAAGAGTTGGGTCAAGTGGTTGAGCTTTGGGTTAAAACCCTCAAGATTTGGGGAAAACTGGTTGAGATTTGGTCGAAACCATCAAGAAATGGGTGAAAACCTTTCAGATTGGGGTGAAAACCTTGAGATTTGGATCCAAACCATCAAGAGTTGGGTCCAAACCATCAAGAGTTGGGTCAAGTGGTTGAGATTTGGGTTAAAACCATCAAGATTTGGGGAAAACTGGTTGAGATTTGGTCGAAACCATCGAGAAATGGGTGAAAACCTTTCAGATTGGGGTGAAAACCTTGAGATTTGGGTCCAAACCATCAAGAGTTGGGTCGAGGCCACCTCCGGTCTCCACCAAGCCCTAATAGAGCCAATTATTAGCTCTAATTGAGGTGAGCTTGGAGTTAAATTGAATTTTATGCTTAATTAGTAGCCCTAATAGATGTAATGAATAGATATAACGGAGGGGGCTGCGGATTAAATCTCATTTGAAGCCCTGATAACTAATTATTAGCCCTAATAGAGCCACTAATTAGCTCTTATTGAGGTCAGCTGGGGGTTAAATTAGTTTTTTTGCTTAATTATTAGCCCTAATAGACATAAGTAATAGATTTAACAGAGGGGGCTGTGGCATAAATCTCATTTGAAGCCCTGATAAGTAATTATTAGTCCTAATAGAGCCAATTATTAGCTCTAATTGAGATGAGCTGGGGGTTAAAATCATTTTTTTGCTTAATTATTAGCCCTAATATACATAATTAATAGATTTAACAGAGGGGGCTGCAGATTAAATCTCATTTGAAGCCCTGATAAGTAATTATTAGTCCTAATAGAGCCAATTATTAGCTCTAATTGAGGTGAGCTGGGGGTTAAATTCAATTTTATGCTTAATTATTAGCTCTAATAGATGTAATTAATAGATTTAACGGAGGGGGCTGCGGATTAAATCTGATTTGAAGCCCTGATAACTAATTATTAGCCCTAATAAAGCCAATTATTAGCTCTAATGAATGGGCTATTCTCCTCCCCCCCCGAATTCAGGTGCCGAAAGCCTCAGCTGCGCCCGGAGCCGGAAGCCGGGGCTGATTTTGGGGCCGAAAAGGCCCTTTTTGGGGTTTCCGGCCTCTTCTTGGCTATTTTTGGCAGGGAAAACCCCAAATCCGGGCGTTTTGGGACCAAAACGGGGCCCCCGGGGGGGGGGGGAAGAGGGGGGGAGGGGATTAATGGGGGCAAAGGGGCCTCTCGATTAACGGCGCGCTGCTAATTAATGGCGCGCTGCTAATTAATGGCCATTAGAGCGGCTGCGCTCATTAATGCAGCCACTAACCGGATTAATTGCACTTATTAGCGTTTATTAATGGCTATTAGTAGTATTATTAGGTGAGCTGTAACCGTTACTGGTTTTCTAGGGGGAATGGTGGGTTACTGGTGTTATGGCTACCTATTATTATTATTATTATTATTATTATTATTATTATTATTATTATTATTATTATTATTATTATTATTATTATTATTATTATTTAATAGCTATTATTGCTATTATGATTATTACAACTACTATTATTATCGTTATCATCATTATTATGGTTATTATTATCACCATTGTTATCATTATCATTATTATCATGTTATTATTATTATTTTTATTATTATTTTGTTATAGTTATTATTGCTATTATTATTATTACTACTATTATTATCGTTATTATCATTATTATGGTTATTATTATCATTATTGTTATCATTCTCATTATTATAATGGTCATTATTATCATTACTTTATTATTATTATCATTATTGTTATCATTATTATCATTATTATTATCGTTATCGTTATCGTTATCATTATTAATGTTATCATTATTATTATCGTTATCATCATTATTATTATATCATTGCCATTATTATCATTATTATCATTATTACCATTATCACCATCGTAATCACCACTCTTTTATTATTTATTAGTCAATATTACTTATTATCTTTATTAATAGCAGCACCATCATCAATAATCATTATCAAATTATTTTTATCTTCATTATATTTATTAACTTCGTTATATTTATTATTATTAATATTATTGTATTTATTATTATCAGTATTTCTGCATTATGATTATTATTAATATCATCGTATTTATTATTAACAAGACCATTATATTTATTAATAGCATTACGATTATAATTAACATTACTTTTATTATATTTATTAACGTTATTATATTTATTCATTTTACCATTGTATTTATTACTAATATCATCTTTATTATCTTTATTATTTTCATAATATTTATTAACATTACCAGTATGTTTATTATTATTAATATTATATTTATTATATTTATTAATAGTACCATTATATTTATTATTATTGACATTATCTTTACTATCTTTATTAATTTTACCATTATATTTATTATTAATATTATCTTTATTATATGTATTATTTTTATAATACTTATTAACATTACCATTATGTTCTTATTATTATATTTATTAACATTACCATAATGTTTATTATTATTACCATGATATTTATTATATTTATTAATAGTACCATTATATTTATTATTATTGACATTATCTTTACTATATTTATTAATTTTACCATTATATTTATTATTAATATTATTTTTATTAACCTTATAATATTTACTAACATTACCATTATATTTTTATTATTATATATTAATATTACCATTATCTTTATTATTAGTAACATTATCTTTATTATATTTATTAATTTTACCATTGTATTTATTATTAATATTATCTTTATTATATTTATTAATAGTACTATTACATTTATTATTATTGACATTATCTTTATTATATTAATTAATTTTACTATTAAATTTATTATTAAAATTATCTTTATTATATCTATTAATATTACTTTTATATTTATTATTAACATTATCGTTGTTATCTTTATTATTATATATTTATTATATTTATTAACATTGCCCTTATAATTATCAACATTGGCTTCATTATTACCTTTATTACACCTATTATTAACATTATCTTTATTATTAACATCATCTTCATTTGTTATTATTGCCTTTATTACACCCATTATTAACATTATATTTATTATTAATACCTTCATTATATTCATTATCTTCACTATATTTATTTATTAACCTTATCATTATATCCTCACCTTAATTACATTTATTATCTCCATTATATTGATCATTATTAGCATCATCACGATATTTATTACTATTAGCATTACATTATCATAATTTCTATAATTATCTCCATTATCTTTATAACCATTGCTCTAATAATTACTATTAATAACTATTTTTAACCCATCCCCATCAATTTTCCGTTGCTTTCATTAACCTCATTAATTTTATTGATGTTATTAATTGCATTATTTCCAATTGCTCTGATGTTTTACCATTCGCTACTTAATATTTGAAGGGAAACGCTCTTTTATTGATTTAATGATCATCACCTTTATTAATTACGGCGCCACCGATCAAACGCTTGAGTGGGCAATTGCCGTGTAGTCATTATTTATTATATTAATTATTATTAATTATTATTAACTTTATTCTTATTGTTTTTATTCTTATATTTATTATCTATTACTTATTATTTTTATTGATTATATTTTATGCTTAGATTTCTTATCTATTATTTTTATTATGTTGATTATCTACTATGTATTATTTTATTAATATGCTCATAATCATTATTATTTATTAATCTTTGGGTATTTATCGGGTATTTATTATTTCTTATATTTATTTATATTCTTATATTTATTATATTCTTATATTAATTATTATTAACTTTATTCTTGCATTTATTTCCATCCTTGTATTTCCTATCTATTACTTATTATTTTCATTATATTGATTATATATTACTTATTATTTTCATGCTTAGATATCTTATCAACCATTTATTATTTTTATTACATTGATTAACTATTATTTTTATTATTTTTATTATAGTTTTATGCTTGTAGTCATTATTTATGATTTATTAATTTTGTTCTACTGGTTATCCACTATTTATTATTTTGATTATATTGATTATCTACTATTATTTTTATTATTTTTATTATTTCCATTATTTTCATTATATTTATTATATATTTTTAATAATTTTACACTTATAATTATCGCCTATTATTTATTATTTTGTTTATTGTTCTATTTATTCTATTTATTATATTTTTATCCTTATATTTATCATCTATTATTATTTTCATTATTTTCATTGTATTTATTATATATTGCTTATTAATTTTACACTTATATTTATCACCTATTATTTATTAATTTTATTCTATTATTCTATTTATTCTATTTATTCTATTTTTATGTTTATATTTATTATCTATTATTATTTCCATTATTTTTATTATATTTATTATATATTATTCATTAATTTTACACTTATAATTATCACCTATTACTTATTATTTTCAGTTTATTATTCTATTATTTATTATATTTTTATCCTTATATTTATCATCTATTATTATTTTCATTATTTTTATTATATTTATTATATATTATTTATTAATTTCCCACTTACATTTATCACCTATTATTTATTAATTTTATTCTATTATTATATTTTTATGCTTATATTTATCATCTATTATTATTTCCATTATTATATTTATTATATATTATTCATTAATTTTACACTTATAATTATCACCTATTACTTATTATTTTCAGTTTATTATTCTATTTATTCTATTTATTCTATTTTTATCCTTATATTTATCATCTATTATTATTTTCATTATTTTTATTCTATTTATTATATATTATTTATTAATTTCACACTTATATTTATCACCTATTATTTATTAATTTTATTCTATTATTATATTTATTCTATTTTTATGCTTATATTTATTATCTATTATTATTTGCATTATTTTATTATATTTATTATATATTATTAATTTTACACTTATAATTATCACCTATTATTATTTTTAGTTTATTATTCTATTTATTATATTTTTATCCTTATATTTATCACCTATTGTTATTTTCATTATTTTTATTATATTTATTATATATTACTCATTAATTTCACACTTATATTTATCACCTATTATTAATTTTATTCTATTATTCTATTTATTTTATTTATTATATTTTTATGCTTATATTTATCATCTATTATTATTTTCATTATTTTTATTATATATTGTTTATTAATTTCACACTTATATTTATCACCTATTTTTTATTATTTTTACTCTATTGATTATTATTTTTATTCTATTTATTATATTTTTATGCTTACTTATCATCTATTATTACTTCTGTTACATTATCTATTTATTATTTTTATTCTATTGATTATATATTATTTATTAATCTTATGCTGGTATTCATTATCCATTGTTTATTAGTATTATATTGATGATCTATTATTTTTACTCTATTGATTAATTATTATATTTATTATATTTAATTATATTAATTATATTTTATTATATTCCTTATATTTTATTATATTTCTTATACTTTATTATATTTCTTATATTTTATGCTTCCATTTATTATCTATTATTTATTATTTCTTGTTACATTGATTACTCTTCACTAATTTTGTTCTATTGATTATCTATTACTAATTATTTTCGTTCCTATATATATTTATTTCTATTTCTATTTCTATTTCTATTTCTATTTCTATTTCTATTTCTATTTCTATTTCTATTTCTATTTCTATTTATTAGTGATAATTCCTATTTATTAGTGATAATTTCTGCTCTATCGATGATGATTTCTCTCGTATCGATTCTTCTCCCCCATTTCCAGGCTTCCATTTCTCCCCCACCATTAATTTCATCACATTTCCTCTCTAATATTTCTTATTTCCACCCCCGTATTTATGATCAATCCATTATTTTGAATCTCACGCTAATTATTTGCATTAATAATGACGTCATCGACTCGGTTATTTTCTACCACTGCTATTTGCTCCTCAATCTTGATGATTATTTCATGGGAAATGCTCTTTAATTCTTGTTATTATTAATCCAACACCAAAATCATCACCGTTATTGCTGTTATTATTATTATTACCGCTATTATCATTATTATTACCATTATTATTATCATTATCACCACTATTATTATCATTATTATTTTATAATCGCCACTATTTTTACATCATTAATTTATTTTTAATGTATTATTGATTTTCTATTATTATTATTTTTCTATTATTATCATTTTTGTATTATCATTATTATTATTACCATTATTACCGTTATTACTAATATTTTTACCCTTATTATCATTATTATTACTCCACTTCCTTCTATTATCACCACAATTATCACCAATAAACCCCCCTTATTAGCATTATTTGCCTTTCATTAGCGTTATTACCCAGCGCCGTCATCATTTTATTTAATAATCGAGTAATAAATGGAATTTCAGTTAATAAAGGTAATAAATAAATCTAATAAAAAGGAAATAAATGGAATAAATGAACGGAATAAGAGGAAATAAAGTGGAGGAAAATGTGGAATCAGAAGAAAACGGAGCAAAGAAGAAAAATGGGGGGAAAGAAGGAAAAGGGAAAAATCAAATTTAAAATTGAATTAAAATTTGAATTTAAAATTAAATTTCAAATTAAATTTAAAATTAAATTTAAAATTAAATTTAAAATTAAATTACACCGAATAAAAAAGGAATCAAATGGAATAAAAGCGAATAAAGGGGCTAAAAAGAAAGGAGATAAAAGAAGAAATGGAAGGAATTTTATTAATTAATAATAAAAAAATAATTGAAATTAAAAAATTAAAAAATAATTAATTGAATGGCGAAAACCGACAAAAATGGGTGAAATAAATGAAATAAATGAAATAAACCCAACGGTGGAGAGGAAATGGATGGGGGGAAAGGGAGGAAATCAATGAAAAGCGATAAAAGCAGAAATGGAATTAATTAAAATTAATGAAATGGTGAAAAATTAATGCAATAAATGGGAGAAAATCAATGAATTGGTGAAAAATGACTGAGAAATGCCTTGAAATAAATGAAAAAGGCTCTGAAATCGATGAAATCAACGCCCAAAAGGGAACTAAAGAAGACGAAATCGAAGCAAAATAGAAATAAGGGAAATAAAGGAAATTAATTAATTGAATTATATTAAAATAAATGAAATTGGAAGTTAATGGCAATTGAAATTCCTTTAAATTTCAATTAAAAGCATCGAAATGGAGTGAAATCGAGGCAAGCGATGCAGGAAACAAGGAAAAAGAAGCAACAGAAGTGAGAGGAAACTCAAATTAATAAAATTAATAAATGAAAATAATTATTTAATTAATATTAATTTATTAGACGCATTCAAACTAATTAAAGGGAAGAAAAGCCAACAAATCAAATAAACGACCGAACCCCCATGAGTTAGAAGCGGCTCAAATCGCTCCAATCGGGGGGGGGGGGGGCAACTCATTGATAATTAATTAAAGCAATTAATTAATGACAATTAAGCCCCATTCGCGAGGAGGGAGGGAAACTCACCCGCCCGCGCGGTTTTTCCCGCGCCACCCTCAACCGCAACCACGTGATTTTCCGCCAGCTGAGAACCAAAACTTTGGTTGTCGTCGCCGCCCACACCGATTGTGGCCCATTTTCAGTCTCCCAGCACCAAAATCAACCTTTTTCACCCCAAAATAAAGGCGGGAAGGGAAAGCGAGGGAGTTTAAAGGGGAAGGAGGCGCATTTTCCATCTCACAACGCCAAAATCCCCCCTTTTCACCCCAAAACTTGCGCGGGGGGGGAAGTTTGGAAGGGAAACTGGGCAAATTTTGCACCTCCCAGCCCCAAAATCGCCCTTTTTCATCCCAAAATAACGGTGGGAAGGGCAAGAAGAGGGGTTTAAGGTGGGAGAGGGTTCACTTTCCACCTCCCCACCCCAAAATCCCCCCTTTTCACCCCAAAATTTGCGCGGGGGGGGAGTTTGGAAGGGAAATGGGGCAAATTTTGCACCTCCCAGCCCCAAAATCGCCCTTTTTCACCCCAAAATAACGGTGGGAAGAGCAAGAAGAGGGGTTTAAGGGGGGAGAGGGTTCATTTTCCACCTCCCAACCCCAAAATCCCCCCTTTTCACCCCAAAATTTGCGCGGGGGGGGAGTTTGGAAGGGAAACGGGGCAAATTTTGCACCTCCCAGCCCCAAAATCGCCCTTTTTCACCCCAAAATAACGGTGGGAAGGGCAAGAAGAGGGGTTTAAGGTGGGAGAGGGTTCACTTTCCACCTCCCCACCCCAAAATCCCCCCTTTTCACCCCAAAATTTGCGCGGGGGGGGAAGTTTGGAAGGGAAACTGGGCAAATTTTGCACCTCCCAGCCCCAAAATCGCCCTTTTTCACCCCAAAATAACAGTGGGAAGGGCAAGAAGGGGGTTTTAAGGTGGGAGAGGGTTCACTTTCCACCTCCCCACCCCAAAATCCCCCCTTTTCACCCCAAAATTAGGACAGGGGGAGGAGTTTGGAAGGGAAATGGGGCAAATTTTGCACCTCCCAGCCCCAAAATCGCCCTTTTTCACCCCAAAATAACAGTGGGAAGGGCAAGAAGAGGGGTTTAAGGTGGGAGAGGGTTCATTTTCCACCTCCCCATCCCAAAATCCCCCCTTTTCACCCCAAAATTTGCGCGGGGGGGGAGTTTGGAAGGGAAATGGGGCAAATTTTGCACCTCCCAGCCCCAAAATCGCCCTTTTTCACCCCAAAATAACGGTGGGAAGGGCAAGAAGGGGGCTTTAAGGGGGGAGTGGGTTCATTTTCCACCTCCCCACCCCAAAATCCCCCCTTTTCACCCCAAAATTTGCGCGGGGGGGGAGTTTGGAAGGGAAATGGGGCAAATTTTGAACCTCCCAGCCCCAAAATCGCCCTTTTTCACCCCAAAATAACGGTGGGAAGGGCAAGAAGGGGGTTTTAAGGTGGGAGAGGGTTCATTTTCCATCTCACAACCCCAAAATCCCCCCTTTTCACCCCAAAATTAGGGCGGGAGGGGGACTTTTAAAGGGAAACCGGGCAATTTTTCCACCTCCCAGCCCCAAAATCGCACTTTTTCACCCCAAAATAACAGTGGGAAGGGCAAGAAGAGGGGTTTAAGGTGGGAGAGGGTTCATTTTCCACCTCCCAACCCCCAAAATCCCCCCTTTTCACCCCAAAATTAGGGCGGGGGGAGGAGTTTGGAAGGGAAATGGGTGAAATTTTGCACCTCCCAGCCCCAAAATCGCCCTTTTTCACCCCAAAATAACGGTGGGAAGGGCAAGAAGGGGGGGTTTAAGGTGGGAGAGGGTTCACTTTCCACCTCCCCACCCCAAAATCCCCCCTTTTCACCCCAAAATTTGCGCGGGGGGGGAGTTTGGAAGGGAAATGGGGCAAATTTTGCACCTCCCAGCCCCAAAATCGCCCTTTTTCACCCCAAAATAACGGTGGGAAGGGCAAGAAGGGGGGGTTTAAGGTGGGAGAGGGTTCACTTTCCACCTCCCCACCCCAAAATCCCCCCTTTTCACCCCAAAATTTGCGCGGGGGGGGAGTTTGGAAGGGAAATGGGGCAAATTTTGCACCTCCCAGCCCCAAAATCGCCCTTTTTCACCCCAAAATAACAATGGGAAGGGCAAGAAGAGGGTTTTAAGGTGGGAGAGGGTTCATTTTCCACCTCCCAACCCCAAAATCCCCCCTTTTCACCCCAAAATTTGCGCGGGGGGGGAGTTTGGAAGGGAAATGGGGCAAATTTTGCACCTCCCAGCCCCAAAATCGCCCTTTTTCACCCCAAAATAACAGTGGGAAGGGCAAGAAGGGGGGGTTTAAGGTGGGAGAGGGTTCAGTTTCCACCTCCCCACCCCAAAATCCCCCCTTTTCACCCCAAAATTTGCGCGGGGGGGGAGTTTGGAAGGGAAATGGGGCAAATTTTGCACCTCCCAGCCCCAAAATCGCCCTTTTTCACCCCAAAATAACGGTGGGAAGGGCAAGAAGAGGGGTTTAAGGTGGGAGAGGGTTCATTTTCCACCTCCCCACCCCAAATTCCCCCCTTTTCACCCCAAAATTTGCGCGGGGGGGGAGTTTGGAAGGGAAATGGGTGAAATTTTGCACCTCCCAGCCCCAAAATCGCCCTTTTTCACCCCAAAATAACGGTGGGAAGGGCAAGAAGAGGGGTTTAAGGTGGGAGAGGGTTCATTTTCCCCCTCCCAACCCCAAATCCCCCCTTTTTACCCCAAAATTAGGGCGGGAGGGGGACTTTTAAAGGGAAACCGGGCAAATTTTGCACCTCCCAGCCCCAAAATCGCCCTTTTTCACCCCAAAATAACGGTGGGAAGAGCAAGAAGAGGGGTTTAAGGGGGGAGAGGGCTCATTTTCCACCTCCCCACCCCAAAATCCCCCCTTTTTACCCCAAAATTATGGCGGGAGGGGGACTTTTAAAGGGAAACTGGGCAAATTTTGCACCTCCCAGCCCCAAAATCGCCCTTTTTCACCCCAAAGCCGTGGCCCCTCCCCCCAGGTGACGTCACGTCCCTTTCCCCCTCCTTTTCCTGTTGGAATTCCGAGGGGGGGGGGGGGTGTTTGGGAATCCCCTCCCCTCCCCCCACCCATGGATGAGGCGGGAGGTGGGTGAAGGGGGGGGGGGACAGACGGACAGACAGAGGGACGAGGCCTCCGTGTCCGTCTGTCCGTCCGTCCCAGGCCTCAGGGCACCCAAAGACACCCCCCCCCACCCCCCCCTTGTCCGTCTGTCTGTCCCCACCCCCCTTTATCTCTCTGTCCGTCCTCCCCCCCCCTTTGTCCGTCTGTCCGCCCCCCATTTGAATCCATTGCCCTCCTCTGTCTGTCTGTCTGTCCGCCCTCCCCCCATCGTTTAAGGCCTCTCTGAGTAGGGGGGGGGGAGGGATTTTGGGGGAAAAAGGGGGATTTGGGGAAAAAAGGGGGGAGGGGGAGGGGGGAAATGGGTTTTGGGGGGGAAAAGGGGGATTTGGGGAAAAAAGGGGGGGTTGGGAGGGGGGATTTGGGGGGGAAATGGGATTTGGGGGGAAAAAGGGGGATTTTGGAAAAAAGGGGGGTTGGGGAGGGGGGACTTGGGGGGGAAATGGGATTTGGGGGGAAAAAGGGGGATTTTGGGAAAAAAGGGGGGGGTTGGGGAAGGGGGAGGGGGGAGTTGGGGGGGAAATGGGATTTGGGGGGAAAAAGGGTGGTTTTGGGGAAAAAGGGGGGAGGGGGATTTGGGGGAAAAAGGGTGGTTTTGGGAAAAAAGGGGGGAGGGGGATTTGGGGGGATTTGGGGGGAAATGGGTTTTGGGGGGAAAAAGGGGGATTTGGGAAAAAAGGGGGGAGGGGGAGGGGGGAAATGGGTTTTGGGGGGGAAAAGAGGGTTTTTGGGAAAAAAGGGGGGTGGGGGAGGGGGATTTGGGGGGAAATGGGTTTTGGGGGGGAAAGGGGGGATTTGGGAAAAAGGGGGGGAGGGGGAGGGGGATTTGGGGGGAAATGGGTTTTGGGGGGGAAAAAGGGGTGTTTTGGGAAAAAAAGGGAGGGTGGGGGAGGGGAGATTTGGGGGGGAAATGGGATTTGGGGGGAAAAGGGGGGATTTTGGGAAAAAGGGGGGGAGGGGAAGGGGGGATTTGGGGGATTTTGGGGGAAATGGGATTTGGGGGGAAAAAGGGGGATTTTGGGAAAAAAGGGGGGGAGGGGGAGGGGGATTTGGGGGGAAAAAGGGGGATTTGGGGAAAAAGTGGGGGAGGGGGATTTGGGGGGAAATGGGTTTTGGGGGGAAATGGGTTTTGGGGGGAAAAAGGGGTGTTTTGGGAAAAAGGGAGGGTGGGGGAGGGGGGATTTGGGGGGAAAAAGGGGGGATTTTGGGAAAAAGGGGGGAGGGGGATTTGGGGGGATTTGGGGGGGAAAAAGGGTGGTTTGGGAAAAAAGGGGGAGGGGGGTTTGGGGGGAAATGGGTTTTGGGGGGGAAAAAGGGGGGATTTTGGGAAAAAGGGGGGGAGGGGGTGGGGGATTTGGGGGGAAATGGGTTTTGGGGGGAAAAAGGGGGATTTTGGGAAAAGGGGGAGGTGGGGAGGGGGATTTGGGGGGAAATGGGTTTTGGGGGGGAAAAGGGGGATTTTGGGAAAAAAGGGGGGAGGGGGAGAGGGATTTGAGGGGATTTGGGGGGGAAATGGGATTTGGGGGAAAAAAGGGTGGTTTTGAGAAAAAGGGGGGGGAAATGGGTTTTGGGGGGAAAAGAGGGTTTTTGGGAAAAAAGGGGGGTGGGGGAGGGGGATTTGGGGAGAAAAAGGGGGATTTTGGGAAAAAGGGGGGGAGGGGGAGGAGGATTTGGGGGAAATGGGATTTGGGGGAAAAAGAGGGATTTGGGGAAAAAGTGGGGGAGGGGGATTTGGGGGGATTTGGGGGGAAATGGGATTTGGGGGGAAAAGGGGTGTTTTGGGAAAAAAGGGAGGGTGGGGGAGGGGGGATTTGGGGGGGAAAAAGGGGATTTGGGGAAATGGGGAGGGGGATTTGGGGGGATTTGGGGGGAAAAAGGGTGGTTTTGGGAAAAAAAGGGGGAGGGGGAGGGGGGAAATGGGTTTTGGGGGGGAAAGGGGATTTGGGGAAAAAAAGGGGGGGTTGGGAGGGGGATTTGGGGGGAAATGGGTTTTGGGGGGGAAAAAGGGGGATTTTGGGAAAAGGGGGAGGTGGGAGGGGGATTTGGGGGGATTTGGGGGGGAAATGGGATTTGGGGGGAAAAGGGGGTTTTTGGGAAAAAAAGGGGGGTGGGGGAGGGGGATTTGGGGGGGGAATGGGATTTGGGGGGAAAAGGGTGGTTTTGGGAAAAAGGGGGGAGGGGGAGGGGGGAAATGGGTTTTGGGGGGGAAAAGGGGGGTTTGGGAAAAAGGGGGTTGGGGAGGGGGATTTGGGGGGAAAAAGGGTGGTTTTGGGAAAAAAGGAGGGAGGGGGAGGGGGGATTTGGGGGGGAAATGGGTTTTGGGGGGAAAAGGGGGGTTTTGGGAAAAAAGGGGGAGGGGATTTGTGGGGAAAAAGGGGGATTTTGGGAAAAAAGGGGGTGAGGGGGGATTTGGGGGAATGGGTTTTGGGGGAAAAGGGGGATTTGGGGAAAAAAGGGGGGAGGGGGAGGGGGGAAATGGGTTTTGGGGGGAAAAGGGGGATTTGGGGAAAAAAGGGGGGAGGGGGAGGGGAGATTTGGGGGGGAAATGGTATTTGGGGGAAAAAAGGGGGATTTTGGGAAAAAGGGGGGTTGGGGAGGGGGGACTTGGGGGGGAAATGGATTTGGGGGGAAAAGGGTGGTTTGGGGAAAAAGGGGGGAGGGGGATTTGGGGGGATTTGGGGGGAATGGGTTTTGGGGGGAAAAAGGGGGATTTTGGGAAAAGGGGGGGAGGGGGAGGGGGGGAAATGGGTTTGGGGGGGAAAAGAGGGGTTTTGGGAAAAAGGGGGGTGGGGGAGGGGGATTTGGGGGGAAATGGGTTTTGGGGGGAAAGGGGGGATTTTGGGAAAAAGGGGGGGAGGGGGATTTGGGGGGAAATGGGTTTTGGGGGGAAAAGGGGGATTTGGGGAAAAAGGGGGGAGGGGGAGAGGGATTTGGGGGATTTGGGGGGGGAAATGGGATTTGGGGGAAAAAGGGTGGTTTTGGGAAAAAGGGGGGAGGGGGAGGGGGGAAATGGGTTTTGGGGGGAAAAGGGGGGGTTTGGGAAAAAAGGGGGGAGGGGGGAGGGGGAAATGGGTTTTGGGGGGGAAAAGGGGGGTTTTGGGAAAAGAGGGTTTGGGAGGGGGATTTGGGGGGAAATGGGGGATTTGGGGAAAAAAAGGGGGGGTTGGGGAAGGGGGAGGGGGGGAGTTGGGGGGGAATGGGATTTGGGGGGAAAAAGGGTGGTTTTGGGAAAAAAGGGGGGAGGGGGAGGGGGATTTGGGGGGAAATGGGATTTGGGGGAAAAGGGGGATTTTGGGAAAAAGGGGGGGTTGGGGAGGGGGGATTTGGGGGGGAAATGGGTTTTGGGGGGAAAAGGGGGATTTTGGGAAAAAAGGGGGGTGGGGGAGGGGGATTTGGGGGGGAAATGGGTTTTGGGGGGGAAAGGGGGATTTGGGGAAAAAGGGGGGTTTGGGAGGGGGATTTGGGGGGAAATGGATTTGGGGGGAAAGGGGGGATTTTGGGAAAAAGGGGGGAGGGGAAGGGGGGATTTGGGGGGATTTGGGGGGAAATGGGTTTTGGGGGGAAAAAGGGGGATTTAAGGAAAAAAGGGGGGAGGGGGAGGGGGATTTGGGGGATTTGGGGGGGAAATGGGATTTGGGGGGAAAAAGGGGGATTTTGGGAAAAAGGGGGGGAGGGGGAGGAGGATTTGGGGGAAATGGGTTTTGGGGGGAAAAAGGGGTGTTTGGGAAAAAAAGGGAGGGTGGGGGAGGGGAGATTTGGGGGGGAAATGGGATTTGGGGGAAAAAGGGGGATTTTGGGAAAAAAAGGGGGGAGGGGGGGGATTTGGGGGAAATTGGGATTTGAGGTGAAAAATGGGGGTTTTGGGAAAAAATGGGGCTTTGGGGAGTTGGAGGGGAAATGGGTTTTGGGGTGAAAAAGGGGGATTTGGGGAAAAAGGGGGAGGGGGAGGGGGGAAATGGGTTTTGGGAAGAAAAAGGGGGGATTTTGGGAAAAAGGGCGATTTTGGGGGGGGAAGTGGGATTTGGGGTGAAAAATGGGGGTTTTGGGGAAAAAGGGGGCTTTGGGGAGTGGGGAGTTGGAGGGGAAATGGGTTTTGGGGTGAAAAAGGGGGATTTTGGGGAAAACTGAGGATTTGGGGGAGGAGAAATGGGATTTGGGGGGAAAAGGGGGGATTTTGGGGAAAAAGGGGGGGAGGGGGAGGGGGGATTTGGGGGGAAATGGGATTTGGGGTGAAAAAGGGGGATTTTGGGAAAAAAGGGGGGTGGGGGAGGGGGGAGTTGGGGGGGAAATGGGTTTTGGGGTGAAAAAGGGGGATTTGGGGCAAAAAGGTGGATTATGGTGAAAAATGGGGTGTTTGGTACCAAAAATGTGAATTTTTGGGGGGGAAATGGGGATTTGGGGAGGGGGGAGGGGATTTGGGGTGAAAAAGGTGGATTTTGGGAAAAAATGGGGATTTGGGGAGGGGAAATGGGTTTTGGGGTGAAAAAGAGGGGTTTTGGGAAAAAAAGAGGGTTTGGGGGGAAATGTGGATTTTTGGGGAGGGAAATGATTTTTGGGGTTATTTTGGGATAAAAAGGTCAGGTTTGGGGTGAAAAATGTCAATTTTGGGCAAAAATGGGGATTTTTGGGGGAGGGAAATGCATAAAAGCACCTTTTTGGGTTGAAAAATCAGATTTTTGGGGCAAACCCCTTGCTTTTGGGTCAAAAAAAGCACATTTTGGGGTCCAAACTTGATTTTTGGGGCACAAACGCAGATTTTTGGGTCAAACCTCTTATTTTTGGGTCAAAAACCTGATTTTTGGGGAACAAATCCACATTTTGGGGTCAAACCCCTTATTTTGGGTCAAAAATGAGACTTTTGGGGTTTAAAAACCTGAGTTTTGGGTCAAAAAAGCACATTTTGGGGTCTAAAAGTTGATTTTTGGGGCACAAACCCAGATTTTGGGGTCAAACCTCTTATTTTTGGGTCCAAGAACCCTGATTTTGGGTCAAAAATCAGATCTGGGGGTTAAAAACCTGAGTTTTGGGTCAAAAAAAGAGAATTTGGGGTCTAAAAGTTGATTTTTGGGGCACAAATCCAAATTTTGGGGTCAAACCCCTTATTTTTGGGTCAAAAACCTGATTTTTGGGGAACAAATCCACATTTTGGGGTCAAACCCCTTATTTTGGGTCAAAAATGAGACTTTTGGGGTTTAAAAACCTGAGTTTTGGGTCAAAAAAGCACATTTTGGGGTCTAAAAGTTGATTTTTGGGGCACAAACCCAGATTTTGGGGTCAAACCTCTTATTTTTGGGTCCAAGAACCCTGATTTTGGGTCAAAAATCAGATCTGGGGGTTAAAAACCTGAGTTTTGGGTCAAAAAAAGAGAATTTGGGGTCTAAAAGTTGATTTTTGGGGCACAAATCCAAATTTTGGGGTCAAACCCCTTATTTTTGGGTCAAAAACCTGATTTTTGGGGAACAAATCCACATTTTGGGGTCAAACCCCTTATTTTGGGTCAAAAATGAGACTTTTGGGGTTTAAAAACCTGAGTTTTGGGTCAAAAAAGCACATTTTGGGGTCTAAAAGTTGATTTTTGGGGCACAAACCCAGATTTTGGGGTCAAACCTCTTATTTTTGGGTCCAAGAACCCTGATTTTGGGTCAAAAATCAGATCTGGGGGTTAAAAACCTGAGTTTTGGGTCAAAAAAAGCGAATTTGGGGTCTAAAAGTTGTTTTTTGGGGCACAAAACCAAATTTTGGGGTCAAACCTCTTATTTTTGGGTCAAAAACCTTACTTTTGGGTCAAAAAATCAGATTTTTGGCGTCAAAACCTGGATTTTTTTGGTCAAACCCCACATTTTGGGGTCAAACCCCTTATTTTGGGTCAAAACTGAGATTTTTGGGGTTTAAAAACCTGAGTTTTGGGTCAAAAAAGCGCATTTTGGGGTCTAAAAGTTGATTTTTGGGTCTAAAATCTGATTTTTGGGGTCTAAAATCTGATTTTTTGGGGTCGCAAAGTTGATTTTTGGGTCCCAAAGTTGATTTTTGGGCCAAAAGGGCCCTTTTTGGGGGTCGAGAATCTGATTTTTGGGGTGCAAAAGGGGATTTTTGGGTCGCAAACTCTGATTTCTGGGTTAAAACCCTGATTTTTGGTGCAGAAAATCACCTTTTTGGGGTGAAAAATCACATTTTTAGGTCAAAACATCAGATTTTGGGGTCAAAAAAGCACATTTTGGGTGTCCAAAAGTTGATTTTTGGGGCACAAATTCAGATTTTGGGGTTTTAACCCCTTCCTTTTGGCCCCAAAAGATGATTTTTGGGTGGCAAAACCTGATTTTGGGGTCTAAAACTTGATTTTTGGGTCTAAAATCTGATTTTTTGGGGTCGCAAAGTCCATTTTTGGGTCCCAAAGTTGATTTTTGTGTCCCAACCTCATTTTTTGGGCCAAAAGGGCCCTTTTTGGGGGTCGGGAATCTGATTTTTGGGGCACAAAAGGGGATTTTTGGGTCACAAAGTCGATTTTTGGGTCCCAAACTCAAGTTTTTGGGTCCCAACCTCATTTTTTGGGCCAAAAGGGCCCTTTTGGGGGGTCGGAATCTGATTTTTGGGGCACAAAAGTTGATTTTTGGGTCCTAAAGTCGATTTTTGGGTCCCAAACTCAGGTTTTTGGGTCCCAACCTCATTTTTGGGGCCAAAAGGGCCATTTTTGGGGGTCGGAATCTGATTTTTGGGGCGCAAAAGGGGATTTTTGGGTCCCAAAGTCGATTTTCGGGTCCCAAAGTCAAGTTTTTGGGTCCCAACCTCAAGTTTTTGGGTCCCAACCTCATTTTTTGGGCCAAAAGGGCCCTTTTTGGGGGTTGGGAATTTGATTTTCGGGTCCCAAAGTCAATTTTTGGGTCCCAACCTCAAGTTTTTGGGTCCCAACCTCATTTTTTGGGCCAAAAGGGCCATTTTTGGGGGTCAGGAATCTGATTTTTGGGGTGCAAAAGGGGATTTTTGGGTCCCAAAGTCGATTTTTGGGTCCCAAACTCAAGTTTTTGGGTCCCAACCTCATTTTTTGGGCCAAAAGGGCCCTTTTTGGGGGTCGGGAATCCGATTTTTGGGGCCCCAAAGTTGATTTTTGGGTCCCAAAGTCAATTTTTGGGTCCCAGACTCAGGTTTTTGGGTCCCAACCTCAAGTTTTTGGGTCCCAACCTCATTTTTTGGGCCAAAAGGGCCCTTTTTGGGGGTTGGGAATTTGATTTTTGGGTCCCAAAGTCGATTTTTGGGTCCCAACCTCATTTTTTGGACTAAAAAGGCCCTTTTTGGGGGTTGGGAATCTGATTTTTGGGGCCCCAAAGTTGATTTTTTGGGTCCCAAAGTTGATTTTTGGGTCCCAAACTCAAGTTTTTGGGTCCCAACCTCATTTTTTGGGCCAAAAGGGCCCTTTTTGGGGGTTGGGAATTTGATTTTTGGGTCCCAAACTCGATTTTTGGGTCCCAAACTCAGGTTTTTGGGTCCCAAACTCAGGTTTTTGGGTCCCAACCTCATTTTTTGGGCCAAAAAGGCCTTTTTGGGGGGTCAGGAATCTGATTTTTGGGTCCCAAAGTCAATTTTTGGGTCCTAGACTCAGGTTTTTGGGTCCCAACCTCATTTTTTGGGCCAAAAGGACCCTTTTTGGGGGTCGGGAATCTGTTTTTTGGGGCTCGAAAGGGGATTTTTGGGTCGCAAAGTCGATTTTTGGGTCCCAATCTCATTTTTTTGGGTCCCAAAGTCATTTTTTGGACTAAAAAGGCCCTTTTTGGGGGTCGGGAATCTGATTTTTGGGGTGCAAAAGGGGATTTTTGGGTCCCAAAGTCGATTTTTGGGTCCCAAACTCAAGTTTTTGGGTCCCAACCTCATTTTTTGGGCCAAAAGGGCCCTTTTTGGGGGTCGGAATCTGATTTTTGGGGTGCAAAAGGGGATTTTTGGGTCGCAAAGTCGATTTTGGGCCAAAAGGGCCCTTTTTGGGGGTTGAGAATTTGATTTTCGGGTCCCAAAGTCGATTTTTGGGTCCCAAACTCAGGTTTTTGGGTCCCAACCTCATTTTTTGGGCCAAAAGGGCCCTTTTTGGGGGTCGGAATCTGATTTTTGGGGTCCCAAAGTCGATTTTCGGGTCCCAAAGTTGATTTTTAGGTCCCAGACTCAGATTTTTGGGTCCCAACCTCATTTTTTGGGCCAAAAGGGCCCTTTTTGGGGGTCGGGAATCTGTTTTTTGGGGCTCGAAAGGGGATTTTCGGGTCACAAGCCC
Source organism: Tapera naevia (assembly GCA_033556795.1). NCBI lineage: Eukaryota > Metazoa > Chordata > Aves > Cuculiformes > Neomorphidae > Tapera > Tapera naevia. The sequence goes on along the minus strand of JAUMJJ010000544.1, from coordinate 7,142 downwards.
TGATTTCTGGGTCCTCTCTCCCCTCAGGCCCCCCCGGCGCCGCTTCGCCCTCCCTCCGCGAGGTTCCCGTGTCCTCCCCCACCACCACCACCACCACCACCACCACCTCCTCGTTGTCTTCTCCTCCAGCAGGGATGGAAGGAGGCCCAGAGCCACCCCTCGGGGTCCCCCCGGGGCCTTCCCTCGACCTCCCGTTGCTCCTGGAGGAGCTCCGGCTGCTCCAGCAGCGCCAGCTCCACCAGATGAGGCTGACGGAGGAGCTCTGTCGCCAGGTCCTCCTCTTGGGGACCTTGGAGAACCCCCCCAGGACCTCCTGCTCCGTCTTCGGCGCCGCCAAACCCAACCTCTTCCACCTCGTCCAACCACGAGGCTCCAGAACCCAACCTTGGTCCATCTTGGCGTTGACTGGAGCGTCTTCTTCGGGTCTTCTGCACCTCAAGAACCTTGGTGGTGGTGGTGGTGGTGGTGGTGGTGGTGGTGGTGGTGGTGGTGGTGGTGGGGCCGTGGCGAAGAGCTTTGGGAGCCACAGCACCCACCAGGGCCACCCGAGGGGCCACCCAGGGGAGAGGCCCTACGGGCGCGACGGCGGCGGCAAGCGGGTCGCCACGAGGGGCAACCTCAAGGTCCCCTCCCACCGGCACCGCCAGAAGCTCCTCCGTGGCCAGGGGAACCCCTACACCGGCCCTCGGCGCCTCGAAGGGGCCACCCAGGACCTCGCCGGGGCCACCCAACAGCTCGTGGGGGGCAACCAAGTCAACGTGGCCACCCAGAACCTCACTGGGGCCACCCAGGACATCACCAGGAGCACCCAGAGCATCACTGGGACCACCCAGAGCATCACTGGGACCACCCAGAACCTCACTGGGGCCACCCAAAACCTCACCAGGAGCACCCAGAGCATCACCAGGAGCACCCAGAGCATCACTGGGACCACCCAGGACATCACCAGGAGCACCCAGAGCATCACTGGGACCACCCAGAGCATCACCAGGAGCACCCAGAGCATCACCAGGAGCACCCAGAGCATCACTGGGACCACCCAGGACATCACCAGGACCACCCAGAACCTCACTGGGGCCACCCAGGACATCACCAGGAGCACCCAGAGCATCCCCAGGAGCACCCAACAGCTTATGGGGGGCAACCAAGTCAACGTGGCCACCCAGAACCTCACCAGGAGCACCCAGAACCTCACTGGGAGCACCCAAGACATCACCAGGAGCACCCAGAGCATCACTGGGACCACCCAGAGCATCACCAGGAGCACCCAGAACCTCACTGGGGCCACCCAAAACCTCACCAGGAGCACCCAGAGCATCACCAGGAGCACCCAGAGCATCACTGGGACCACCCAGAGCATCACTGGGACCACCCAGGACATCACCAGGAGCACCCAGAACCTCACTGGGGCCACCCAAAACCTCACCAGGAGCACCCAGAGCATCACTGGGACCACCCAGGACATCACCAGGAGCACCCAGAGCATAACTGGGACCACCCAACAGCTTATGGGGGGCAACCAAGTCAACGTGGCCACCCAGAACCTCACCAGGAGCACCCAGAGCATCACTGGGACCACCCAGAGCATCACCAGGAGCACCCAGAGCATCACCAGGACCACCCAGAACCTCACTGGGGCCACCCAAGACATCACCAGGAGCACCCAGAACCTCACTGGGACCACCCAACTGCTTATGGGGGGCAACCAAGTCAACGTGGCCACTCAACAGGTCAACGTGGCCACCCAGGACCTCACCAGGAGCACCCAGAGCATCACCAGGACCACCCAGGACATCACCAGGACCACCCAGAGCATCACCAGGACCACCCAGGACCTCACCAAGACCACCCAGAGCATCACCAGGACCACCCAGGACCTCACCAGGACCACCCAGAACCTCAACGAGACCAACCAAGTCAACGTGGCCACTCAGAACCTCACCAGGACCACCCAGGACATCACCAGGACCACCCAGAACCTGACTGGGGACACCCAGAACATCGCCGGGGCCACCCAACAGCTCATGGGGGGCAACCAAGTCAACGTGGCCACCCAGAACCTCACCAGGACCACCCAGAACCTTACTGGGAGCACCCAGAGCATCACCAGGACCACCCAGAGCATCACCAGGACCACCCAGGACATCACCGGGACAACCCAGGACATCACCAGGACCACCCAGAACCTCACCAAGACCACCCAGAGCATCACCAGGACCACCCAGAACCCCACTGGGACCACTCAGCATCTCATGGTGGGCAACCAAGTCAACGTGGCCACCCAAGAGGTCAACGTGGCCACCCACCAGGTCAACGTGGCCACCCAAGAGGTCAACATGGCCACCCAAGAGGTCAACGTGGCCACCCACGACCTCACCAGGACCACCCAAGACCTCATGTTGGGCAACCAACTCAACGTGGCCACCCACCAGGTCAACGTGGCCGCCCAACCCCTCCTGGTGGCCGCCCCCCACCTGACGGCCTTCCGGAAGCTTCTCCTGCTGAAGGCCCCAGAGGGACGACTGCTCCTGACGGGCCGGTGGGAGGTCCCCGGGGTCCTTCTGGAGGTGCCACCACGGCCACCGCCGGCCAAAGTCCGACGCCTGGTGGTGGAGATGGACCCCCCGTGGCCACCTTCACCCCCATCTCCGGCGCCGCCGCGGCGTTGGGGTCGTCCACGTCCTCTGAGGTCCCACCAGGGCCACCAAGGTGGGAGCTCAGGAGGTCCCGAGAGGTCCTGGAGGTGGAAAACGCGAGGCCGGCGAAGCGACGGCCGCGGGGGCTTCCGGGAGCATCTCGGGGGGCTTCGAGGTGGCCCCCGAAACGCTCGTCCCGGCAAAAAGGGGGGGAAGGACCTCAAAATTGGGGTGAAGGACCCCAAAAATAGGGTGAAGGACCCCCAAAATAGGGTGAAAGACCTCAAAAATGGGGGGAACCCCCAGATCCAGGAGGTCCAGGAGGTGGATTGGGACCTCCAGGTGGAGGAGGACCCCGGAAATGGGGAGAAGGACTTCAAAAATGGGGTGAAGGACCTTGAAAATGGGGAGAAGGACCTCAAAAAGGGGGGGAACCCCCAGATCCAGGAGGTCCAGGAGGTGGATTGGGACCTCCAGGTGGAGGAGGACCCCAAAAATGGGGTGAAGGACCTCAAAAAGGGGGTGAAGGACCTCAAAAATGGGAAGGAGGACCCCAAAAATGGGTGGAACCCCCAGATCCAGGAGGTCCAGGAGGTGGATTGGGGCCTCCAGGTGGAGGAGGACCCCAAAAAGGGGGTGAAGGACCTCAAAAATGGGGTGAAGGACCCCAAAAAGGGGGTGAAGGACCTCAAAAATGGGGTGAAGGACCTCAAAAAGGGGGTGAAGGACCTCAAAAAGGGGGGGAACCCCCAGATCCAGGAGGTCCAGGAGGTGGATTGGGACCTCCAGGTGGAGGAGGACCTCAAAAATGGGGAGGAGGACCCCAAAAATGGGGTGAAGGACCCCAAAAATAGGGTGAAGGACCTCAAAAATGAGGTGAAGGACCTCAAAAATGGGGTGAAGGACCCCAAAAAGGGGGGGAACCCCCAAATCCAGGAGGTCCAGGAGGTGGATTGGGACCTCCAGGTGGAGGAGGACCCCAAAAATGGGGAGGAGGACCCCAAAAATGGGGTGAAGGACCCCAAAAAGGGGGGGAACCCCCAAATCCAGGAGGTCCAGGAGGTGGATTGGGACCTCCAGGTGGAGGAGGACCCCAAAAATGGGGTGAAGGACCCCAAAAATGGGGTGAAGGACCTCAAAAATAGGGTGAAGGACCTCAAAAATGGGGTGAAGGACCCCAAAAAGGGGGGGAACCCCCAGATCCAGGAGGTCCAGGAGGTGGATTGGGACCTCCAGGTGGAGGAGGACCCCAGAAATGGGGTGAAGGACCTCAAAAAGGGGGTGAAGGACCTCAAAAATGGGGTGAAGGACCCCAAAAAGGGGGGGAACCCCCAGATCCAGGAGGTCCAGGAGGTGGATTGGGACCTCCAGGTGGAGGAGGACCCCAAAAATGGGGAGGAGGACCCCAAAAATGGGGTGAAGGACCCCAAAAAGGGGGGGAACCCCCAAATCCAGGAGGTCCAGGAGGTGGATTGGGGCCTCCAGGTGGAGGAGGACCCCAAAAAGGGGGTGAAGGACCCCAAAAATGGGGTGAAGGACCCCAAAAATGAGGTGAAGGACCTCAAAAATGGGGTGAAGGACCTCAAAAATGGGGAGGAGGACCCCAAAAATGGGGGGAACCCCCAGATCCAGGAGGTCCAGGAGGTGGATTGGGACCTCCAGGTGGAGGAGGACCCCAAAAAGGGGGTGAAGGACCTCAAAAATGAGGAGGAGGACCCCAAAAATGGGGTGAAGGACCCCAAAAAGGGGGTGAAGGACCTCAAAAATGGGGTGAAGGACCCCAAAAAGGGGGAGGAGGACCCCAAAAACGGGGGGAACCCCCAGATCCAGGAGGTCCAGGAGGCAGATTGGGACCTCCAGGTGGAGGAGGACCCCAAAAATGGGGTGAAGGACCCCAAAAATGGGGTGAAGGACCTCAAAAAGGGGGTGAAGGACCCCAAAAATGGGGTGAAGGACCCCAAAAAGGGGGGGAACCCCCAAATCCAGGAGGTCCAGGAGGTGGATTGGGACCTCCAGGTGGAGGAGGACCCCAAAAATGGGGTGAAGGACCCCAAAAATGGGGTGAAGGACCTCGAAAATGGGGTGAAGGACCCAAAAAATGGGAGGAGGACCCCAAAAATGGGGTCCCCTGAGCGAGGAGGTCCCTGAACCCCACTTTTGACCCCCCCAAAAGGGACCTCCTTGGGCTTTTGGGTGTTGGGGGTCTCCTTCTCCCCCCGTTTTTTGCCAAGGGGAACCCCAAAATCATGAGGTTGGACCCCAAAATCTGTAGGGGGATCCTAAAAACAGGAGGTGGGACCCCAAAAACATGAGGTGGGACCCCAAAAATCTCAAGGGGGACCCCAAAAATATGAGGTTGGACCTCGAAATCCCAAGGGGGACCCCAAAATCCTGAGGTGGGAACCCAAAATCTGAAGTGGGACCTCAAAATCTCAAGGGGGGACCCCAAAAATAGGAGGTGGGACCCCAAAAATATGAAGTGGAACCCCAAAATCTCAAGGTGGGACCCCAAAATTATGAGGTGGGACCTCAAAATCTCAAGGGGGACCCCAAAATCATGAGGTTGGACCCCAAAAATATGAGGTTGGACCTCAAAATCTCAAGGTGGGACCCCAAAATTATGAGATGAGAACCCAAAATCTGAAGGGGGACCCCAAAAATATGAGGTGGGACCCCAAAAATTTCCAGGTGAACCCCAAAAATATGAGATTGGACCTCGAAATCCCAAGGGGGACCCCAAAATTAGGAGATAGGACCCCAAAATCTCAAGGGGGACCTCAAATTGACCCCAAAAATCACAAGAGGGGACCCCAAAACCCTGAGGGGGTCCCCAAAATGACAAAGGGGACCCCAAAATCTCAAGGGGGGACCCCAAAATCAAAAGGGGGGACCCAAAATGACAAAGGGGACCCCAAAATCTCAAGATGGGACCCCAAAACCTGAAGGGGGGACCCCAAAAACCACGAGGGGGACCCCAAATTGACCCCAAACCCACAGGGGGAACCCCAAAATCACGAGGGGGGGACCCCAAAATGACAAAGGGGACCCCAAAATCTCAAGGTGTGGACCCCAAAAACATGAGGGGGGACCTCAAATTGACCCCCAAACCCACAGGGGGAACCCCAAAACCACGAGGGGGGGACCCCAAAATGACAAAGGGGACCCCAAAACCACGAGGGGGGACCCCAAAAATGACAAAGGGGACCCCAAAATCTCAAAATGGGACCCCAAAACCTGAAGGGGGGACCCCAAAACCACGAGGGGGACCCCAAATTGACCCCAAACCCACAGGGGGAACCCCAAAACCAGAAGGTGGGACCCCAAATTGACCCCAAACCCACAGGGGGAACCCCAAAACCACGAGGGGGGGACCCCAAAATGACAAAGGGGACCCCAAAACCACGAGGGGGACCCCAAACCCACAGGGGGAACCCCAAAACCACGAGGGGGGTCCCCAAAATGACAAAGGGGACCCCAAAATCTCAAGGTGGGGACCCCAAAAACATCAGGGGGGACCTCAAATTGACCCCCAAACCCACAGGGGGAACCCCAAAACCACGAGGGGGGGGACCCCAAAATGACAAAGGGGACCCCAAAACCACGAGGGGGGACCCCAAAAATGACAAAGGGGCCCCCAAAATCTCAAAATGGGACCCCAAACCTGAAGGGGGGACCCCAAAACCACGAGGGGGACCCCAAATTGACCCCAAACCCACAGGGGGAACCCCAAAACCAGAAGGTGGGACCCCAAATTGACCCCAAACCCACAGGGGGAACCCCAAAACCACGAGGGGGGGACCCCAAAATGACAAAGGGGACCCCAAAACCACGAGGGGGACCCCAAACCCACAGGGGGAACCCCAAAATCACAAGGGGGTCCCCAAAATGACAAAGGGGACCCCAAAATCTCAAGGTGGGGACCCCAAAAACATGAGGGGGACCTCAAATTGACCCCCAAACCCACAGGGGGAACCCCAAAACCACGAGGGGGGGGACCCCAAAATGACAAAGGGGACCCCAAAACCACGAGGGGGGACCCCAAAAATGACAAAGGGGACCCCAAAATCCCCTTTTTTCACCCCAAAATTGGCCCCCAGGAGAAGAAGCCAATTAAAGCCGCTTTTAAGCCCCTTGCCGCTGTGTTTTCGGGCTGGGGGCTGGGGCTGGGGTGGGTTTGAGGCGGAATCGACCCAAAAAGGGGGTTTTTAGGCTTAAAAAAAGAGGTTTTTGCCTCAAAAAGAAAAAAGAAGGGGGGGGGGGGGGCAAAATGGCGGCGCCCTCAACAAAGATGGCGGACGCCCATAGGGATTAGCGGGGGTGGGGGGGGGGCGCTGCCCTCGCTCAAAATGGCGGCGGAGGAATCCGCGCCTCCCGCGAAAGTTGGCGCCCTTCGAGCCATTTATGGGGTGTGCCCTTATCAAAGATGGCGGCGTGTAAGGGCAAAACAACGGGCGCTGCCCTCACTCAAAATGGCGGCGGCTCCTTCAGGCGCTTCCGGCCGCGGCC